>QFAX02000518.1:0-168123 GCA_003412495.2 Echium plantagineum
CAATATGAGTCCTCAATGTATGAAGACTCCCAATAATCATACCAGAAAGAGATCGAACAGGCATGCGGTGAACAAAACATTATAGTAATATGTCTAATATTAATATCACTCATGGTTACTAGCCGGTCATGTTGGTAACGTTATGTCACAGGAGCCAGGAGGCTCAAGGGAACAAATAATCGAGTACATACTACTGGAGATAGCATTCCCGAAAGAGTACACACGAAAGAACCAATTCTTTTATCATAAAACATTTTATTTTGATAAGTACTTATATGCTTACAACTATTTTGTGAGCACCATACTCACAAGGGTTTCATGGTCATTTAAGAAATGTTTTTTTAAATAGAATGTGAAAAAGTAACACCAAATTTATTGCACTCCAAATTTATTACCATTTATTAACCAAAATAACACCCAAATCGGGAATCTTAATTATGAAATTTTACAAAATATACTCACAATTTTAAACTTGAATACTTAACACATATAAACAATACAAATTTGATTGGTGTACTCGAATTAAATTTTTATTTTCTATTGTGATTTATATAATTTGTTTTGGTATTGCTTTAAGTCTAGTCAATCAAATTCAATTGGTATTTTAATTATTCCACCAATTTTGGTAGTAATCACGTTACAATTTCTTAAGCTGCAAGAGTTAATTTTGTGTTTAGAGATAATGAGAGATACCAAAATACATTTAAACATGAATAGTAAATATATATAAATAAATTTTATGTGGTGTTATTGAAGAAATATGCAACACCAATGTATATTATTCAGTGGTGTTATTGAACAAGAACGGAACACCTGTGTATTAGTAAATGGTATCACTAAAAATATATCTAAAATGATATTAATATTATTGAAGAAATATATCTAAAATGAGATTAATACTAGTAAAGATATATAAATAAATTTTATGTGGTGTTATTGAAGAAATATGCAACACCAATGTATATTATTCAGTGGTGTTATTGAACAAGAACGGAACACCAGTGTGTATTAGTAAATGGTGTCACTAAAAATATATCTAAAATTTTATTTATATTCTTGATCACTGACCACGTCTTTAAACATCTAGACATTTTCTACTAGATGACATGAGATTGAGAAAATTCATTGATTTTTGAATGAAAGAATTAAAATTAGAAAAAAAAGTTATACTTCAATTTATTTTAAATGAGATTAATACTAGAATTCATATTTTCGACATTGGTGAGCTGAAGTAATCATTGCATTTAGTTTTCTCTCTTCAATCTCAATTAATTGCTAATTACTCTATCATTAATACCTAAAATACCACTATTATTGTTTTTCCACTTAAAGATGTAAGGACAAAAATACTCAATTAAATATCAACCATAGGATTAGAATATCACTTAAACTCTTAATCTAACGGCTCAGATGATAGTGAACACCATGCTCACAAGACCTCCTAAGCATACAAGAAAATTCTCATGGATGTCATATCCAAAATATTGAATTAAGTGATGAAATACGTCAAATTTGAAAATCTTAATATTTACATGGAGATAAACATCCTGATAAGGATATATAAAGCTTACACATATTTGGTTTACAGATTTTTATTTTTATTTTGGTTTACAAATATGAGGCTAAATAAAAGCATTTGAACCTTGGATGTTCACTAAATAATATTTTAATCACCAACGACTCAACTATAAAATATTTTGATGATTCAACCGAATCACCCACAACGTGTTAGGTCCACCGTTGGTGTCAAGAAAACAGTGACCACGCAAAAGTTAAAATTAGCCAACTGGAGCATCCTAGCAAGTAGTCATACGTATGCAATGAACCTTCCTAGTGCAATAGAAAACAACCATGTCGCTAACTTCATTATTCTATAAATTTGTTAGAGCTAGAAAGACTTGAAACATCATTCATTCAAAATTATTTCCACTCCATCAAGAAAACAAAAACACCAAATAAACAATTATCTGAAATTTTTGAAAACCAAGAAAGCTTGAACATGGAAAGCATACTTGCTTTTGCATTGACTAATATCTCAACTGTTATTAGTCAAGAAATAAAATTGCTGGGAGGGCTTCGTATTGAGCTTCAAATGATCAAAGATGAACTCCAACTAATGATGGTGTTCCTCAAAACAGCAGATTCCCTTGTAGGAGATCATCCTGATGTCGGAATTTGGGTTGAGCTAGTCCGCGATGTTGCAAATGATATCGAAGACATTCTTGATGATTTTATGAGCCACCACGCATATCGAAATTCAAGAGGATTGTGTACCAGAGCTCGAAAGGTGAAAATAAGATTCATGGGTCCAATAGTTCAACATCAACTTGCAAATAAGATACAAGACATCAAGAAGAGAATTAAAAATATTTCAGATGCACATGCTAGCTATAAAACTGAATTTGGTACACAAGAAATAGGTCCCTCCAATATGCACACCACTAATAGGTGGACTGAGAAACTCGATCATGCATCGTTCGTCAAAGAAGCAGATCTTGTTGGCATCGAAAAGCCAAAACGAGAAGTTACTGAAATGCTTTTGTCAGATGATACTCGGCGATGTGTGATCTCTGTATTAGGAATGGGAGGCTTGGGCAAAACCACCCTAGTGAAAAAGATTTATGATGATGAGCAAGTCAAGAGCAAATTCAGCCATCATGCATGGATCAGAGTCTCACAATCATCCAAAATGAAAGATCAATTCAATCAAGCAATTAGGCAACTCTTTCGCATAGATAATCAACAGTTACCTCAGGATTTGGATGGCATGGACATCAACGGGTTGACACAAGAAATTCACAAATTTCTACAATCCAAGAAATATCTGGTTGTCTTTGATGATGTATGGACACTAACTGATTGGAACGCTATCCACACGGCATTCCCAACAAATAGAGAGGGCAGTCGTGTTGTAATCACAACACGAAATGTTGATATCCGCCAGACCGTAATAAGCCACACTGAAGAAGAACTCTTTATTTATTCATTGAACAAATTACCTGATAAAGAAGCAAGGGAGCTGTTTTGCAGAAAAGCCTTCAAAGATGCTACTTGTCCAAAGCATCTGGAAGAAATATGCCAGAAAATTTTGAAGTCTTGTGGTGGACTGCCGCTTGCAATTGAGGTACTAGGCAGTCTTTTGGCTTCAAAGAGTCCTAGAACAGAGGAATGGGACAACTTCTACAGGAACTCCAGAGAAGTGTTAGAGGCTAACGGTATAACTAAGTTGCTCTCCCTCAGTTATTATGACTTGCCCTATGATCTGAGAATCTGCCTCTTATATCTAAGCTCCTTCCCGGACCATGCCCACATAGAGAAGATGACACTAATTCGACTATGGATTGCAGAAGGTTTTGTCCAACAAAGGCGTGACATGACGATTGAAGAAGTTGCTGAAAGTTATCTCAATGAACTCATTAGTAGATGCTTACTTCAAGTTGTTGAATTAAGGTCTGATGGAAAGATCAAAGCTATTGCCATCCATGATATGATTCGACAAATTATCCTCGATAAGTCAATGAAACAAAACATGACATCCATACTTCGCGAGCATGACCAGATAATGGAATTTAAAGGAAAAGTCAGGCGCTTAGCAATCCATGGCTTCAACATTAGCAATATTGAAGTGCCTGAAAACAAGCTTAAGTCTCTTCGTTCACTTGTGGTGTTTGAGTTCAGTGGTGATAGCACAAAGCAGAAGCCATTCCTATCAAGTATCCTACGTAGCAGTGAGAGGCTACTAAAGGTGTTGGACTTGAGGGGTGCTTCATTGACTGAAATTCCAGATGAAGTATTCAACTTAATTCGTCTCACATATTTAAGCCTAAGGAATACCAAGGTCTCTATTATCCCCAAATCCATCCGAAAGCTTCAAAATCTTGAAACCTTGGATCTGAAAGGGACTAATGTGCAACGACTTCCTGTTCAGATTCTAGAACTCCAGCAGCTTCGGCATCTTCTAGTATACAATTACCAGAAAATATCAAGTTCTCTTTCCTATAACATTGAAAGCTGCAAGATTCCATACAAGATAAGTAGCCTCAAGTCCCTTCAAAAGCTTAGTTACATAGAGGCAGAACAAGTGGGTGGCGTCAAAATAGTAGATGAGATAGGGAGGTTAACTCAGCTAAGGAGGTTGGGGATTACCAAGTTGAGAAAAGAAGACGGGATACCACTTTGCTCATCCCTTGAGAAGTTGACTAAACTTCGCTCCTTGGTCATTGTTTCGAAGGGGGAAGACGAAATCATTGATTTACAATATTCATTCTCATCTTCAGCCCTTACATTTCTCCAAGTTTTACTTTTAAGGGGCAGGTTGGAGAAGTTCCCACAATGGATAGCTTCTCTTTACGGACTCACAAAAGTAATACTAGAATGGAGTGGATTAAGGGTCGAAGACCCTCTCAAGTTCCTTCAAGATTTGCCCAATCTTGTAGAGTTATTTCTTAATCGAGCATATGAAGGCGAAAGACTGAATTTCAAGGCAGGGGGGTTTCTCAAACTCAAGAATTTAACGCTGGACTCACTTCAATTGTTGATGTCGGTGATGGTGGAAGAGGGTGCTATGCCCTCACTTGAGAAGCTGTTGATATCAAAATGTGAGTCGATGAAAGAAGTTCCTACTGGCATAGACCATTTGGTAAGTCTAAAAGATATTTGGTTTGTAGACATGTCAAATGCATTTTTGAAACATCTTGAGTCTTTGGAAGACATGTCAGATGTGATGTCAGATGTGATGTTGACAATGCGGTCGAGGCCAGTTTCGATTGATGCATTATCGAAACATCTCGAGTCTTTGGAAGACGTGTCAGATGAAATTACTGAAGCTCTTCGGAATAAGGTAAGGAGGTCTATTGCGCATGTTCCTCGGATTGTTAAGGTAAGGAGGTCTATTGCGCATGTTCCTCGGATTGTTGCGCTCTCAAATGGGGTAGACGGAGTGAAAATCACTCACCACTTTTCATTTGGAATTAGAATAAAGCACTAGATTATTGCATCTTTTTTCTGTTTTGTTATATTGTTATGTTTGGAACAATATACTAATCTAACTTGTTAAATTTTGTTATTGTCATAATAATCATGCAAATATGTAATTATCTAAGCTTCTAATATAGGAGATCCAAATGTGGTACTAATAAATATGTGTTTATTTGTTTGTTATCTTATTGTGGTAATTACCATGTTGTTATTTTAGTATGGTAATTACTATCTTGTTAGCTTAGTGTGGTAATTACCATGTTCATATATTAGTGTGGTAATTACCATGTACATACGAGAGCCACTTCGATCACTTTCTCTGCCTGTTGTTTAGTTGTAGTTGAATGTACAAATTTAGATTTTCATTTGAAAAAATCTGTCCAATTTGATTTAAATTGGTTAATGGGGCCTTTCGTGTGATTTGTGATGAATTTGTTGTAATCTTAATGTGGTTATGACATTTTTTACATGATTTCAATGACAAGAACAATTAAAAGGACGATTATCAGTTCTAAAGATCAAAAAGGATGATACAAGCATATGTAAAGACCCCAATAACAATAACATTAATATTGTGATTACAGTGCAAATACTTTAAAAAAACTATATTTGGATGACTTGAAACCTTCGATGGTAATGCAAATAAATATTAAAAAATTACCGGATTTAAATAAACCTATAGAATAATAAATTGTAAAATAAGTGTAAATATGCAGAGATAAAAATATTTTAGGCTTCCAATATTCCAGATTACTAAAATAATACCTAGGATCATATTTAATAAATTTAAAAATAAGTGCAAACTTGTGAAAAAAGTGTGAAGAAGTTATGATAATATTTTAGTGAGAAAAACATTGGGAAAATATTGTGAAGGAGACAAGGAGAAAAATATTGTAAAGAAGACGTTAGACAGAAAAATATTGAAAAGATTGTGAAGAATACATGATAATATTTGTAGGGAGAAAAATATGAGATCTGCAGTTTGTTACCTAAATTTTAGTTAGTAGTTTATTATCATCTAAATTTAATAAGTAATGTCTTATGGTCAAAGTTACCCTTCTTTAATTATTACCGTTGGATCTGTTAGATGACTAAAATAAACAATTGGATGGCTGAAATTAATTTAGTAACCAATACTAAAGATTTTCCTTAGTATCTTAAAGCCTAACTCTCTAAAAGACACCTTCAACGAGACTGATTATGATGCATTACATAATCGATAGATGTTAGGCGGAAAGCTCACCGTAATCGCAACGACCCAATTGCAAGAGCGGCTCTTCAACAAAAAGACAGGGTTGTTGCACTAATAATCACAAAAAAAAGACATCACAGATTCAGAAGACATTTCACACAACATTAAAACTCAAAGTTCTGGAAATTTTGATTAAGCACTAACCTGGTAAAAGTCCATGAATATTAATGGCAGCAGAAACATCTTTGAAGGATGTCGATTCACTCAGGGCAATCTGGACGATCCCGATACTGACAAAGAGAATTCTATCAACATTTCCTCCTTTGCACTTATCCTTTTCATTATTCTTCACCTCATGACAAATTATAATTATCTACATTGTTACTTATGGGATTACATCGCAGATATGGTTTAGGTACTTCAGCAAATACAAGAAACAATGGAATGGAAATTTATGATTGAAGACTTCAGGAAGAATAAATTGCAGTTTTTTTTGGTATCCCACAAAAATAGGGTGTTTCTTCAATCTTTTGATGTTACTTCTCAAAAATTTCCTCTTTATGCTAGTGCTATGAACAATACATTATGGATCGAAACAAAATCACATTACACCCGCTCTAAGGTTATTTTTGTATAAGCCCTTGCTACCCTAACTTTTTATAACATAATGACAAATCCTTAAGTGATCGACTGAAATACGAATTGACATGTGTAATCCATGCCATTCTAGGATAGAACTGAACCACATGCATCCTTTCTAAAAAAGGCATAAATCTATTCTTGCCATAATATGATTTAGAGGTAAAGCTTCACTTCGATCACCAAGAACTAGCAGCATGGCATCAATTGATGATACAGTTAGTGGTGCTGCCATGTAGTACCTTACAACATTGCAGAATGCTCCTCTTTTTGTGTATTTCCTGACAAATTGAAGAATTAAGAAAATTACTATCTTCTTTCTCCAATTCCAACTTGTAACTCCTAAAATCATAAGCTCAGGATTTAATTAAATCATTGCAGATCTGCTAAATGATCTTGATGGTTTGTAGGCTGTAACATATACAAGAATATTCCGCCAGCTACAGCAACATTCAAGGACTCAAAGTTCCCTTCCATTGGTATGCTTATGAGCTCACATTCTTGCACTGTTCGTTTGGAGAGGCCACTACCTTCACTACCTAAAACCAAACACAACGGAGTATCTGCTATAGAGTGAGCATAACTTTGGGAGAGTGATGAAACTGTCGTCAACTTTTTATTGGTTGGTGGATGGCCAGCGAGCATCTTCATACGAAATTCATCCGTGACAGCTGCTAAACAACTCCAAGTACCTACAACTATGGGAAGCTGAAATGCTGCTCCTCGACTAGCCCGGAGTGCTTTATCGTTGAAAGGATCACAACACCCAGGAAGTAAAAAGGCACCGTCCTGATGACAACAAATAAGGTTTGTGGAAATGTGGTAAGAAAAAGTTCATCTTGGACACAGCAGCAATTACAGAACTAGACTGGGATTGGCATGTGTACCCACTCTTTTCCCCAACAAACAATTAAAAAATAAGAGACTACAGCCATCAAGAATTTTGTTTGTACGGTTTACATTTGTCTTCTAAACATATTACATTAGTCATGCTTAAACAAATTATTCCAATATCATTATAGCCAAGGCTAATTAATCTGAATAATCCGAATTGCCAATACTCTAAAATAAAATAATCATACTGACTCAGTTGGGCAGTTATATTGGGCAGAACAACAGAAACTTACTCATAAAATAGAAGAGGCTGCTGACATAAATTTAAACACCTTACCCATCTAAATGCCAATGCTGTTCTTAGTAGTGTGCCAAGATTACCAGGATCCTGCATCACACATCTTGCATAATTATTGTGTGCATGCCATTCGATCATTCTAACACAAAGACAAAATACAATTTTAATAACATACAGTTTCATATGTTAAAAGAATATACTTCAACTGTAAAGAAAGATTCAAGGCACTAAAAACATTTCATTAGGGTCGCATCACGAAGATGAATCTAAAGGAACCCATCAAACCTTAACATGAGACAGATTAACAGTATTGTAACTTTGAAATAATGCATGGTTGATGGAAGAACAATAACCTGTATGCCATCAAGAACAAGAATACGGGTTGCAGATGCAAACCAACTAGGACGATCGTTGTCTTGCAGGTGATCAATAACATTGTGAAATGTTGTAGGAATCTTCATCAAGGCAATCATGTCAATGGAATCTATTGACTGTACGCCTGAAAGTTTCTTCATCACCATTGAGCTGACTTGGACAGCACGAACGGAATCATCTAACTCCTCCGGCAAATCAGCATCATCAAGCACAAGTACGCAATCTATATTAGTGGAATTTTTGTATCTTTCTTGGAAATCCAGAATTTCCCTGTGTGCGAAACATGTTTTTTTGTTATTGGCATAACAGTGTACATGTTGATAAGCAGAAAATTTAGGATACATATTAAAAGACATTGAACGGAAGTGCTATAGGTAGCACACTAATATCCAGTGTTTAAGAGGAACACACAAGACATGAAGATGATTATATGCACGTCAATGGACCCCATGAACAAGCTTTGTCGTCTCTTATTGAAATATTGAAGATTGTGTTAAAAAATGAAACCGCATATTATATTGAAGGATATTAAAATCAAAGGCAATATATTATCATCAGTTCATTAAAAAAATTCTACCTTCTCTTTAAATTGCTCAATGAATATGGCTATAAGTATTCAATTAACCATTTTTCTTTTCTTTTTTGTAAATTAGCGATGAGGTGAGTTTCGAACCAGGACTTTCTGGTCACTAGCAAGAGCCTTTTCCACTAGGCTATTCGATTAACTCTCAATTAACCATTTTTCAACCGAGCACGGAGAACTACCTAACTAAACTCAACTACAAGTTAATCAACGTCACCCATAATTAAAAAGTTAATCTAAAACAATCTCCTCAACAAATCCAAATAGATAAACTAATAAGAGTTTACTTTGAATGAGACATTTTATCAAAACTCTCATGATCCATCAACTATTCAACTCCAATAAAAATTTGCAAACTCTAAATATTGTAGTAATTTCCATACTAGCTTGAAAGATTATCGAACATTCGATAACTTTCAAACGAAACTCTAAACTACAAAGTATCAAATAAAAAAATATACAACAAAGGAAAATGATAATGTAGTAGTAGCAGATATTTAATTAATTTAATAAGCGGGAATAAAAGGAAAGATTAAAGGAAAACCTGATAGGAGTAGAGCCAATAAGAAGAACAGAAGCATGAAGATGACGGTAAGAAGAGCTGAGCCTAAGCTTGAGGCAGTGTTTGACAAATGGGTTTGTAGTGCTTGTTATTGTTTTCACATCCCTTTTTGGAAATGCTTTATTACAAGTAGTATGTTTAGTTGGTGGTGGAGATGATGTCCACAACCTACAAGAAACGCACTGCATCGAGAATCAACCTTGTCCGAATCTCCTAAACTCAACGCTTCTCAAACTTATGTTCACTATCCCAATCCTTATCCAACAGGGGTAGGGTAGGGCCGTAGGGATAGAGTGTGAGGAAGAAGAGGGTTCTTTTTGTAACTTAATTTTACTGTATTAACAAGATTGTAATTTTATCTTCTTGTAAAAATTTAGCTTTTTAGTCGATCGTTTTTCAATATTATCCGCTAATTTTTTATGTAGTCTTTAGATGATCCCATTTTTTTGGGTGCGTATGAATAAATTCATCTTTTATGGGTGCCCCTAATATTATTTATCTTTTCTAGACTATCCATAAACTCATTTTTTATATTAAAATATACATAAATTAATTTTAAGAGATGGCAAAAAATGAATAATACAATTATTAGACTTGTAATGGACATTCTAAAATAAGTTTACATGTGGGATCAGTTATAATATTTAAAATAAAATAAAATTTCTAAATCGTCAAGAGAAATCAATTGTATCAAATGTGATGAAAATTAAGAGTGTATGATTCTCGAGAAGAAGATATCTAAAATGGTAGTTAACCCTCTCAAAAACGTCATCAAAACATATAAAGGTTCAAAAAGTCACTCAGACATATGCCCGGGTCGGGTGGAGGTCATGCCTTGTGCAAGTCCCAACTCCATCCGATTCCCATAGTGCAAGAAAATCACTCCAACATCCGATGATCAATTCCTCACAGCCTCGGCACGTCATTGGGTGTTCGATAGGATGAATGACGTCCCGATCAACACCCGGTCTGGAGGAAGTGTCAACATATTGTAGATATCACGATATAATCAGTTAATGCATGATATTCGAACCTTCCTTCCTTGAACATGTTAAGAAAATAGTGGCCGACGCAAAAGTAAAAATTAGGCATTTCCACTCGGACATGGAGTAAAAAATAGCAACTACTAAAAAATAGCATTCCCATAAGTCATTATAGTGTTAAAAGTGTGAAATCGGTCTACTAACGACATTGCCTCTCACTTATCATAATCGTTTTTTTTTACCATCAATTATCATAATCTTGTTGACAAAAAAAGCAAATACATAACTTCCCAAAAATATTCAACCAAATTCAAAGATTAAATAGCTTTTTTTTTCAATTCTAAACCACAAACAAATATAATTAAATAGCTTATTTACGTTGATGATTACTTATTATTATAGGTAGCCAATAATTATTTACGTCTCCATTATTAGTCAAGCGGGTAAATGGGTCGATTTTGGGGCCAAGTATAAAGCATGTACAGGCGTACAGTACTACATTACCCAACCCCTTGACTTCTCTATAGGTGTTGGACAATATGGACCAATTCTTTTTTTCTTTTTTTTTTGATAATTAATGCATTCATTCAAAAAACATTACATCAAAAGTTTGACATTTGGGATAACAATTTAAACTCGTGCTAGAATACAAGAAATCATAATTAAATTCCGGAATTAATACATCAAAAAGATTTAAAAGCATATTGTTTTTGTGAAAAACTAAATTGAAGGAAAAAATAGTACCCAATTGAGTACAGAAATGAAACATTATGTCCTAAATTTGTCAGGTCCTAGTCAAAATAGGTTCATTTCATACTTGTTTACATACACTTCAACTTATTCTACTCTATAATTTATCAAGCATGTGATATATTTCTCCTCCTATCCAAAATAATCATCTATCCTACGTATATCGAGATAAATCTTTAATATTCAATTACTCATTAATTATATTTATTAAAAAAATCAATATTATTAAAGTACTTTTAAAGATGAATTCAATTATATAAACTTTATATTTTTTTAGAATAAGTAATAATTAGTAACTGATTGTCAAAATTTAATTTAAAAAAAACTAAACGCAATTATTTTGAATTAAAAATAGTATAATATTTAGAATACTATTTATTATTTTGTCCATATCATGAAATTTCTGTGGGTCATAAAGTTCCCTAGTAAAGGGCAATATCAAGGAAGTTTCACCTTACTAGAAGACCAAGAATAATAAGGACTACTTGGACTTTCTAAATAGAGTAATGATTCAAAATCCAGCTGCAGCAAGCAAATCTACTTTTTTCTCCAACTGACTATGTCTATGTGGTTAATTATATATCACATACTGTAGACATCACGATGTAACGAACTAATGCATGATATATCAGTACGCTTTAAAAAAATATGATACATGAAACTCGGCACAAGGAAGAGGTAGAGGATCCGAACCATCCTCCGAACACTATATAGCTCATGGCTTCCAGGAAAGCGTGGCCGACGCAAAAGTATAAAAACGGGCATTTCAACTCGGACACTAGTTCAATGAAGTAAAAAATAGGCCAACTTGACCTGGTGTATTCAATTATTTCTATGCTATGAACCTTCCGATCCCATACTGCACTAGAACACAAACCCGAGTGGCTAACTTCATTATTGTTAGACCATAGCCATCGGTTGACTTGGTAAGCAGTTTGATGCTATATAATTGTTAGAGCTAAAAAAACTTGAAATATCATTCATATATTATTCTTTCTCCACCAAGAAAATAAAAAAATAATTTGAATTTTTTGGAACCAAGAAAGCTTGAACATGGATAGTATACTTACTTTTGTATTGACTAATATCTCAAATGTTATTAATCAAGAAATAACATTGTTGGGAGGGCTTGGTATTGAGCTTCAAATGATCAAAGATGAACTCCAACAAATGATGGAGTTCCTCAAAGGAGCAGATTCTCTTGTAGAAGCTCATCCTGATGTCAGAAGCTGGGTTCAGCTAGTCCGCGATGTTGCAAATGATATCGACGATATTCTTGATGAATTTATGTGTCATTGCATGTATCCTTATTCAACAGGGCTGCGAGGCAGAGCTCGAAAGGTGAAAATTCGATTCAAGGCTCCGAAAGCTCGACATCAACTTGCAAATAGGATACAAGATATCAAGAACAGAATAAAAAATATTTCAGATGCGCATACTAGATATCAAGCTCAATATGGTATGCAGGAAAGAAGGCCCTCTGTTATGCCTGCCATTAGTACGCGGTATGACAGAAGGGGTGATGCATTGTTCCTCGAAGAAGCAGATCTTGTTGGCATCGAAAAGCCAAAACGAGAAGTTACTGCAATGCTTTTGTCAGATGATCCTCGACGAAGTGTGATTTCTCTAGTAGGCATGGGAGGCCTGGGCAAAACCACTCTAGTGAAAAAGATTTATGATGATGCATACGTCAAGAGCCAATTCAGCCATCATGCCTGGATCACAGTCTCGGAATCATTCAAAATGGAAGATGTATTCAAACAAGCAATTAGGCAACTCTTTCACATAGACGGTCAACAGTTACCTCGGGATTTAGATGTCATGGACATCAACGGGTTGAAACAAGAAGTTCACAAGTTTCTGCAATCCAAGAAATACCTGGTTGTCTTTGATGATGTATGGAGACCAACTGATTGGGATGCCATCCACATGGCATTCCCGAGAAACAGAGAGGCCAGTCGTGTTGTAATCACAACACGATATTTTGAAATCTGCCAGGCTGCAAGCAACACGGAAGAGAAAGGCTTTATTTATTTATTGAACAAATTATCTGATGACGAAGCAAGGAAGCTGTTTTGCAGAAAAGCCTTCAATGGTGCCACTTCTTGTCCAAAGCATCTGAAAGAAATGTGCCAGAAGTTTTTGAAGGCATGTGATGGACTGCCGCTTGCAATTGTAGTCGTAGGTAGGATTTTGGCTTCAAAGAGTCCTAGAACCGAGGAATGGGACCTGTTCTACAGGAACTCCGGAGAAGAGTTAGAGCATCACAGTATAACTAAGTTGCTCTCCCTCAGTTATTATGACTTGCCCCATCATCTGAGAATCTGTCTCTTATATCTGAGCTTCTTCCCGGAAGATGCCCACATAGAGAAGATGAGACTAATTCGACTTTGGATTGCAGAAGGATTTGTCCATGAAAGGCGTGACATGACGATTGAAGAAGTTGCTGAAAGCTATCTCAATGAACTCATCAGTAGAAGCATACTTCAAGTTGCTGAATTTAAGGATGATGGAAAGATCAAAGCTATTCGCATCCATGATATGATCCGACAAATTATCCTCCGTAAGTCGAGAGAGCAAAACATTACATCCATACTTCGTGAGCAGGACCAGATAATCAGCTTTCAAGGCAAAGTCAGACGCTTAGCCATCCATGGCCTCAACAATAGCAACATTGATCAGCCTAAAAACAAGTTTAAGTCTCTGCGTTCAGTTGTCATGTTCGAGTTCAATGGTGCTAACACAATACAGATGCCATTACTATCCACTATCCTATGCAGCAGCGGAAGGCTGGTAAAGGTGTTGGACTTGAGGGGTGCTCCATTGACGGAAATTCCAGGTGAAATATTCAACTTAATTCGTCTAACATATTTAAGCCTCAGGAATACCAAGGTCTCTATTATCCCCAAATCAATCCGAAAGCTTCAAAATCTTGAAACCTTAGATTTAAAAGGAACTAATGTGGAACGACTTCCTATTCAGATTCTAGAGCTCCAAAAGCTTCGTCATCTTCTAGTTTACAATTACCAAAAAATAACAGATTACTTAGCTTTTGATTGCATAGAGAGCTGCACGATTCCGTACAAGATAAGTAGCCTCAAGTCCCTTCAAAAGCTTAGTTACATAGAGGCACAACAAGTGGGTGACTTCAAAATAGTAAACGAGATAGGCAAGTTAACTCAGCTAAGGAGCTTGGGGATTACCAAGTTGAGAAAAGAAGATGGAAGAGCACTTTGCTCATCGCTTGAGAAGTTGATTGAACTTCGTTCCTTGGTCATTTCTTCAATGTGGGAAGAAGAATTCATTGATTTACAATATACCTTCTCATCTTCAGCCCTTACTTTCCTCCGATTTTTAGAGTTAAGGGGCAGGTTGGAGAAGTTCCCACAATGGATATCTTCTCTTCACGGACTCACAAGAGTAAAACTAGGATGGAGTCGATTGAGGGACGAAGGCCCTCTCAAGTTCCTTCAAGATTTGCCCAATCTTGTAGAGTTGGACCTTGATCGAGCATATGAAGGCGAAGGACTGAATTTCAGGGCGGGGGGATTTCTCAGACTCAAGATGTTAAAGCTAGTCTCACTTCAATGGTTGAGCTCTTTGAGGGTGGAAGAGGGTGCCATGCCTTCACTTGAGAAGCTGTGGATAGCAAAATGTCAGTCGATGAGAAAATTTCCTGTTGGTATAAGATATTTGAGACATCTAAAAGATCTCGAGTTTTCAGACATGTCAGATGCATTTGTGAAAGATCTGAAGATCAGAGTGGCAAGCACGACGATGATCCATGCTCCTCGAGTTGTGATCTCACATTGGATAGACGGTAGACGACTGGCTCATCTCGTCAACAAAAAGACATGGTTGTACCTCTAAGCATTCCAAAGGGCATCACGGATTCATATAACTAACAGCACCTATATAATTCATTTGGCAAGTTGCAGAGAGTAACTAAATTATTTTATTTTTTCTGTTTTGTCTATCCCCTTGTTTATCAACCATGCTTTGATATGGCTTAATTTCATATCGCCCCATGGAGTAAATGCATCTACTTTTAGTTGATTTCTTTGTATCAATGAAATTATCAACATTCATTAACAATCTAAAGAACGATTATATCGAAACAGATAACTTTTAACATTCCGATATATAATACCAAATCATAGCAAAAGACAGAATCCCAATAATACAAACCACTCCAAAGAGTATTTGAAGTCACATTGCATACTACCACTATCAAATGGTATGGAAATCATTTCACACCATTTGAGTTTATTTATATCATATTATTAAAACTTCGAAATCATCCTATCCATCCGAAGCACTCGATAGTTTTCTTCATCATATTACTTATTACTCACAATATCTGCCATATTCATCATCGCCTGCAAAACAGCATATGGTCGTCAACATATGTTTGCAATCAACAATATCGCTTCAGGCATGAATTGCATCGTATTCTACAAGATATGCATGAAGTTGTGAATGTACACGAAAAGTTTCATGTCAATTGAGGGTGAAGTTCAATATAAATAAAGTTCTACGAAGTGACTATGATCTCTGCATCTGGTTTAATATCAAGCCTTACAGAACACTCTCATAGATCATAGACTAAGCAGATACGTCAAGTTACCAATAATCTTCTACAGCACTAAAAACACGACACCAGAGGATAAGACAACGAAAGTAATATGTTAACTCATAGAGAACGAGAATTTAAGGGAATAAAATAGGACACCATCACATACCTAAGTAGAAGGGAAGGCAGAAGCAAGAAAAACTTCATCTTCTGGGAGGATCTCAAGATTTTTTGTTTTCATCAGCAAGTCAATGGCAGCCTCGTCGAATTCCAAGAGAAAGCCCACCTTCAACAGATCAGCCAGCTGACGCATGTGCTCTTCTTTCTCCCACAGTATTCCTTCTGAAATCACTTTAGAAGCACAGATAGCATATTCAAGGAGGTCTATGCGACCACCCAAGTGATTCGCCTTCTGCACATAGATCATTGAACTGCTCTTCTCCCAGCGCATTTTCTGGCTCATTTCCGCGTTGACCGTTTCACCAGATGACAGTTGCAACTTGTACCTCAACAAAATTGGTTCGGGGGCTTCTGAGAGTTTGGCATCCAGGAGTGATTTGAGAAGTGCATGCCTCTTCTTTACTTCCATTAGTAATGGTGGACAAGAAAGAAAACCCAGAATCAACATGAAAAGTCCTCGGGTGATAAAACTCTGATTTCCATCAACTTTTTTGGGTCCTGCATTAGCATCTATCGCCTTTTCTTCTTTCTGCACCGAATCAGACAAAGTTCGTAAACCAATGTCGCGGAAAATTTCATTCAGCTTCGTTTTCTGAATAGATGGTGGATACCAAACGAACAGTGGCAGGGTGGTTGATTGTTTAAAGAGATCCTTCAAACAAAGATCATCAGGAATGAGAATATCTTGCTTGTCAACAAGCTTAATGTTCATAGCATCTACATACCCAGGGAATTTGATAAGCTTCTCAGAAAGGACAACCTTTGTCACAGGACTCCAGTGTTTCACAACAAAATCCCAAAAGGCAATACACTCAGCTTCCGAAATTACGCATCCAGAATTTTCCCAATCACTCCAAAGCTTGCAATAATCATCCAGGGATGGATTGCCTTTAACGCCAAACACAGAGGAAAAGAAGCTCAGTAAATTCTTCTCGTAGTGTTTCTCCAAGACATGCAACTTCTCCTTGAAAAGACCATGTTTGTCGTGAAGAACACAATCTTCAGGATTAACCCACTCTCCATCATCATTCCCATTTGGAACCCACACTTTCACAATCACATCTTTCATAGGCTTCCAATTGTAATGATGCAAACATTTGTAAATACGATTGATGGCTGCAAAATTGGAATAGGAACCAAGGTTGGCAAAAATGGATTGGCATCCAGTTGGAACATTAGTGGCAACCTCCAAATACGCAAGCTCATCTTTGTAGTCATCCAACGAGCCATATAATTTTGTATCCAGAAATGGTCCATCTTCCAATTGTAAGAATTTAGTCCAATCAGAACTATACAGCAAACACTGTTTCGGAGACTTGTAACCTGTACTAGTCTTCACCCAATTTCGGCCAAGCTTTGTCAAAGAACTGAGTAATTGAGATTTAGACTCTGGTTCTGATTGAAGATACCGTATACACTGCAACAAGAAAACCATTGCTGTAGGCATAATGTTTCTAGTATTTTCAGGCAGTCGCAGGGCAGAAGCAACAAATTTTGCACCAAGACATACAGAGTTAACAACTCCCATACCTTGAAGCTCCTCTTTGAAGTCATATAGGGATTTTCCATAATAGTTATCATCAATAAAAGGCAACAATGATATTGATGCAATAGGATCCCAAGCTGCGCTGTGTAATATGCATTCTTTTGGTTCTCTATAATCACCAAGACGAGTCTTTAACCATTTAACTTCACAAATGCACTTTTTGACTTCAAGAACGCATTTTCTCACATCATCAGGTAACATTCCCTTCAATTCTTTGTACCAACCAAGAAGCTTTAGGACATGTCCCTTCTCAATGGATCGAGAGGAGGCTTGCTGCCTGAAAACATTGCAAAATGCTTTACTGGCTTGCCCAAGATTTACCGCCACACCCAGCTTATGCAACTCATCTTTATATAATGAGATACCATTATTGTAAATTGCTACATCAATCACAGGGAATACAGTGAAAACCTTCATGAGGGAACCCCAGGCAGGATCAAACAAGAAGCACTCATCTGGAGCCTTGAGGCCCATATTAGTCTTGAAACATTTTTCATTAGCAAGAGCTCCAATGAGTTTCTGAGAATTCTTCGCTGACCGTATGCAACGCAATATAAGAAGCACAGACTCGGAAGTAAAGGAAGGACGAGGCTTCAAGTTGTCAATAAGTAGCTGATAGTTCGTACCGAAATCATAAGTAACTCCGAGAAGCTTCATCTCAGGTTCAAAAGAGAATATATCTGCACCATAATACTTCTGATCAACAAAAGGGATGTTACTTAGTTCAGAGGCAGCTTGCCACTTCTCAGAATAGAATACAGATTCCATTGGACTTCTGTAACCTCGAGAAGTCCATAACCATGCTCCACCTTTAACAGAGTTGATGAAGCTTTCAGGAGGAAGATAGTTTACTCTCAACAACTTGATAAATCTGAGAATGGATAGCACATCATCTTTACTCAGGGTTGACCTTTCTGCCAAATAAGAGAGGTGTTTCCCAATGTATTCACATGCTTCTCCAAACTCAAACTTAACACCAACTGCTTTCAGTTCTTCCATGTATTGGCAAATTTTATCTCCATAGAATTTCAAATCAATAAACCCAATATCAACAAATCCATTTTGTACTAGATGATTCAACTTTGAAGAGGGAAAAAAAGACTTTGAAGGAGCCCCAAATCCAGAACTGCCAAGTAGTGATACCTTTAACCAGCTTCCCTGCTCAATGTTTGCTGAAAACTTTGACGGCATGAAATGACCTCTTTTTCTTATGTTGCGAATCCAGTCTAAGAGGAGTATTGCATTCTCAACTTTTAGCAGTGAAGAAAAACACGAGACATCTGCATCTGGAGGTGGTAACTCAGGGACATCTGAGGCTGCCACATAAGATTTAAGAAAATTTATCGTCTCTTTCCCAGAACAAGAATCCCCTGCATAATTGCAAGATTGCAGATAATCTTCTCCAAGCACTAGAAAACCTTCATTCCTCCACGGATTTGAACCAAATAACTGCATCCATCTACTACCTTGTGCAGGGATAAGAACACCTTTTCGTTGTGTTTTCACCTCTCCATAATTGTCGACCAATGGCATCGTGCCACAGAGATGTTCAAGCTCATTCTTAGATAAAAAGTTCTTCTTAAAAGAGAAATATAAGAAGTGGGAAAACATAACAGCAAGTCTTCTATCAGAGCCTACTGCTCTACCAACAAGAGTAGCGTAATTATAAACACTGGACGCCTTGACTTTCACTGACTTCTCAAGCCACTCAACTATCGCATGCCTATTAGTATTAGATAAAACTTCTTTTTGAGTTGAATGAGGTAGAAAGAAAGAACAATTTGGATACCCAAATTCACTATTCCAATTGATCAGCCATGAAATACAATTGCTATTGCAGCTATCAGATCGTAGCAAAGATACATTCTGGTTCATTACTTCATTGACACTGCATAAAGTGACCCGACCACCAAGATCAACACGCTTCAAAAGGGGAGTGTGTATTATACTAGAGCTCATTGAAGAAGAACTCCATTTGGAAGAGATAAACAAAAGAATATCCAGGTACACATCTTCGGACACTTTGATAACCATATCAGAACTCTGGATACATTTTGAATACCAATCATCTTCAACATAATCTACTCCCAAAAAGCACAAAACATTGCTGTAGATTTCTCTATCAAATAGAGAACTCAAAATATATCTTCCATGGGATGAGATGTTCTGCAAACTTACCCCGTGTTTCTTTGATGTTATTAAGATTTTCCAGAAGGAAGGATCAAGCCTGCTTACGTCCTTTGGCTTGTAAAAATATTTCTGATTTGTGTCAGACTCGCTTGGAATGATATTTTCACTCATCAGTTGCTCTTTGATGGATGCTCTTACAACATTAAGCTCTTCATATGGAGAACTCTCAACTGGGATAAAATTGAACGCGGTAAGAAGACTAGAAATTGGGAAATCAACTTTCACCAAGGAAGTGAAGGCATTGACAAAGGCAATGTGCACACAACTAAGAATCCCCTTGTTCCACTTATTATCCAGAAGGATAGTTTCCCTAGAAGATGCAAGAAGGAAATCTGCTTGTATAATAAAAGGGAAGTTTGTTATCATCTCTGTAGGCAGGAAGGCGTAAATTCCAGGGCAGGCCCTGCCTCGAAGGAGACGCTGTCCAAAAGGAAAGGCAAGGGTGATAACCCAGTCATCCACATCACTTCGCCTTTCCACTTTGTTCTCCTTCTTAACAGGGAACTTTTGCCTCCACATATGGTATCGGCATTCACCTTCAGTTTGATCACCTTTGTCATTAGCAGACAAGTGCAACGAGTAGGACTCTGCTTGGAGATTCTTCTTAGTCAAAAAATCAATTTCACTTGATATTGAAATTGAATTCACTGTTTTGAGACATGGGTCATCGTTCTCCTCCCTTACAGAAAGCTGCCTAATCTTTGAAAGAAACAACAGTATCTCAGGGTGAATACATGAGAGTTGCTGCTTCACAGGTTTCACCTTGTCCGCCTTCAGGGGAAGTACAATTGTAGTGGTTGGCAGACTCGAAGCACTACCATAAATGCTCTGCAAGTCCCCAAGACTAGGTTTCTCCTCCACCCATTCAGGAACAACATAACCAACGCTGCAATGTGTGCAAGGTTGCTCACTAAATCGAATCTTATATCCATTACTGAATATGTAAGGCTGTGATGAAATGAGGAACACACTCTTGAAACCAATCCCTGAGAGACATATAGTATAGTCATTAGTAATGAAACAGGTTATTTGCTTTAGTCCAGTCCATCTAAATAAAATGTTACAGAAACAGGGCATGTTCAAGAATGCATAAAATAGTACACAAGTAACATGAATTTCGATCACAATGGTACTCAAATAAGACATGAATATTGATCAAAATAGTACTCATAAACATCAACTACGAAACAAAAAGTAAAAACTAATTTCAAGAACGATCAAACTGGTAGTCAAAACGCAATATTCAAAGCCAAAGATGGTATATTATTCAGTAAAACTTCAAACTTAAACCTGAAATGGTACTGAACATTCAAATTACAAGCATATAAGACATGAATTATGAAACAAACTAAATACCAATTTCAAGAAAGATCAAAATGGTGCTCAAAATCGAAAAATTAGAGCAAAAATTGTACCTTTTTCACCAATATATCCACGTTTACGGTTACCCTTCTTGGTGGAACGACCAACACTGCAAATGGAGTCAATGTTTTTGGGAGAGAACCCTTTTTCATTGTTGAAAATCAATAGGGTAGCAGGACAACCACTTCCTGTAATATCTTTTGAAGTTATTACAAACTCCAAGGATGGTTTCACTCCTTTATTGTACTCATTATCCTCTGCATTCTGTCGAACATAATCATAAGAAAATGCCTCAAAATCAGTCCAGTATCATACCTTCTAAACAACTACATCTCCCGATTTTATTTATTCGTCGTTTTAATTACTTTTGCTTTATTTTATATATTTGTTATCTATATCACAGTACGCTTTAAAGATTATCTATCCCAAAAAAAATGTTTTCTCACATATCGTCTTCAATTATTTTTTATCTATATTTTTTTTAATAATTAAAAATTTTATTATGAAAATATTTGGAAAGACGAATCAACTATATAAATTTTATATTTTTTAAAATAAGTAATAATTAATAATTGATGGTCAAAGTTCAATTTTCAAAAGAATCAAAGGAGACTTTTTTTGAATTGAAGAGAGTACTAAGTAATTCTTTTATTATTTAAACATGTATTTTAAAGACTCATAAAAGATCTATGACAAACTTTTAGCTGAAATTTATATATGTTTACTTATGTCAAAGTTAGTCAAAGTCTGACTAGAAAAAGTAAATATATCAATTATTTAAAGGAATTAGAAGTATAAAGTGAAAACATTTTAAAGATACTAACAGATAAATATATAAAATACAACTACTACATATACAAGTTCTGGAACAACATATAATTCAAATAATATGTGCATGAGCAAGAGGTATCAACATGTGAGACTTCATGCAAGATCAACGACATATCAAGCACTATTATGATCGTTGTTTGATTTTGAAAACTTTGATCACAAATTTTTACGTGAATATTGTTAGGTTTCTTTTAATATAATTTTTACTTATATAGAGTATAATTAAAGATATTCACATAAAAGTCGTGTCTCGACAATCGGAAAAATCAAACGACAATCTTATCATTTTGGGATGGAGTGACTATTAGCTTATCATATTCCCAAACACATAAACGCATTATTATCACAAGATGCATATAATTACACTATAAAACATTTACTAGTGTATAATATGAATATATAAAAAACATTACACACCTGGATGAGTTCCATTAGAAAATGGACATCCTTAGTGTAAAGCTCAGCAGAAAGATGCATAACAGCATGATGAAGATCTTCAGTGAGAGGATTAAGCTCTCCTCCTATTGAATACTTACTCCTCCTTATCTCTTCTATGTGTTCTTTTGGTGTTTTTGCCATCTTAATTTTTTTCTCAATTGCTAACAATAAAATGTAGTCAAATAGTAATATTTTATAATAATAACTCAATTATGTGAAAATTGCAAATATACATGAAGCATAGGATTGCTTAATGAGTAAGTGTATAAATAAAGGTGGGGAAGTTGAAAGGAAGAAAGTATTGGAATATGAAAGGACTATTTTCTCTGTTTCCTCAGCTTTTGGACTGGTTTCTCATTGGAAGGGAGCAAAAGGGTCAAGTCAATGCACTTTATTTCCCATCAATGAAGCTCGTCCTCCATCACTCCTCGATAGTCGCTCGGATAAACTCGAGAACTCGTGTTGAAGATTGATCGTAGAAATATGGAGATAGATATTTTATTGAAAATAATTATTGTCAATATATTATGTATATATATGCCTATATGGCGATATTGCCAGAGCAATTCTGATTCTGCTAGAGCAAAGTATGAGCATATACCTAATTTGAGTCAAGCTCCTCTCCAATTCCATTCCCGTTCCCCTCATTTTCATCATTTTCTCATCAATTTTTATATTATCAAAGGTATTGATGAAAAAAGTTAGGCATGTAGAAGACAACAAATGCTTCCAAGTAGACATTTAATCAAGTAATTTGCTTCGAAGGTGAATATTTCATTCTAAGGTGATTTTATCGTCTTCCACATGCATGACATGCATTTTTAATATAATGTTGATGGAATGTCTACTTAAAAGCATTTGTTGCCTTTTATATGATTAGCTTTCTTCAACAACACATTTGATAATATAAAAATTGGTGAGAAAGTGATCAAAAGAAAGAGAACATGAGAGAACATGAGCGATTGGAATTGGAGAGGAGCCGGACTCACCTAATTTAACCTTTCAAGTCAACTATTCTATTTTGTCATTAGTATTTACTATTTAATAATTTATTGCAAGTAGAGATAATTTTGAAAATCATCAATAAATGAACAGATTCCATATTTTAAATATATGCATCTTTAATGTTAATAAATCATTATTATTGTTCTCTTGGTCATCTATAAATTAATTATTATTAAAGGAAATAATTTGCAAAATATTTTCTATATTAATTGAAAATAAAAGCAATAGACATTAGTATCTAAGATCTTCAATATTTGAAACTGTTGTTGAAGTTAAAGAATTTGGGGAATTAATTTCGAAGTTAAATGATAATTATCATCTTTGGTCAATTGGAGAAAAGTTACGTGCTCGAGATAAATTATATGAGATCGTTGATGAGTCAAATGCGATACTTTATGAACCAAATGTTCAACGGAGAAAAGGGCGACCAAAGAAAAAAAATAAAAGTTCAACCAAAATAAATTCTTCACAATTTGAAATCGTAGAAAAGATCGGCAAATATTCTCTTCCTTTAAATATATGAAATGTGTTCATTTATTGTTAATTTTCAAATAACTCTAATTGTAAGAAAATATTAAATAGTAAATATTAATGATATAATGAAATAGTTGACTTAAAAAGTTAAAATAGGTATATACTCAAACTTTGCTCTGGCAGAATCAAAATTGCTCTGGCAATATCGCCAGCCTATATTTATAGATAAACATTAAACTTAACCCTTGTCCATCAGCCTAACATTGATGGCTCTGTCTGCGAGCTTGTTTCGTGTTAGTAATTATGATCTCGGATCTAATTCCTCAACCAAATAATTTTAATGACAACGGAAAGAAATTAATTGACCTTTATTTGCGATTGGAAGTCGCAAATGACTCGAAATATAAGTTATTGAAAGAGATATTATGAGATGTAATTAATGGTGCGTTTGGATTGGGGTGAATGTAAAGAGTCCGGCTTCGGTGCATCAATAATTCGGTGCATCAATAATTCGGTGCATCAATAATTCGGTGCATCAGGTACCCATTTAAAGGTTTTACGTGGGTAGTGTACCCACTTGAAACTTCATCATAGGTACTTGTACCCAAATTGTACTATAACAATGGTACAATACCACATATTTATTTTGGATTGATAAATATGTGGTATTGTAATTATATTTTTCCTCATTCCCCCTCATTCTCCTGGTTTATAATTATGGTACCCAAACAACAATAAAATATATATTCTCACTGATTCCCTCTAATTCCCTTCCCCTATGATAATTTTAGAAAATTCCCCTCCATTTGATTCACCCTCATCCAAACACACCATAGGGGAAGAAAATTAGTGGGAATCGGGGAGAATATATTTTGTTATTGTTTGGTTCTATAATTGTAAACTAGGAGAATCAAAGAGAATGAGAGAAAATATAAAGGTTGCGTCTGGTATACATGAATGGAATGGTGTAGGAATTGAATGACTAACGTAATGGAATAGACAAAAGAAATAAATTAATTAATGAATTTGATTACTTTCTTTGGTATGAAAATAGTAATACAATTGAATTCTCATTAACTATTACATTCCATGGTTTGGTACGACATTATAATAATCATGTTATAATTAAATTACTAATACATCATTTATATGACAAGTTCATGATTTAACATTCACTACTATAGTAAACAACTAAAACGTAATATACATTTCAATTACATACAATAATAGTGAACCAATATTCACGAAACATTAATAAATGTATTTATGTTCACGAAAAACACAATAAATCTGATAAAAACAATTCATTGAGGGTATGAGGAACAATTACAGATGTATACTAAACAAAATCATCAATAATGAATAAAACAACCCGATTAGTAATAAATAATAAAATTTGAATACTAAAGGATAAAAAATTGCTTACTTGCTTGCGGAGAAAAAATTTGGTACTTCAAGGGAAAAAGAAGATGGTTCTTGTACTTGAAAAGAAAAGGAAGATGATTCTTGATCTAGAATTACAAAATTTGATGATTTGAGTTTATATGTATTAGTTGAGAGAAGGATTAAAAACCTAAACTGATAGAAACAAGACAGAGATAGAAACCTGTAGATAACAATAATTGAGAGTATGAGTGTCCTATTATTTATGATCTGATTACCTCCTACTAGCTAATAGGTAATTATCCCCAAATTGGGAGTAACGGATATTACCTCAAATGAGGTATCTTAATTAACTAGGGAATGGAATTAAAATTAATTAATAGCTACCAAACTAAGTCATTCAATTCCATTTATGTTTAGTCAATTCAATTCCATTATACCAAACACACTCAATATGATTTTCCTTCAGAGAGGAAATTTGAGGGGAATCAGTGGACAGTGGTAATGGGGGTGGATTAGTGGTAATGAGTTATCCTTCGTAAAAATCAATTTTAGTTCCTAAACACAAAAAAAATTATTAAATTTCCTTCGATTCACCCCAATCCAAACGCACTATAATGGTTACGAATACTTTTTATCCTGTTATTAATTAATGAACTAATTTGACTCTGCAAAAAATAAAAAATGTTGGGTTTTTATAGGTAAATTTTACTTTCATTGTATATATTTCACGGTGCTTGTTCGTCATTGATATAAATAAAGGTGTGAAAAGGGAAAAATGATTGGAAAAGAGAGGCAAAGCGGTGGGGTCGATAACTTCTTATGAAAGAATCATACATTAGACGACCCCTTCATATTAAGGCTCGATTTCGACTCAATCATAATGAGTCGAGAAGTGAGTTGGTCTTCATGATTAATATAGTCAAAATAAAATTCACCTATAAAGATCCAACAGTGTCAATATTTTTTTTAATGTTTGGGTAAAAGCATAAAAATCATATGACAACTCTTCTTTCTACAAATTGTATCAATGTTTTAATATATTAAATTTATTGTTATAATCCTCTTCTCAATTATTTGAGGTTTCAATTTTGAAATTGGATATAAAACCTGTTTTTTATTTAAAATAATAAATAGTATAATATAGTTATGTTACAATTGAATACTCATCTGATTGTTTTTTGCAGTAGTGATAAACTATATCACGTTTAACATACTAAATGTACCTATATATAATCCATCGAGATGAAATTCGGAGTGTGAACGAGAACTCTGGAGGCTCGATTAAATTAAATGATACTTCGACTATGATGGGCTCAGATAGAATAGTTCCTAATCCGAGCTAATCTTAATCAAGATTAGCAACCCCATAATATTATCAATGTACACACCCCCCGTCCCCTGTGGTTTTTCTTAGAATTTAATTTAATGGGATTAAGAAAATCTAACTTTAAATCTGGACCAATAGATATTGGTGGTTATTATAGTGATTTTGTTGAGTGATTGGGATTAGATATTGGTGATTACTGTAGTAATAGTTCATAAATTACTAAAACCTAACTGTTAAAATGTTAGGTTCTAAGTATAACTCAAATTTTGTGAATATTAGAATAAAATGTTACATGGGCATGCACCATTTTCTTGAATTATACTTTGAAGTAGTCTATTATGCAATTCTTTAGTAACAAGAATTGGGTTAAAATGATTTTTTTTGTGAATGAAGCTTTGTCCCTTTTGTTGATAATTATGTCCAGTTTGCTAGGTCACACAATTACCAAGTTTTTTTTGTTGATACGACTATTGATTTATGGTTCCCTGTAGATGTTTTTGTTTTTTGTGATGCAAATCATTAGCAAAGTGAATTGAAACTAAAATTGAAATTGAAACTGAAATGTCATATTAAACTGAAATTGAAATGCAATACGAAACCGAGGTGCAATACAAAACTGAAATCGAGGTGCAATACGCAACTGAAATTGAAATGCCATATGAAACTGAAACTAAAATTGAAACTGAAGTGTCTGACATAGCTGAAACTAAAGAGCAATACGAAAAGTTCAAAACGAAACTGAAACTGAAGTGCAATAGGAAACTGAAGTGCAAAAAGTGCAGTGTAATGGTCGAGGCTCTGTTGCAAAGAGGAGTACTCGTTCCACATTTATTTTTCCTAGCACTTTTCTACTGATTTTCTCACAAGTGCAATGGCTGAGGCTCTCCAGCAAAGAGGATTCCTCCAGGGCCGGTCCATAAAATTTTGAGGTCTAGTGCGAGAACTGAAAGTTGGGGCCCTCGATAAATTTTTTTTCGTTGACTCATTTTAATTATTTGAAATGAAAAATTATAAATTACACAAAACGATATCTTTGAACATTATTTGATGCAAAATTATTATACAAACGATATCTTCAAATCCATTATCAACTAAAATATCTTCTGTTTCATTATCAAGATTTTCCCAAGTTATAGGGTCGCAAAAAATCAAAATGTGAAAAAGATTCACTATTGTAAGCTAAGGTTTGAACTTTATTGCGATTTAGTTTATCAACATTGTTCGATAGAATTAATAATTATATGCCCAATAACACTTTTCTGTTCATAATGACCATAATTGCTTAAATTATACTCTGTATATGACTATATGTTGTGTTAGTATGTTCTGTAGAATTTCGATTCTGAAGTTTTCGTTAAATAAGATTATTGTGAAGGTTTGGTAATAAGAATTGGGCTAAATGGTTTGTACATAAAGCTTGAATCTTTTATGCAGTTTATGATAATGGATGAGTTTATAGCCCCGTTGTTACGGTAATTGGGAATAACAATGTTCAGTTTTCTTTATGCATTAGAGGAATATTTCACTTTCTAGAAAGATTTGTCTAAAGATCATGTGTTTTACCGCTTCAATAATTTGTGTTCTTTTTGTAGTCCCAACTGATTCAAAGTATCCAGTTATTGAGTTGATATGTGATGCTGTGGTTGTATACTCTCAAGTGAGCAGCCAATCCCCAGATAAGCGTATTTGGTGTAAAATCACAAGGAAGGGAGATGCAGATTGTGCTAAGCTAGAAAACAAGGGGTTTGGATTTGGCATCTTCATTATTGAATACTGCATATTTTCTTTGATAAACATACATGTTCGTTAAGTGATAACTGCCTATACTAATAAGAGATCCCCACTTCTCTGTCCACACAAACAGCCCATCTGCAATCCTTGTTGATGCACTTAGAGTTGATGTTGAGAATACTGCTATCATCAGTCGCGGGAGTGAAATCATTGCAGGCCCTGACAGAAATGGCAAGTGATAATTCGCTACACCTTTCATTTTTTTGATGGATTCTTACTTGTTTGAACTAAGGTCTTGTTTAATATTAACTGGGACTCTCCTAAATCATATCTCGTTCAAGCTTTTCAGGATGGTTGAGTTACAAATTTCATGTTATTCCAATGGTGGAGCCTTCATCTAAACGGTTAAAGGTCGACACATCTACTATGACTTACTGAAGTAAATTGGATTCACTGATATTGAATTCTCATGCTTAAAACAATGTTTTATCTTTTCTTAGATCCCTTTTAATGCTGATCATGCAAAGTGCAGCATTTGCTTAAACATTTGGCATGATGTTGTGACAGTAGCTCCTTGTCTGCATAACTTTTGGTGAGTAAAAAATATGTTGTTCAATGTTAAATGCTGACAAATGAATTTAGTATGTAAGTTATTCTGCTTGGTCATTTCAGTAATGGGTGTTTCTCAGAGTGGCTAAGAACTTGCAAACAGAAACATGATAGTGTTCGATGTCCTCAGTGTCGAGAAGAAGTTCAATTTGTTGGAAGAAACCACTTTTTACAAAATATTGGGCAGGTTTGATTATTTTCAGTCACTCTGTAACTTAGTATGTTTCCCTACACTTTGTTCTGAGGAATTTCAATTATGCCCACTGTCAACTTAGCTTCCTCTTCATTGTCTATAGGAGATATTACAAGGTGATTCTTCTCTTCAACGCTCCAAAGAAGATATTGCTCTCCTGGATTCCCGCGCATCGATCAAATCACCTCTCGTAAATACTACTTTATTCTAACTTAATGGCTTCTCTAGAAAGCAATACATAACTACACATTCTATATCGCTACAACAGTATCTACAGAATAGTGCATGCTAATATGGCATTCAGTAAAATTTCGTTTTATTGGCGCCTAATCCATGCATCTTACTAATGGGAATACATGTCACATCTATAATATTGTGCTTGGCATTTTCTCTTGGGTTATTTGTCTCATACAATAAATTTCATCCATTATCTTAGGGATATTTTCTATTTGGGAAAATCCCAAAACAAGTTTCTTATTGACCAAACCAGAGAGAACTGAATGGAGGTCAGCAGGTTTCTTACGTCTTACAATTGTTGCAATGTAATTATAGGTAATTGGTGGTCAGCAATCTTCCAGGAAGAGAGGGCGTGATGATGCAGCTGCTGATGAATCAGACCAGGATACCTCCTGTCCTCAGTGTGGTAACTATTGTTATCTTTTTGGCTTGTCGCAATTTTAGTGAGTTGCCAATTGTGGACTTGGTGCAATTGTAATGCTCCAAGTAACTTTTGTTGCAATGTGCTGAGTCACTTGAATGCGTTTTTGTTCATATTTGAAATGTGATATATTCGTAATGTTATGCTAATTACTTTGAGTTTTATAGCTGTTATTTTTAACCTCTTTAGGCTCTCTGTTGGGTGGATTCCAGTGCAGTGCAAGTACACCTCATCTTGAATGCCAAGAATGTGGAGTAATGATGCCATCCAGAACCGATATCACTGTGCCTCAACATTGTATATTCTTCCTATAGACTCTTACTTTTCACCTATTAAATTAGTGAATATAATATGTAGTCCAACTCTGATCGCAATTCTTTTGTTTGTTCTTCATCAATGTTGTTAAATGGTAAAATATCTTTAAGATGGACTACTTATAGAGAACTTTAACATTGAATATTATCCCTTGGTTACTAAGTATCACCAACAATGAAGTCAATCACAAGCGGAACTTTAATCAATACTTTTACCTTTGTGGAGTGAGAAATTTATCCTCTTGAATGAACTTTGGCTCCAAGATTATATAAATACTCACGTCTTTATACTACATCCTCCTCTTATCTCAAATACTATATTTGTTGCTCTCGTGAAGGTCTTGGATGTGATCGAGCATTGTGTGCTGCATATTGGAATACTTATGGTCTTCTTGGGTCTGTCGATCAACCAGTTTGCAATATTGAAACTTTTAAACCAGTAAGCAGCTTTGTTATTTTGCTTTTTTTGTGTGGATGTGCTGCCAACTTTGATAGTGTCATCTCACCCATCTGTCCCTTTCATCGTTCTTTTCGAATATAACACAATCCCTTCCGGTGGAGACATGGTGGAAAAGTATTTCACTAGGAAACAATGTTATTCTCATTTGGAAAACATGAAAGGCTGTTATAGTACTATTCACATGGTAAAAACTCCCTAGAGTGGATGATCAACTTGATAAATGTCGATATAGTAGTCTATGACCTTGATTTGTGAACACTACTTGCTGTGGAGGTTTATTGCTTATGAAAGCTCTTCCATGTCCTGCGTCTATTTCATGACATTGATTTTTTTTCTGCAGATATCGGAGCACAGGCTTGACATAATTCCTGCTACGGCACATGAAACCAATCAGTATGAGCAAGATGTAGGGAGATATTTCTATTTTTTGTGGCTTATCTTTGTGGTTCATAACTCAATACTTAAAACATCTTGTTCCTGTTTGTTTGATTGTAAGTTCTTTTTTGATATTTGAAGATTACAAAAAGGTGTATCAGCCAGATGGGGTTATCGGTGCATGATGTGATCTCACAATGGATTACTAAATTGAATAATCGAGAAATAGGTATCCCATCTTTATTGTTGTTTAAGACTTGCATCTAATCCCTTGTCTAAGTCATCTCACATTCATGTGGTGCCTCATCCCATAAAGAATGGGTAGGACAAATTAATTGGTTGGATAGACAAGGTTTCTATTAATTATCCTACAGACACCGGTTAGTATTGTAAAAAGGTTCCCCTTACGTCCAATTCTGTTGTTAGATTTATGGCCTTTGTTGAAATTGCTGATTGCAGTACCTTCTGGTGAAAGAGTGAAATTATCCAATTAGTTTTAGTTGATCTCAAATGAAAGCATAAATGCGGATGAAGTACTTAAAAACACTATTTGGTGGATGAAACATCTGTATCTTGTCCTTAGAGATATGTGATGCCCTATGTATACACATGTTTATGAAGTTGTTACTGTATTAGAAGAAGTATGCCACATATTAATGAAAAAGGACAGACATACTGCATTCCCTCAGATTCATTTATTGGCTTCCTTTTTGCAGATCGAACGATGATGCCACTAAATCATGCTGAAACGATAACTTCGCAGACTCATGTTTGCAAGTGAGTCTTATAGTGTCTTACATCTTCACTAATATTGTGACATAAATTACAGCCCCTAACTGTCCTATTGGACCTAAAGTTATTAGGGTAGGGATTGGCAAACCTTGCTTTAATCTCGGAAATAGCCTCCCTTTTGTCACATGTTACAACTGCCCCACTTAGGCGGAAGTCTATTTGAAGGCATTGAGCATGTTATTGTTGTTATTGTAACTGAAAAGTTCTTCCCAATTTCAGGTTTTGCTATGAAAATTTAGTCTCATTTCTTCTGTACTGGTTCCGGATCACACTGCCAAGACATGTAAGAATATGATGCATGTGCACATCTTTTCACTAGCTCTCTTGATCCTTTTGTTGTGTTTGCTCTATTGTATGCTCTTCATTCTTTCATATCGACTTATTCTTAGAGTTCAAGTTCTTGATGATGATTTTCTTTTTTCGTTAAAACATTTTTATTAATCTGCAGTTGCTACCTCAAGAAGCATCACAGCGAGAGGATTGTTGGTTCGGATATGCTTGTAGAACACAACACCATAAACCAGACCATGCTCGGAAAAGGAATCACGTTTGTCGTCCAACACGGGGTAATAGATAAAAGCGATTCTCAAAAATTACTGGAACGGTATTCTACAACCGTGTTGTATATAGAACGTGAATCTCTTGTTAGAGACTTGGTAAGGGACGACCATATAGGTCAAAGCAGTGTGAACATTTGCAGACTCATACCCAGTCAGATTCCCGGGAATGTGTTTTTTCCTTTTCCAGTTTAACTCAGATACTTTTTGGATGACTGCAAATGTACTTTTGCTATCAATCTTTTGTTTGGTTTTCATATTATTATTATCCGTGCATTAAACGCATACATCTTGTATTGGTGGTTACATATTAATTATTCACGATGAGTCGAATGCACAATTATATGGTGTACATCGTGGTTTTTATAATGTATTTCTTAAAGAATCCATGAGATTTCATATCGAAATCAATTGATAATAATATGACTAAGTCAAGAATCTTATAACTTCATACATTTAAGTATGTGAAAAAAGAGAGGCAGAACAATATTTAGTCAAATTTGTGTTCGATGTTTTTTAGGCAGTAAAAAATGTCTAATATATGTTATAATGTTCGTCATGTTCCATGTATTCACCAATACATTCGAGCATATACCTTGGTGACTCATACATTTTGACTTGAAAGTAGACGAATAAACATAAGATAAGAGCATTTGTCCTACTAGGATGTAGTACTAAGATCGAGTCACTCCTAGCCCCTCAAATTTTGACAAAAATGGATTGCATAATCATTGATCAAGAATCCAAACAAACATTATTCAAAGTTTGCAAGTAGAATTGAAGAATGGAGAAATATTCGGAAGAATATGGAGCATACATTGACAAATTCACCCCCCCTCTACACTCTTCATCATCTCAACAGCTTCCATTGCATGGGCTCACTTTTGCTGTCAAGGACATGTTAGCCCCTCTTCATTTTCTGTTATTTTCACTTACTATTTTGCTGAGTGTTGTTTTTTACCAGAAAAACATTTTGTTTCAATACTTGATTACCATAATTTCCTACCGAACCTGGTTGCTAGTTCAACCACTAGACCGATCGATTTTCTTCTATTTTGGTGAGTGGTAATTATGGGTTTGTGTTTGTTTTACATGGTAAAGAAAGAATTATGTGGAGTATTGGTAATAAAAGTGGAGTTAAGATGATTTTGATGCATAAAGTTTGAACCTTTTTGTGAATTTTGATTAGTTATTAGTTTGTCTACATTTTTTGATAGATTCTTTTTTGATAGTTTGTCTACATTGTTAATTAGGATTGAAAATTAATTGTAGCAATTTTTTCCAGCAATTATATAATTGCCCCCTTTTGTGGATAAACTTGAGAAATTTGAGGTGAATAATTTCAAGAATGTGAATGGGGTAGTGAAGTAAATGTCACTAATACATTTTAGTTTCCCTTGAATGCCTCACTTTGCTGTCAAAGGCATGTAAGCTGATATTACTACGAAAACATGTCGCAATGCCTTTAAGGAGGCTTCGCCTTTAAGGAGGCTTCGGCCTAGGGAGGGGGTTCAAGTAGTACGCATCATTACTCATGTGATAACATAGAGGGTGGTTTACTGTTTTATAATTAACTCAAGATGTAGTACAACTCAATATCATTCAAGTAGAGTAAATTTGCAACTTAATATCACCAAATAGAGCAAATTTGATGTGTGTTGTTGAACTCTGATTTAGAAGTGATGATGGGCAGATTTGATGTAGAGGGATATGTAACGGGGTTTGGTAACCCTGATTGGGCACGAACTCATTCAGCTGCAAAAGCTACTGCGCCCTCTGTGATGGCTCTTATAGATGCAGGAGCTACATGTGTTGGTAAAACTATAATGGATGAAATGGCTTACAGGTAATTGTGACATTAAATTTGAGATGCATTTTGAGATTTCACTTTGTATGTTTCGTTATTTCTAAAATTAAATCTACTTTTGAATACTTTGAATTGGGATTGGCTACTTTACTTTCAGAAGATGTTGACCAGAACTAAAGCTTCAGATTATGCTGCATTTAGCTGAGTGAAACACATACATGGATTCACATACAATGATGCATGATTTACATTTTAAAAGACTATATTATGTAGTAGTTATCAAGAAATATCTAGTGCAGTGAACAGGTTGGATGTCTGAAATGTTGACAATTCGAATAAAGTCTAGTTCTTCAAAATTGCAGTATAAACGGAGAAAATGTACATTATGGAACACCTACCAATCCATGTGCAGCAGACAGAGTACCTGGAGGATCTTCTAGCGGATCTGCCGTTTCAGTGGCTGGAAAACTTGTTGATTTCTCATTAGGTGATAGACAATTATAATTGTTGATATACTCTGCTCCTTGTTTCTCAGCACGAGATCTGTTTAGTACCCTTTTTCTAAAAGCTGAACTTCTGTTTATATTTTTGAAATGTTTGGACTTAACTTGCTTTTAGCTATTAACTATTGTCCTAAATATCTGAAATATGGTTGGCTGATGTATTGAAAACCGGAAGCACTTAGAGTTCACCCATTTGCAATTGATGCGACATTTGGTTGAAGGATTGACTCTGCAACTTCAAACATTCTTCAAGACTAAAATAAGACTTTTTGTTGAGTAGGGAACTCAAAAGGAGAGAAGCAATTTTCCCTCCAAGTTTGCATTGCTTTGGAGTAGTTAGGTAGATAAGTATACCTGTTGCTGAAATCTGACTGAAATTGCAGGTACTGACACTGGAGGGAGTGTTAGAGTCCCTTCATCATACTGCGGGATTCTTGGTATTCGTCCTTCTCATGGAGTTGTTACAATCTCCGGGGTGACCCCAATGGCCCAAAGTTTTGACACAGTAGGTAAGGAAATGTAAGTAGAAACGAGTGGTCTAAAATAAACTGTGCACAGTAGTTTCAATTTTTTTGCACTAAATTCAGATGAAGTATCATTTTGGATTGTATTATTTGTATGCTGGCTACCTTTAGCTTTTTCTTTCTGTGTTCTGTTCCAGTTCAATAGATTATACGGCTAATTTAGTAATTTTGCAGGATGGTTTGCGAGGGATCCTGAAATCTTGAAGAAAATTGGGAAGTTATTATTGCAAACAGATGATGCAAATAATCCCACAATGCCAAGTCAATTTCTTATTGCAGAAGATTGTTTCAGGCTTCTGAGCTCTCAGTGGGAGAAGCTAATTGACGTACTTCATAAATCAGTCGATAAATTATTTGGAGGTAAATTCTACTATGTTTATGTATTTTCTATCTTATATTCAGATTTATGAAGCTGTATTTCCGTAATTTTTGTTTCCTGCCTAATGCATAATGGAAGCTATGGGACATATACTACCTTGCTTTTAAAGTTCTATTGGAGAATAGTATAAAATACACAACCCGTAAGTTGGAAGCCAAGTCTGTGTCTTAAGAAAATGTGAAAGGAGGAAATAACTGATTGGTGAAGATTATTTTGCAGGTGACACTATGAAACACATAAATATTGGGAAATATGTTGAGGATGAAGTTCCAAGCTTGAAGTGCTTCATGGATCATGGAGCTAGAAACATAGAAGAGAATATACCATCATTAGCTGCTCTATCGACTGCCATGAGGTTGCTTCAAAGGTGAAGGCTACCCCAGGATGTCCTAAAATGTGCTTCGAGTCTGCGTTGGCTGAACTGTATATATACGGTTTATTTATAGGCTACTAAAGTATCTATATTTTGGTTAGGCATGAGTTTAAAAAGAATCACGAGCAATGGGTGACCACCGTTCAGCCTAAGTTTGGCCCTGGCTTATCTGAAAGAATATGGGAAGCAGTGAAATCAACTGATGAGAATATAGACGTTTGTCATTCTGTAAAGACTGAACTATATGCTGCTCTATCTTCTCTGTTAGGGGTACCTTCTCGCCCTTTTCTCATATGTACTCATTTGAACCTGAAATGTCGAACCCAGATATGTTTGGGAAAATCTGTTTTCTTCATCTTCCTCTAATTGGACTAGTGACCTTCTTCTTGTCAGGATTTTGGAGTTGTGGCTATCCCAACAGTTCCAGGGCCGCCACCTAAACTGCAAACGGAACCAACAACGTTGGAAACATTCCGTGCCAAAGCTTTTAGTTTGTTATCCATTGCTGGAGTATCTGGTTTCTGCCAGGTTCTCTCTTTCTCCCCCTCTAACACTCATTCCATGTTTGTTACCATGCAATAATATTAATTATGACACGTCGGGCTGATAATAAGTATGATGTTGAACAGGTGAGCATTCCCTTGGGGACCTACGACAATCTCCCTGTATCAATCTCTTTACTGGCGAAACATGGTTCCGATATGTTCCTACTGACTCTCGTTGAATTCATTTATAGCACACTCAAAGAAAATGCCCATGCTGTTGGGATCATTCCTTTTGAATCCTGATTCTTATATGCATGTATCTGTAGGTATATACACTGTATTTGGAGACTGGAGTTAATAAAATGAGTGGTATTTCTTGTTTGCTATAGTTTGCTCTCCTTTGTGATATGCTCTCGTTACACTTCTTTTTTCCATTAACCTATCTCGAAGAATAGCTTACCTGCCTCCATTAACAAAACATGTGTATTCGAGTGGTGAATGAAATGAAATATGCGTGGAGTTGGTGATGATCCTATCGAAATTATTTGAGCATGTATATTAGGAAAGTCTATCGAAATTATTGAGCATGTATATTAGGAAAGTCAAAAGGTAATAAATGTCTAACTACCTTGACGGTTAATACAGGTTGTATATATCCTTTATTAAGACACTAAGCTATATTTGAGGAGTAATTTAAGGTGATAACTCATTTTCCTCTCAAGACTTAAGAAATCAAAGATCACAAAATGAGGAAATTGTCGATATGCTCTCGTAAAGTGGGTCAAGGTTGTCATTTGGTCCTTCAAAGTTAACGTTTGTAAATTAGTTTACGAGATTGGATGAAAGTTGAAATTTAGTAAAAAAAAACTGACGGACTGCTAAACTTCCATTGAAGGTTTTTCTGTTAAATTTTAAAGGTTACGTAAGTTTTTGGACTAAATTTTAAATTTTATCCAATTTGGAAAACTAATTTGTAACTGTTGAACTTTCGAGAATCAAATGGCAACGTTGATCCACTTTATGGGACCATTTCGATAATTTACTCGTCACAATCGTGAGAAAAATATGAACTAATGTAAGGAACACATCAAAAAGCCAATAAAATCTCCTTAAATAACGGCGTCGTTATAGATCTAGTGCTATAACACAAGGTACAAAACAAAAATAAAATTAATCCAACAAACACTATCATAAAAAAATATAATAAAAAAGAAGAAAAAATATAAAGAAAGTCCCAGTTGATGAAGGAAATAAAAGCAAAAGAAGAGTTGTTAAATTTGCATATGGAATCCCATACCGACTTCCATTGCTCTAATGATCCACCCCACCCCTACCCTTACCCCCACCCCCACCACCCCCATGTGCATTTCTTTCACACTATGAGTTGTACATTTTACTTATTAATTTTATCTTTTTTATTCTGGCATCCATTATAGTTTCTATATATATATATATAGTTGAAGAGGGTATTTATATCTGCATGCAAACAATATAATCTTGAAGGAGAAAGTGGACAAGTAATTTGGGAAGAAGAGAAAAAAAGAAAGATGGATAAGTATGAAGTTGTGAAAGATTTAGGGGCTGGAAATTTTGGGGTGGCTAGGCTCTTGAGGCATAAAGAGACCAAAGAACTTGTTGCCATGAAATATCTTGAACGTGGAAACAAGGTTATTACACTTTTTCCCTATTACATGAACTTCTGATCATTTTGATTACTCGTGTTTGTTTGATCGTGATCTTTCGTCGTTAAAATATGAATGAATTTTTCTTAGATGATTATTCTGTTCGATTTATTTGTATTACATGCTTAAGCTTAATGTATATATATATAGATATATATATTTTATTATTGTTATGATATAAATTATGTGTGTTTTTGGTAAATGCAGATTGATGAAAATGTGGCTAGAGAAATAATAAACCACAGATCACTTCGACACCCTAATATTATTCGCTTCAAAGAGGTAATAATAAATACTAAATTGGAAATAATAATATTTGGTGGTATAAATTAATTTGAGTTAAATTAATTAAAATGTGGTGATTGATGATGTAATAATTAGGTGGTATTGACGCCAACTCATCTGGTAATAGTGATGGAGTATGCAGCTGGTGGAGAGTTGTTTGATCGAATCTGCACAGCTGGTAGATTTAGTGAAGCTGAGGTAATATACAATATTTAATATTATTTTCATCTTTATATTATCCCACTAAAATTATTAATAGTGTCAATGAAACAATAATAATCGAATGTTAATGGAGTTCATATAAAAGACATACTCGAGATAAAAATTTAATGTGACACCGAATCTTAAGAGACAATATGTCGTTCCTCTAGTTCTTTTTCACAATTATCAAGTCTCTAATTTCTAAAATTTTATCTTATCCTTTATCAATTTATAATAAAAATATCCTGTAATTATTTAAATAAACCTTTGTTACATATGATAGTAATCATATTTATTATGTATGTTTCAGGCTAGATACTTTTTCCAGCAATTAATTTCTGGAGTATCCTTCTGCCACTCCATGGTATGACCATTACTATTAATCGAATAAATCATGTTTTTTAAAATAAATTAAAAGTTAATATTTATTTACTGATGATTATTGAATTTGATGTAGCAAATTTGCCATAGAGATCTGAAGCTCGAAAATACTCTACTGGATGGAAGCCCTGCACCGCGACTCAAAATTTGCGATTTTGGTTACTCAAAGGTACACATTATCAATCCTCCCAACCCGAGCTTCTTTAGAGATGTTATGACATGTTATTGAGTGGTGACTGGATGATCAAATGAAATATTTTGAAAACATGTATAATAATATTATGACTGAAGACAAGCATGTAGTTTTTTTCATTTGATAACTTGAATTTTTTTCAATATTTCTAATCACCACCCGTACTACTCAACTATTCAAATAAGCAACATGGGTTCGATTTTTGGCACCTGAATGTTTCAAAATTGGCACCTAACTTTAAAGAAAATTGTTTTCAGCAGAAAATCTTTTTTAACAAGGATATTTTAATAATATTGAAAATATTGATTTTTTGTAGGAAAATATCACAAAAAATACATCATTTCAAATGTGTGGTAAAAGTAATATGTGATTAAGATAGATCTTAAAGTGTTTATAATAAGTATCATTACTTGTTATAGTTATTGGTTTTTTAAGTTAGTATTAAGATTGGGAGCATAGGAGGAAATAATTCAAGTTAAATAAAGAAATAAATCTAATATAGTAGTTGACATTTATATATGCAGTCATCAGTATTACATTCAAGGCCGAAATCAACGGTAGGAACACCAGCATATATAGCACCAGAGGTCCTTTCCAGAAGGGAGTATGACGGCAAGGTCAATATTATATATTGTTTCGACTTTAAATAATCGTCTATTATTTATGTTGTATAATATAATAGGTTACATTATTCACTTTTTTAAATAATAACATATCATATACTCCCTTATTTCCATTTTGTTTGGGTTGTTTTGATTTTCACGGTCGTCGAGACACGACTTAAAATGTAACTATCTCAATTTTTACACGTGCAAAAATTATAAAAGTTTGATATTTCAAAAATATACATTGAAACGAATCTAACAACATTTCATATAACTATATTATTTCTTATAGGCTAATAGAAATTCATGATCAAATTTTTTAAAATTTGACACCCAAAATAAAAAGGGGGCAAACAAATTGGAATGGAGGGAGTGTAATTTTTAAATAAACGTAACATAGATTATCACATGAAATATAGTACTCCCTTCATCCCAATTTGTTTGTCCACTTTCTATTTTGGGAGTCAAACTTTGAAAATTTTGACAATGAATTTCTACTAGTCTATAAGAAATAATATAGTCATATGAGATGTTGTTATGTTCGTTTCAATATATATTTTTAAAATATCAAATTTTTATAATTTTTGCACATGTAAAATTTGAGATATTTACGTTTTAAGTCGTGTCTCGACGACCGTGAAAGTCAAAATAGGCCAAACAAAATGAGAAGGAGGGAGTACTATAAATATCAAGCATGGACATGATTTAGCACGTGCCCACGTGCAGTGAAAACTCTCTAAAGTCAACGCTTTGAAGTCAAAATTAATTAACTTGAAAAATGATTCATCAGATGGCAGATGTATGGTCATGTGGGGTGACTCTGTATGTGATGTTGGTGGGTGCATACCCTTTCGAAGATCCTGATGATCCTAAAAACTTCCGCAAGACCATTTCCGTAAGTTGTTTCACTATCGATACTTTATTTAATTGGCGTTTTATCAGAATTTCAGAACGTGACATTCATTTGTATACGAATGGAGTGACTTATTAAAGAAAAATTATTATGCTGATATTATAAATGTGAAAATCGGCATACTAGCGATCAATGCACCCCTGTCCTGACGTGTAATATTATATATATTTTATTTTACAGAGAATTATGGGTATTCAATACAAAATTCCAGACTATGTTCATGTATCTCAAGAATGTAGACACATGCTTTCTCGGATATTTGTTGCCAATGCTGCAAGGGTAATATTATTATTATTATTATTATTATTATTATTATTATTATGCATGGCCTCGTCAATAATAAATTAAATGCTGAAAATGTTCATAAATTAAATGAATTTTCTATAATATTTTAGAGGATTACAATAAAGGAAATCAAGAGTCATCCATGGTTCTTGAAGAACTTGCCAAAAGAGTTGACTGAAACAGCTCAAGCAGTTTATTACCAAAGGGAGGACCCAAGTTTTGCCCTTCAAAGTGTTGATGACATCATGAAAATTGTGGCGGAGGCGAGGAATCCACCGCCCACTTCTAGATCGGTAGGTGGTTTCGGATGGGGAGCAGAGGAGGAGGAAGAAGAAATTACTAATGAGGAGCTTGAAGAAGATGTAGATGAAGATGATGAGTATGATAAGCACGTTAAACAAGTCCATGCAAGTGGAGAATTTCATGTTAACATTTAAATGTGTTATTAAAAGTATGTGTACTTGATTATAATAATTATTTTTGGAAGACATTTTAATTTATTAATGCTACACAGATGTATTTGAGCGAAATATTTCCTCGACGCATTCGATTTATTTTGGGGCCAACTAAAAACAAACTTTGAATCCTTAATCGCAAAAAAACTTCTATATAAAATATTATCGACCCTCAGACAAATAAAATGCCCCCCACCCCCACCCCCACCCCCACGGCCCACCCCACCCCACCATACACACACACTGACACACACTAAAAAACATCAGATTTCTAATCTTACATTAGTAAATTTCCATCAGGCTACTAACTATAAGCTCACAGGGGTAGCAATGCAATATGCAATAAAAATGCTCAGGGGAACTCATCTAGTATTCCAAGAACATCAATCTACTTGTATTATCCAAGTCAAAAATATATTGCGGAATCCATCAGCTGACTAGGTTTGCTAACAACATTTACGACTTCTACGAGATTCATTAACATCGGAACATAATTACCGACAAATACTTTCTACCCAATCATCGTTTAGAATCCTCAAAAGGGGTTGTTCCAATGACGAAAGGAACGGGGTTTGACAAACACCTATATGATCTAATGGAAAATTTCTTGCTAATTTAACACCAAAATGGTAAAGCAGTTAGTTGCAGCAGCATCAAATATGGTATATGTCCTAGTCTTCCTTCCAATTGTTAGTGTACTTGAGAAATGCAAGGGCAGGATTATCTTTTGGGGGTGCACGTACTCGTGTTGATCTACGAAGGCTGGCCTCATCTTCAATTTCAATCTTCTGATTTGTGTCCTTAACTCTCTTCTGAAGTCCCAAGCTGTAAAGCATATTTTGAACAGTGAACAATTATGAACAATCATACACAAGCTGATTCACTATACAAATGCATGAAAACGTATGTTATTTTTCAACCTTATTGACGTAAATGACAATGCCATCACGCTCTGACATGGGCTCAGACAATGAACAATATAATCTGCCTACTCAAAGAACACAACAGCAGCAAAATGAAATCGAGCTAGTGATATGATGCTTAACATGTCATCATAACTGAGAGCCACATGTTTAACCCATCTATACATATAAGTGAAGAACCACTATCAATCAGTTATAAGGGAAGGGGGTAACATGCACATCAACAGGTTGGTTAAGTGGTATTCCAAGTCCCCTGTGAACTATTAAAATCGTGAACATACAGCTGTTGCATCCTTCAAGAAAGAAGTACCAAAAGGCTCCATCCATACAATCCGTAATCTAATAGTGCATCTTCACATCACGCAAAGAAACCATACAAGTGTAATACATACCAATCGAACACTAGGAATCAAGTGTGTCTATTTAACTAGATCCTAATAGTCTGGTTAAAAAGGAACTAGATCCTAATAGGAGCAAACTGTCCTAATAAAATTAATAATATGGATAACCATACTAGAGTTCTCTTTTTTCTTTTCTTTTCTCAGACAAGAGAAACGGAGAAAAAGTATTTCACACAAGTACACACCCACAGGAGATGAAATGATAATTTTTGTGTGTAGAACAACTACAAGCAAAACTACAAAAATCAATATAAGAAGGTAGCAAGCGCATAAATACTATACAAAGAATTACCATATTTTGCCATAGTATTTCTCAACTTGCTTCTTCAAATCCCTCTCCCTCACACCCTTAGGATTTAGTGAGTTCAAAAATGCATCAAGCTGCCATACATAAAGGAGAAGGCATAAAATAATTACGCAGATGCACACCAAATAAAGCCATAGATTTAAACGGTTAATCAGTGCCACACCTCTTCTTTATTGCAGTAATAGCCCCACTGCCTTGAGTCGGAACTCTCAACAAAAATCCTCCCATCACGCTGAAAAAACCAGTACCTATAATAATCCTTGTCTTTCCCTAATGGGTTCGTGCGTACGTATCTCTTCTCTATTTCCCTTTCAAGATATTGTTTCTGTAGAAATACAAAATGATCGATAAGTCAACAAAGCATAATGCACTAGAAAAATAAATTCCTTATTGCTTATCTTGAGTTACGGAGAGGCAGGGGTCCACAGACACAAACGGAAGCGCATTTAAAGAGATAACTGTTACCCTCTGTTCTTTATTTTTATTCTCTATGACTTCCTTTATCTCATTCTTCATCATCTTGTGCACTGCTCTCTTGTCATTTGCATTTTCTTGAGAAACATCCGTGTCAGTCCTTTGTTTCTTGCCATTCCTATCTGATGTGGTGTTTCCTTGCTCAGAATCACTATTGAAAAAGAAAAGGCGTGATTATTAGAGTTCAAAAACTGGCATAAGAAGTGGGAACACATTCAAGATTAATATCTTCAAGAACTATTTTGATAGAAGAAGGTAATAATGATTATATTTACCTGTTAAGCGGTGAACGTTTCCTCCCTGAGATGCAGCCATTATTCTTGACTTCTGTAACATCTTGCTGCTGTCCACAATGATTTTGATCTAGAGGGTTGTCAGGTTTAGTTCTACCAGGCTCTTTGCCACAACCAACAATGACTGCCTTATTATCTTTGTCGACTTTCAGAAGTTTCTCTTCTCTCTTCTTCCGTCCTTCCTCAAGTACCTCATCTCTCTTTGCCGCTGCAAATGCTTTCTGTTCATCAATACATTCATCCAAATACTCCCTGAAAACCTCTGAATCAAGAGCCTGAGCAACCAGTTCCACCAAAATTCTTAGCTTAACATGAATGTCCAAAAGGCCATAGTGACCCCTTCGAATTGTTGAGCAATGGGTTGATAATGTAGACCCATCCGACATTTCTAAGAAATCACACAGATACTCTGACCAAGTGACCAATGTAATCTAGAATGAAGAAAAGGAAATAATAATTAACCCATGATATCAGTTCAACAATGAGATATACAAACTTTATCAGTGTATTATACTCAAGAAAATGAACAAGACAAACATTGCAATAGGAAAATTCACTGTGAGAACTTCTAGATATTTAACCTTTAGCTTTCTCTTCTTCTTTGTCAAAGTTATGAAATAATCACCATTATCCTTCATAAGCAACCGCAAAAGGGCTGAATGACATTCCGTAACAAGGACTGGGTTGCTATCCTTGTGGCAAAGAGCACTACCAAAATCTTCAATAGGGAATGGTGACAAGTGAAGAAACCTTCCAAAAGACGTACAGAACTCCCAAACCATCAAAAAGTCCCCCACACAGTCCATTGGGACAGTGAAATCACTATGTGGAGATGGGCGCTCAGACAAACGTTGATCGTCACTGCTAGATTGTACCAGTAGATCTTCAATCGGATATTTGATGGACTCTCCGTTTTGTTCTTGATCTTCTGCAAATACAACACAGGTTAAACAGATGTTCATGGTAATAAATTATAAACCTGGTCGCATTGCAGCAAGATAGAGATTATAAGAACAATAAGCACCACATATGCTACAAAGGTCGAGTTAAAAAATTAATTATTCAGAATGGTGTAGAATAAAGCTTCTTTTATTAGCTAAAATATAACTCAACCAACCTTTTTTGGTGATATCCCCAGTGTCAGCCTGGAACAAATCATAATGATCATCAGCTTCAAAGAATACTCTAAAAAATGAGTTCAAAATATGCCCAGTGGACTAAGAACCTATGCATACCTTAGTATCCTTTCTCTCTTCAGTTTTCTTTCTTTTTTTACTAGTCACTACAATTCCATCCTGAATAGAGATCTTATCTTTTAGCTCATCTGGAGGATCTGTAGAGATACCATGTTGTTGGGCTAATTCCTCGTGTATAACCCAAGGGACATTTCTGTAAGTAGATTCCCTAATAAATGACTTCAATACTTCTCTAGTAAATGGTAGTTTGTTCCTCGTCAAATCTTGTGCTTTCACTAATGCATTCCCAGTTATCTTTTTATCTTTACCAAGCCATGCAACCTCATATTGGGTTACATCATTATCCTCCAAAACTTTGACAATCTTGCATGGATAGACGCGATTGTTCTTTTTCCCAAGCAATTCACAACCTTCCAACAAGGGTTCCTGCAACTTCTCAGCAATAGAATTTGCAAGATCTCTTAAAGGAACCATGCCTGCCAATGTGAGAAAAAGGCAAACTGAGATATCTCCAAGATATCAAGTATCAAAAACAATAATTTTTTACGAACAAATGATACATGATCGAGTGATTTATCAATCCTACTAGACCATTTGTCTAGTTACCAATAACAATTCTACAAATTGCTACGATGATATGCAAAAGGACGGATATACTAGTATCTCAAACTGCAGAAAACCTAAGGGAAACATGTTTTAAGAGACACATCCATTACTTGGGTTTGTGATACTTTCATTGGATGCCAGGATACAGAATGGTGTATTCGCAATTGGAACTTTAAAGCATAAACTGTAGAGTGACAAGTTACACACCATTGAGATGCTTGAAGCTATTATAGATTCCTAATTAACGAATAAACCATCATGATGACCAGCAGCCAAAAATAAGCAAAATGGGTCGTCATAGTGTGACTCATAATGAAAAATATAGAACTTGCAAATAACAGAGGTGAAAAATGCAGTTACAGAAACAAACTAATTAAGAAAAATTAGGAGTTTTCATACTGTAAAAATTGCATGCGAGTTTAGTTATGCAACATAACCTAAATATCTCATTAAGTTTTTTGCATGTAGCTAGAGAACTGAGATTACTGAATTGGATGTCGCGAAGCACAGGGACAATAAACTCTTTAGGAAATTGCTGGATTTTCTCAGATGCTTTCAACTCGGACACCAATGCCTCTTCATAGGTCAAATTACTCTTCCCAGTGAACTTGCATGTCCATACCTTCCGACGGTAGAAATTTAACCGCTTTAAATACTGACTGCACATATTCACAGTACAATATAAATTTAAGCAAGAAGAACAATCAAGATAGAGAGATTAAAAAATTCTTAATGCATGGGCCGAACCACAATTTACCTGTAATCAGCGCAAATTTCTTTAGTAAATCGAATTTGGAATACCAAGTCTTGATGCTTCAAATTTTTGGGTGGTTCCAGTAATGGAAATGCCTTTCTTTTATATAGTGGCATTGTTTAACAACACCATAAATACCTAAGAACAAATAAAAATGTAAAAGTTTTAATCACAACTCAGATATGCATTTTGAAAATGGTAGCAGATTGTGGTAATGACATTACGATAAAAAAATGAAGCAAAATAAAAGACTCACAAAAACATTACTATCAAAAAGTGAGTGCATACTATCAAACATGCAAATTTATCTACAATAAAGCTTGGGGGTAAGTAACAAACACCTCTGCTTCTATAGGGCATTCTTTAACAACAATCATAAATCCCTAAGAACACCTAAAATGTAAAACTCAAACACAAACGAGATATACATTCAGAAGATTGTTGCAGAATTCAATAATGATGTCCAGATCAATAAACAGGATGTCCAATAAAAATGACCCACAAAGAATGTCTAGTAAAAAAGAACGAATACTGTTAAACTTGAAATTTATATATGGAGTAATTGAATCAATCACATAAGAAAGTTTGGAGATAAATAATGAACACTGATATACTCTGCTTCCATAAAGGCATTATATGACAACAACAATCATAAACCCCTATAAACACAAATTTGATCACAAATTCACAACACATATACACATTCCGAAAATTTGCAGATTCCAGTAATGAAATTCGGATCAAACAACACAAAGCAAAATCAAAATCCACCCACGATCAATAAAAATGAGTGCAGACTATCAAACCTGTATTATGACCAATTTAATCATCAATCAACTAAGCTTGGAGGTAGAAACAAACACTCACAAGGAGTATTCGTCACATCAGTTAAGCTCAAACCAAACACAGACAAACATACAAAGACATTCTTTAACACATAATAATAAAATCCAATCACAACCCAAAAACACATTCCCAAAATGGCTTCAGATTTCTGTAATAAATCCATATCAATTAACATAAAGTCAAATCAAAATCAACCAACACAACATTGCCCAACAAAAAACAAGTACATACTACCAAACTTGCAAATTTGACTAATTCAATCAATCACACAATTAAGCTTGCGTGTAAACAAAGAACACTGAAAAAAAAGATTAACTTTTTACATCACGTGAGCTCAAAACAAAACGAAATTAACAGAAAAAAAATACTCCCTCCGTCCCTAAATGATTGTCACATTTGACTTTTGGTGGTCAATAAAACACGATTTAAAATATAAATATCTCTTATTCTAAATGCAAAAAAATTATAATAAGTTGATATTTCAAAAATATATATTGAGACGAATCTAACGAGGTCCCACAAGACTATATTATTTCTTTTCGTTTAGTGAGAATTCGTGATCAAATTTTGTTGTAATTGACCACAAAAGTCAAAATGTGACAATCTTTTAGGGACGGAGGGAGTAGTATTTTTTTAATTAAAAAGTTGCCCAACAAAAAACAAGTAGATACTATCAATCTTCGTAAATTTGAACAGTTCACTCAATCACAAATGAATAATGCACGTAAACAACAAACATCGAAAAAAAGATTAATTTTTAAACTATTTAAGCTTAAAGCAAGCAAATTTACCAAAAGGACGCCTCTTTTTTGAGGTTATAGTGTCACAAAAATGGGGTTTATAGGGCGGAAGAAAATATGCTGGAGGTGATGGGGATTGGGGGTGGGGGTGGGGTTGAAATAATGAATTGAATGCTTCTTCTCCCACACCCCCTCTTTTTGCTCAGTTTTCTTTCTTGATTTCCCTCGTTTTCAGGAACTGTGCAAATGTTAAAAATTGTTCGTCAATTTTTATTTTGACCCCTAAACTATATTTTAAGTATAATTCTTTTTTAGGAGCAAAAGTGTTATTTTGTCCCTCCTTATTTGTAAGTAGTGTTGCGCATGGATCGAGTTTTCCGAACTAGCTCGCTCGGCTCGGCTCGGCTCATGTACAACTCTATTTGTAAGTGTAGTCTCCATCCTATTACAGTTTAATCAATAATTCATTTTTATCATTTTTTTACAAGTCATAAAAGCTTGTCTCTCAAGTGAAATTTAATGTCAATAATTCATTTTTATCATTTTTTAATTGATATTTTATAATATTGTACAATATATAATGATTTCTCTATTTAATGTATTCAATGTAGAATATAAATACATAAATCTAATTATAATTAGAGGTAGATGTGTAAAATGTTTTTATTTTAATAATCGTGAAAAGAGTTAGAATGACAACGGGAGGATTATTATTTTATTTCTCATTCACCAAGATCAAGGTAGTCGTGGTGTCAAATTAAAACAATGAAAGAATCAATCATCATCTAATTATGACTTTGTGTTCATCCAAATTCCAATTAAATGGATTCTGAGACGGAAGAAATAAATTTTGGGAAGTCTGTTTTAGTTCCAAGTGTTCAAGAATTAGTCAAAGATGGCAAGACCAAAGTCCCACTTAGATATGTCCATGTTGACCAAGAATCTCCTATAGTCTCTAGTACCTTGTCTACATCAATACCTGTAATAGATCTTCAGAGGTTGACTTTTGGAGATTCCATGGACTCTGAGTTGCAAAAGCTTCACTTGGCCTGCAAGGAATGGGGTTTTTTCCAGGTTACTCTTTCTCAGCTCTATAGATTTTACTACCCGACCGTGCATTATATATAATATGCATCATCATTATATCGCAGTTTTCGTGTTTTTATGATTAATATTACAATGATTCCCGACCCCTCCACTAGAATGAGATTCGAACCTTGACTTCATGGATTTCGGGTGATAGCTCAACCACTAGACATTCGATTATCTCAGTATATTGCACTCTTCATTTGTTGTTATGGTCGTTATGAGTTAAACATTCGATTATCTAGCATATTGCAGTCTTCATTTGGTAATAGATACTTAAACATTGTTGTTATGGTCGTTATGAGTTAAACATTCGGTTATCTAATATCTCGGGTATCTTGTTTGATTCAGGTTATTAATCATGGGGTTACTGATAAAGTACTGGAGGATTTCAGGAGAGAAGTAATTCATTTTTTCAATCTTCCTATGGAGGAGAAGCAGCAGGTTTGGCAACAGCCCGACAACCATGAAGGGTTCGGGCAGCTCTTCGTTATATCAGAGGATCAGAAGCTTGATTGGTCTGATATGTTTTACATCACCACCCTACCCAATAGTTTAAGAAGAATGGAACTATTTGAGAAGTTGCCCACGACACTGAGGTTTTGTTAGCTCTCTGTATATCATTCATTCAAGTATATTGTTGTCTTCGAGAAGTTTCCTATATTGTTTATGTCCCTACAATGTTTGGTTGTGTGGAAATCATATGTTGTTTCTCCAGTAGTCCCATTTTGAACAAACTTAGGATATCTTTGTATGTTGTACTGAAAATCTCCTAATATTGGTTCGGCTCTAGGGATATCATGGAAACGTACTCAGAAGAAATGAAAAAGTTGGCTGTGATCTTATTAGTGGAAATGGCCAAGGCACTGAAGATGAGTGATGTTGAAATGAAAGAGCTATTAACAGATGGAGTGCAGTCGATGCGGATGAATTACTATCCACCTTGCCCTGAGCCTGATGTAGCCATGGGTTTTACGAGTCACTCAGATGCAGATGCTTTGTCGATTCTGTTCCAGTTGAATGAGACAGATGGCTTGCAAATTAGAAAAGACGGGAACTGGGTGCCAGTAAAACCACTCCAAAATGCATTTGTGGTCAATGTTGGGGATATAATGGAGGTATTGAGTTTGCACTAGTGCATCTTGTTGAAGAAAAGCATTCTTCAAACATAAACTTGATAAACTACCAAAACTTGTCGAGGAATTAGGATTTCACAAATTCCTACCTAACGGGAATTCTATTCCATTTTAAATATATTAGTACTAGTTTTGGTAGGAATGAAATTTCATTTATTTGATTACCACATCTGTTATTGTTTGATGATTGTAATAATCTCTACTGGAATGCAGATCGTCAGCAACGGAGTGTATCGGAGTGTTGAGCACAGAGCTACCGTGAACATCAACGAGGAAAGGCTCTCTGTAGCTACATTTTATAGCTCCAACGTAGAGTATGAACTTGGACCTGCACATAGCCTCATCGGACCTCACAACCCTGCAGCTTATCGAAGAATGCCCTTAAAGTTCTATTTCAAGGATTTTTTCAAAAGAAAACTCGATGGCAAGTCTTACATGGAGTCTATGAAGATAGAAAAAGAGGGACAATAGCAAAAGACCTTTAAGAGAGGTTGCAGATTGGCAGCATCTTCGTTCTTTTCGTATCTTCATGTATTATGACCTTATGATAGATTCAGATGTTGCATGATAATTAGACATATTATCCTTAACATGAAATGCAGTTTCTCAAAGGACACACCAAAAGGTACCGTATAAAGAGGAAGGTCGAGGATCTCTTCGGTTTACTTCAGCTCTATCATGTAGGCATTCAAGAGTAGAAAGTTACGGTCTATTAAGTTTTCTTCCACTAAAATTTCTTCTAATAACTATCATATGGTAATGTATACAGAATTTAGGGATTAATTGTCTAATTTTATGCATTAAGAAAAATCTTTATAGAAAATCTCTTAATAAAACCGTAACAGGTCCGAATTCAAAATTCATTCTCCTAAACCCTAAACAACAACAAACATACTACAATGTTTTATAGTATTACAGATGTACAAATCATAGCTCTTCTCCAGCAACTGCATAATGGCAACAAACATGTATAAACATGGGACAGCATCAAAATAATTGGAGGATGGGAGCCTGGATTATTTTTGCGTAAAATCCACCTCAACGCTTATTCGTGGGAGCCTCCTATCCAAGTTCAAACTAGTGCAGTCTCTTGTCAATTACTGTACGATGACAAGTCTGTCGGAATAATTTGTTCGCTTTTATAGGTCCACATGCATTTCTTGTACATCATGGCTGAAGCTCCTCAAGTTTGATGAATCATGGGACTTTTCAGTGGCGAATCTTGAAATGATGAGTCGTGCTATGTTCTCTGCAGCAACAGCACTTGTTTCCATGGTGCTGGCTGCATTCTCAAAAGCATTCACGTAGTAAAGATGTTGGCCATCCAAGATGAAAGGCGCGAATGTCTCAGGTGCATGATACTGAGGGTATGCTGCCCAGTTGATTTTGATGGTCTCATTTCTAACACTACAGGGGAAACAAAGTGATGGATAAAGGTAAATCAACTCGGAGTTACAGAAATAATTTAAAACATGGAAGGAAAAGATGAGGGAAAATGTTAGTAATTTGTGGTGCTCATGGCCTTGCTCAATATGATATTGATAGGAACCACTACTAGAGACAGTATCCTAGGAAGGAGATCTATGGTTGAGTTATTCTTCCCACTCCTTAACGTGGTCTTATCAGATGAACAATAATCCTCTAAGGAGGCAGAGTATATTGGAACGAATATATGAACATCACATACAGGCAAGAATTCAAAATATATAGATGCATGTGCGGTTCATGCAGATCAAAAGAAGATATTGTATATTTGAGCTTGATAATTAAAATCCAAAGAAGGTAATTTCTGCGTTACCTCATACCTGAATATTTTATCCAGCAATTCTTCTGCCATTGGTTGACGAGAGAACATCTTGTATGTCATGTCTTTCTCACTGTATTTTTTCAAAACAGAGATGCATGAGAAAGGTACATTAGGCGTTTCAATGGTGCCAACCAAATTGGGAATATCCGCTACTGAATCCAGACCAAAATATGCCTGAGAGAAACCATAAATAGAATTATGAAGATGCAAGACAAAGTACTACTCCGTATTATTAGTTTATGATAACGATCACACACTCACTGGATTTAGAAGACCTCTAATGAAAGTCGTATATGTGTGCTGTAATTTTCTTTCTGGGATAGATATTGCGGGATGAAACTGTATCTTCAACTCATCTAAAGGCGTAGCAACTACTGCAACTTCACATGTGTAACTCTTCCCTTCTGTTGTATTTAGCTCATAAGAATGTCCAAGGTAAGAGATAGATTCTACTTCTTCTTTGAGATGTAGGAGAACATCTGAACTATTGATTAATGCAGCAGCCATCTGCCAATTCCCTCCTTTGACAGCCCATAATCCTCCTCCGGATCCTGCCAAAGACACAGCACCAGCAAGTCCACTCATAAGGACACTTTGCCCATAGTTAATTCGTGTAATAACCTGAAAATAACATCTTCCGAAGATATAATCACTCAATATCTGAGAAACTAGAGATTTAGAGAATCAAAAGTAGCTTGCAAACATATAACATTGTATTGAAGGACATTATGTGTGAGATATGCTGCTGTTAAGGGACGAAAGGGGATCTGTGGCTCTTATGAAAAATTGGATATCCTCTCCTGCAAAGAAATACCCTTCAAACATTGTATTGCCACTAATGGACATCATAAGTTGATGAAAAGATTGTTGCAACAGAGTCCGACTTACAGTAACCAGCTCCTGAATGAGCAAAGGAGACAATCCAGCATCCACCAATTCCTCTTCCAATGGTCTTTTCGTCAGATTAAAGAGCCCTGACCATTTCAGCATCTCCTCAACCGTCCCAAACACAGGCCTGGTTTCAACCTCTTCATAGTACTTCAAAAATTTATTCACTGTATCCTGCAAACTCACAACTTCGTTTTGTATCATGCTAATCTCTACACATTCACATATTCAGAAAGAAATCAACTCGGTTTCAACCTATAAGGAATAACTAAAGTATAACCCCTCTGGCCCTCCTGGACTTTGGTCACTGACTAGAACCCAAACATAAACACTTCAGGCAAATTAATATTTCTGATACAAAAATAGTAAAGATTCCCTCGCAATAGACCATATTTAGGATGTTATAGTATAAACTACAAATTTCACAATTTATGAACTAAACTAATAACATTTATTTTTTATAATTAGCGATGATATATTAATAATTCAGATTATTTACTAGCAATTGGGCTTGATACAGCAAGGCGGTCATAGCGGGGACTAATCTACTTTATGAAAACACTTGAACAGCAAATTAGGTGAAACCAACTAACAACATTTGAACCTCAAATTTCTATAATAAATATTCAAGACAACTATAGAATGGAACGCCTAATTAGCTTGAAATCAAATGAATTCACAAAACATGAATTTAAAAAGGGGAAATTTGCCAACCACTCACCTCCACGAAATCATTCATCCGAAAAAGCGAAAACCCATACCGGAAAAAAATCCTCAAAGAATTAATAAAAGCCACAATTTTTTTCAAAATCGGAAGCTTCCAATCATTTCTCAAACACCTAAACACAAACTTCTCCCCATCCCAAATTCCAAACCCATCATCATCCTCATCCCCATCCCCACCAACACTCTGATTCAAATACCTCTCGGTATAATTCTTTGCATGATAATTCTTGGGGTGCAAAATCGAAGCCCCGGCTTCAAATGTATCGCCTCCGATTGAGACTGTGGCCATGCGGCCTCCGACGATGTGGTTCCGGTCGAAGATGCGGATTTGGGTAGTGGAGATGGTGGGGTAGCGGCGGAGGAAGTGGGCGACAGAGGCGCCACCAATTCCGGCGCCGACGATGCAGACGGATGAGATTGAAGGATGGTCGGAGTTGGAGGTGGAGGTGGAGGTGGCGATAGTGAGAAGGGTGGTGAAGAGAAAGAGAGCAGAAGCTCTGAAGATGAAGATCATCGTATATAGCTTAAAGTCAACTCAAGAAGAGGGAGATTTTCAAGTGTCACTTACGTTTGTTGATATATTTCACACTCACTCATATTCCTTGAAGATGTCAAAACTCAAAAGTCAATGGCAAGTGCTTCCAATGAGATTAAACTCAACACCTTCTTTTTTTTTTTTTTGGTAAATCATGCATTAGATTAAAATCAAACAACAGTTGATACAAAAGTAGTGTTGAAATTCGAACAACTAGAAACAGGAAACTTTAAATGATTACAATCCTCATTAAATTTATCGATGATCACATCCTTGAGGTTCAAAAAACAAGCAATATTCGTCGGGTACCAAAACGCTCGGCAGCAGTTATCCAATGCACTTTTAGAAATCAAGTCCCAATCTTTGCTTTGCTTTAGAGTGGTGAAGTACTTACTCCAAACCTGAGTAAAGAAAGCATCAGTAATAAAATAAACCGAGTGGTAGTTAGCTCCTTTTGTGAGAAGAAGTCCCGTGATAATGGCACATATAGTGTTTGCAGTATTAATATCTTGTGTTTCGTCAAGATAGATGGTATCCCCTTTGATGATTGTGTGAATTCCTCTAAAGGTGAGGCCAATCATCCAAGTCAGTGGATCATTATTGGATAATCCAAAATAAATCTTGAAGTCCCTTTTATTGCAGCAATGATTGGTAGAAGAGGTGTAAATGAGGTGTCTAGAGTAGAAGATGCCTGTTGAGATAGAATTCCTTTTTGGTTCTCTGAAAGGATAGTTAAAGAGAGAGGGATCTCTCGTTTTCAGGTTTTTTGTCCATGATACGAAAAGTCTTGAGCTTTAAGGTTGAATTGGGTGGGATCAGGGGCTTTGGAGTTAAAGATGAGGTCATTTCTTGTAAGCCAGATTGTCCAAAGGATGCAACAAATGTAAATGAAATTGGTTATCTCCTGAGAATGATTCATGATATGATTGATGAAGTCACAACAATCATGAAAATGTTGGGTGTGGTGTATATTAACTTGCTTCCAGTGGTAGATCGCATGAGGGCATTGTAAGAAGAGATGACTAGCTGTTTCGATTGGGCTGGTGCAGAAGGGGCATTTAGCATCTATGGTGTTTTTAGTTTTATTGGATAGTAAATTTTTTACAGGGAGTCTGTTGAGAAGAAGTCTCCAAATAAATATTTTAATTTTGTGAGGGAGGGGAGAGGACCATAACATGTTCCAATTTTTATGCTTAATTTTCTGGGAATTTGACGGTAAGTTGATAAATTTCTCATCATGCATAGAGATATTGTTGTAAATTTTGTTGGTAGTGATGGAGTTGAGATTCCAGGTCCAAGAATCTTCATAGTTAGTAGGTCTGATTTCAAGAATTTTTGAGGTAATAAAATTTGGGAAGATGATTTTCAAAAGAGGCGTGTTCCACTGTCCGTTCTCGATCAAAAGGTCACTAACAGTTTTAAGATTCGGGATCGGACAGGATTTATACAGTTTGTTGATGTTGAAAGAAAGAGGCTGGTTAGGGATCCAAGAGTCCTTCCAGATACTGATTTTTCGACCGTTACCAACAGACCAAAGTTTATTTTTGTTGAGTTGAATAAGACCCGCATGGAGTCCTCTCCAAGCCCAAGAAGGATTATTTTTAGTCAAGGGTTCATTGGCAATGATATCAGGAGAAACAGAAGGGTAATATTTGGATTTGAAAACATTGCCAAGGGGAGTGTTCCCATTGTTAATAAGTCTCCAGCTATTTTTTGCAAGAAGAGCGAGATTAAAGTGATGGAGATGTTTGAAACCAAGTCCTCCCTCTTCTTTTCACTAGCCTAATACTATTCATGACTGTGATAGTAGTATATTTTAGACATTTAATTAAGTTATTATATCATATTTTTGCGAAAATATTCTTTGTCATTTCATAAATATTAAAATATAACAAAACAATATGAATCAATACTATCTTCTCTAAATCACCTCAAGTCCGGACTTTCTGCGCCCTCCAAATTATTAATTATTAGACAATATTTTATTTCTTTTGGTGATGGAACAAATTTAACCTTTGAAATAGATCATGTTAGATAACAATTTTTTCAAATACACATATTTAAATAGTGTAGTTTTTATTGAATGAAATAAATTATTTACTTGTTATCTATCCTTATCCCCTACTCCTCCAATTTGTAGATTTTGTGGTGAAGTGAGTACAATTTTTGTTAAGATTTACAATATGACAATCTTTCAACAAAATGATATATGGAGTACTAATTTTCGTAGCTATTTATGATTCATTATTATTTTATTTTTTCATGGTCAAAATTATGAAATACTCCCATATTTACTTTGATGTCAAATTTTCTCAAGTGCAATTCTATGGATAAGATAATTTTGAAAATAATCCAACCCCTTGTTTATGAAAAGCAATAATCAATTAATATAAATTTAGATATGTAATGAGATATCAATGTAAGGTTGAAATAAATTCTATACTATATTTCACGTAAGTGGTCTGATTAAGATAAAATTAAAGTTATTAGTATAAAAAAATTAACAAATTTACTCTTTAAAATGATATACACTATTTTAGTCCCACAAAACAATGGATGCAAATATTGTTTATTGATTGTATGACCACATTGCAGTTTTATTTACATAATCATTGCCCCTAAGTTATTATCCATTAGTTAATACCTGAGAAACGTTACATTAATCAAAATCTCCCCTTTGTAAGTGTTGCAAAACTATAAACATAACTTAATAACTTAAATCAAAAGCAGGAACACACCTGGTACAATCACTCACATGGAGGTGTTGCAAGGTTAGATGCAACTACTTCACCTCCCACGACTAGGGCACGCATTGGCGAAATGTGAAGGATCACCACAAGCAAAACATCTTCCAGATATAGGTTCACCTGTAGCAGAGACAAATGTTGCATTAGCCGAACGTCCTCCACCTCTGCCACTGCCACCCCGGCCAAGGCCACCCCTCCTGCTCTGGTTAGTCTGAGAACCATTTCCAGGTGCTGCTCTTCGCCCCCCGTTCGCATTATCTTCCCATCTGTACAAGGTAAGAAAGTAGAAATAATTATTATGGGATTCTCTGAATCTGTGATTAAGAATATGTGCAAGTTCATTCTTGTACATAATTTATATAATTGTCTATCACGTCGATCACTCAACCAACTGTCAGATGACTATGCCATTAATTCGATTCATATTAAGTTAAATAGGCTCCATTTAAGTCGACGAAAACAGAGTCATTGAAGTGTTATTTAGTTATGCCTTTGAAAAGGCTCCCACCTAAGCAGGAGAAGGAAGGGTGAGATGGCATGCAGCCTTAATTATATGATAACAAAAAAAGTTGTTTCCGAATAGTTCAACCCACATTCAAAGATAAGTTATTTTTCTATCAGTGAAGTTCCATGCGGAAGAAGACAGCATATGGTGCTGGCTATAGAAACACACAGAGTTCCAACAAATAATACTCTATAAGATTTTAAAGACACAAAATAATACTCCCTCCATCTCAAACAAGTATCATTACAAAGATGCAGGAAAAATGTCAGGTGTAACAGATATCTTTAAACTTAGTTTCGAAGAAGTGTATTGGTGAATTCCTGAAACCATTCAGTAGTCCCGTGTTGCTCTTCAGTTGGGCCAACATAGCTTATATGCTTTCTTAGAATTTAGTCAACAGTAACAAAAGAAAAAAATAAGTTGAATGCTGTACGTACACAAAGAAGTTGCACCCTTGAGAACGACATGAGTAGAATTTTCTACCCCTGTTAGCATCAGTATTAGCAGTACGCAAAGAACAAGGTGCACCACAGGATTCACAAGGCATTGACTGCTCTCCTGCATCAGAGACAAGAGCAAGTTGATACTTACAGTACCTATTCAGATATGCAATATTTCAGCAATGTTTGATTGGCACAACGATTTACTCACATGCTAAGGTTATTCTAAATTGTTGCATATTGCAGTACAACATCATATGCAAGAAAAATGGAACTATCAAGAGATTGTACAGGAATGTAAAGTTCCTATTTAAATTTTATGCAAATGTAACAAGGTGTTTCAAAACCAAACCATTCTGTTGGCTGATTTCTGGAGGACGACCTCCTCGACCACGAGAAGCAAGCGAAGGACATAAATTTGAAGAATGTCCAGGTTGTGAACAATGCATACAAACTTCCTGCCTTCTAGAACTACTGTGCATATTGCCGGATGGTGATGGATGTCCTTGACCTCTTCCTGGGAGATTAATATCAGTGTATCAGATCAATTCTTATAACCGTAGTAGTCCTCTAGAGTCCAGTAGAGCTTAGCACATGTGTGTGTTTGGTAGAAACATCCCAAAGATTTAAGACAAAAATGTCAAAGTTTGTCCAATTATCTAATCACAAACATTAGATAGAACTTTGTATTTGGAACAATCTCCATAACTCAATGAGATTCAAATTAATGAAAAAAGTTCAAGATACCAGACGCTGTTGGAATATTGCGTGAACCAGTTCCACAAATTTCCACCAGCTGCCTTAGGGTATTATCACAACCACCAATGCAACCTGGATAACACAGAATTTAGACACTCCTCAAATCTTCAGGGATCAATTTCAAAAAAACTTCACAGTAAATTCATATCTCTTCTATCTCAGAAACTTGAAATTTATTGAATCTACAAGAACCTTTCAGGACTTCGTTAGACTCAGAAAGATCTAATGTGTATGGTGAGAGTCGACTGGACTTTATTGTTTACGGAAATTAGAGATATCGGCATACATCAACTTCCTCACTTGAATATGGAGCAATAAATGGTGGAACAGGGTGCTCGCACACAACAAGGGAGGGGTGGGCTGCTCCGCACCTCTCAAAATTTGTTTAAATCCCAACAAATGATTGAACCATACCGAGGATTAGGTTGCGGACTTCTAGGTCAAGGAACACTTCTTTTATTTTAATGGAGGTCATGGATGTTGGCCATATTGGATTTCCCTCCTAAACGAATGGATACCACAAAACTATTGACGCTTATGTTGCAGGTCAATTAAGGATGGTGGCAACAAGTAGCTTACTTCTAATTTTATGGTTGTTGATCAGAAGTACAGACGATACACTGACTAAATTACCATCTTGGAGTGTAAATAAAAGAGGAAAAATTGATGGTAGTTGGGGAAAAAATAATCAACAAACAACCCAAATAATATGACACGTAATCAAAAGAATGGGACAATACTGAAGTACATACCTAAATAATCAGCATCAAAATTTGGAGGTATTTCCACACGTCGAAATTTAAACTGAATCTTAAAAATGGGTCCTGCAAATGAATTTGGACGTGAAAAAACAACTATTAGTTGCTAAAATAATTGGAAGGACAAAGGAAGAAAGATAGAAAGAAAAGGAAGAAGAAAATAATGCAGCAAAGTATTGTGTAAATGGAAAGTCAAATATAACCTGGAGTGCAAATGTCGCATACTGTTCGGGTGACTGCAGCTTCTAACAGGGAACCAGGAAGCCAGAAAGCACTCCTGCACTGAATTATTGATTAAGAAAAGCATTAGCCAGTAATTACAAATTGATACGTACAATCATTCTAGATATTACGTCCATAGTCGACATCACTTCATTAAGTTAAAACTTAAAAACTTTTTTTTACAACCTCCTTCCCATTTACCAAGGGACATTTTACCTTTTTAGTAATCCCAAACTTACTTACAAATTTTTACCATGTACTCCCTCCAGTTCATTTTCATTGACATTTTTATTTACAAGGTGAAGATTTGACTATTAGTAATTTTTTAGTTAACTCGATTAAGAGAATTATAGTCAAAGTTCACTTCACTTACATCGCAAGCTGAAAATGTCAATTTAAATGAATGGAGAAAGTAATAGAAAGTTCAAAGAAGGAAATTTAAACTGTTTGGGAGAAATTTGAATGGGCAAAAGCTCCCTACCAGTGGGTAACCTAAGCACCCCACCATGAAATTTCCATCCTGCATGCAACAAGCAAATTGATTCATCAAATGGAGACAAGTCAATAGAAATGGGAACCTCTAAAACATAAAACCGTAATTTATGCCAGATTTACATCAGATATTAGCCATAAAGGAAAAGCAAAGGCATTTTTTTTATTAGAAGCGAAATGGTGAATAAAGAACACGAGAATGACACGAGGGGAAATGAAATAGCTTTAATCAGATTAGTCAAATGAATCTAATTAATTTCACATAAAACAATTCAAAATTACATTATTTCCAAATTAGTGATTACCGGTTTCTTTCTAAGAACCATATCATTATTCTGGCATACACCACATCTCCGAACAACTTCCCCAGCCATGTGTTGTTCACTTCCACTAGGTCTGTTTGATCTATAAGCATTGAATTACCCAAGTATAAATACAAAAGTCATCACGATAAAAAGCCTTTATGCGAAGGAATAAAGAAAATAATACATGAGTACATAATAATGAGATGGCAGTACCTTTGGAAGAAAATTGACATAGCTTCGAAGAGCTTCTCTTTATTTGATCTAGCCTGGAAATAATTTTAGTGGCTTCAACAGTAAACAGGATGAAGGAAATGTAGATATGGATGCTTTCATTGAATTCATGATGAAGCATCCTAGACCATTGGTTTTTACAGAAGTCCCATGATGTAATTGTGGGATTATAACAAAATCGCAGACCAAAAACCAGTTCTACAAGTAAAACCATCACCTAAAGCTCAAGCTGATACTGTACTGGGGCCCAAGACCAGACATCTTGAAAGGCTACTCTGAGTTGCAATACTTTGAGTTCTCTTACATATTTATCAAATACTCTCTCCACAGTTAATGCAGTTATAACCGCTCAAGCAATACATGCCACAGCCTTGTTGCATTAGACGCATTATGTTCATGAATTTTAAAAATGTGTAACTCACATACTCTTGGGTGATGACTATTATGTTATGCCTAGGCGCAGAAATCCTGGGACGAAGAGTGATCTTTAACAGGAATATTTGTTCACTAAAACGATCTTATATAGACGGAGCTCTTGGGGTCACTTACAAATAGAATGTCTCTCTCTCTCGATCTCTCCAGTATGGCTTGTGTGGGAGAGTGGGGTGGGGAGAGTAATGTTTTTCAATACAAGGATTCCAAAGCCTCATTAAATCATACCAGCATACCTTTGTTCCAAAGATTCCAAACCCTCATCAAATCAAACTAAGTGCTAATAACAATGGCTAACACCCGACTCAACCCGATCTATATGACATTTGTCATTGTCTTGTTTGCTCTAGTCCAACTATTGACCCCTAGTCGCATCGCAATGTATAAGCGTTTTGCTTGGAACCTTTTTTCCTACATTTTTTATGTGACGTAAACTATTGACACATTGCTGTATAGAATTTGTTAAGTGAATTGCTTGGGAGATGTCTTCCTGGAAACCTTTTGCTGTCACTTTGTCCCCAAACAAAATAGTCTGTGCAAACAGACACTATGTTCCATAGGGTGCTCAGGAAATATTTCCATGGAGTTTGTTTCCAAACCATAGCTTACATGATAAGAGAACTATTTAGCACTTAAATATAGCTAAGTTACTCTCTTTCTCAGAAATATACCGTAACACAGAGATGAGAGGGAACACACAACTAACGTTTACGCACTTCTAGAGAAAAATCATTTTTGCATTGAATTACATGTAATACGTATTATGCCTCGCGTACTTTATCCATGTACAACAAACCACAGGTTCATACGATTATGATATTTAAAATATTCTGGCATGATCCGGGTATCAAATGATTTGCATGAGCTAATAATTCATACAGAAAAGTTCCTTTTACAAGAAGGTTTGAGAGATGGAAACTTACATCTGAGAAACAAGCCTTCATCTGTTGTAGGCAGGTTTCCAGGACCTCAGCTTTTCTCTTTGCACCATTGCTTACTTCTTTCATATCCGACTCCATCATAGCTCGAAGATATGGCTTCCATAATTCATAACTAAGAACAAGAACAAAATAATCCACAATGAATTACTACTCATCTAATAAAAAGTACTTTTAAATGATTACATAATTCATTGACAAGTCAACAAATTAATATAATCTAACCTATATCCCATAAACTTTGTCTCAGAATTTATATTCCACGAAAGGCAATTTATGGGTGTATACTTGTCTGGGTTATTAATTGCTTTATCTCACTATCCTGACACCAACTTTTAATTTACTTTTCAGTGATTTGCAGTAAACAGACCTGTCCATCTAAAGCTTAATGAAAGGATTATTAGAACTGGCCTTGGAATTTAAGTATACTAGTAAGGAGTGTGAGATGAACAAGGGAAACCGACTTGCGAAGAAAGTAATCCTTATTCTACAGCCCACCTTCTCAAAAGTTGGTAATATCTTGCCTCACATGAGCTCTTAGACTTCAAACATTCATTTATAAGAAAGCATTTTGTAACATGTGAACCAAGGTAATAACTAATGAGCTGATTCAAACACCCCTACTTTATGTTGAGCACATGCAGTTAGTGGTCAAGTTAGAAGAATAATACCATTACCTACTATATCAATCACCTTTTAAAATACTTACCCCATTTCATCATATCCCATCACTAATGCCTTGCCCTGCATTAATCAAATTGAATGTCAATATAAATTTATGCATTATTAATTGAACAATAAATCAAGAAACCAAAAGAAGCAATAAACCAAACCAAAACTAATCCTTATCCCACTAGGTAGGCTAGCTATATGGATACAACATCCCCATTTAGCCATATGTTATAAGTTAAACCAAAAGAAGCAATAAGCTTGTAAATTTATAAGATGACAGGGAACGAATTGAAAAAGTATGGGAACTTATGGTAACATGAGCTACTCTGCTGAAATTATTATATAGTAAGGAGTAACAGTTGTATTTCACAGCTTTACAAGAGACAACAATTGTGCCTCCGTAAAATATTTATGCTTATTGCCAGAAACTGCTCCACTTTTTTGTAATAAAGTTAAATTGCAAAGAGCAAAACAAGATAAATGGAATAAAAAAGAAGTTACTAGATTTGTTGGTGAGAACCGGGTGTTGGAATCCTTTGTGGCATAGAAACGATCAAGCAACTTCTTTATATGATCATGCATTGTTGCATCTGTTCCAATGCCTGCCTATTCAAATGTAAATGAAGACGACATGTTATTTTTATCTTAACTCCATTTAACACCAGATCAAGTTTGCACAAGTGCAATATTTGGATAACTTACCTTGTCCATACAACCCAATAGATCAGCCTCACTTAATAGGGGAGGTGGTCTGGTGACTCCAGAATCAAGCATCAACGTTGCTGGGACAAACTGCGCCATAAACTAATTATGAGAAATCATCTTTTGCAATAACCAGGAAGAGATGTTCACCAACGCATTCAGTGTCTCATTCCAACTTTAAACATGTTTTCGTTTGTTCTGTTCATCTTAAAATCATTAGAAAGCTTTTTTTTAGGAAGAGAAAGACATGCAGGATGCATAATCCATTCTAATGAAGATATCTTCCACGATAAAACCAAAAATTTATATAATCATTTGCTCATGTAATCAGTAAATTAGAAGCTCTTCAAAACTATCCAGATAAGATGTATGATGCAAAAGAAAGCTTCAATGTGTGAACATGAATGAGTATAGAGCCAATACATTCCTATACGTATAAGAACAAAAGACAATAAGAACCTAGGGTATTGAAGGGTATGAAGATGTAACTCGGCACTACAAATGATAGAAGATCAAAAGAAAAGAATGAACCTGCTGCCCCAAATCATATGTCGGGATAAGTGAACCTCCCCATGACTCATAGCGGTAGACATCCAAGTAATTTTTCTGCAAAGAAGTACAATAATGTTAACGGGAAAGAAACTGGAATATTATTTCACGAAGTAAGATTAGTTGCCTAATTTTCCTCCAAGTAGACAATTCCAAATTGAAAGCATCAGTTAGAAGTATAAAGGTCCCTGATCAAATAAAGTATCCACAACTTTATGCAATCAAGCATAGTTAACTGTAACATGTGCTAACATGCTTCAGACAGTCATGCACAAGGAGTAACTTCATTAAAAAATGCCTAGGTAACATAGAATCGAAAATGCCATTTACAGTCAATGAACAGACTCACCCCTAGCTTGAAGATTAAACTTCACAATACTGTAATCTCTTTATAACTTCACAGGTAATGGAGTTTAAATGAATGTAATGTCTGCTAAAAGGAACTAGCTTGCTCTTCGACCAAGTCAACAATTGTCTAACAAAAAATGCAGACTTTGATGCTATACTTCAAATATTTGACAAGAACTCACAGCAATTATTGCTCTCCCACAGGCAGAAAATTGTTCACCAGCAATGTCAATTTCAACTGTAGTTTCAGCACCAACTGCTGGCTGAGAAACACAGGCGAGAAAATGACGAACGACCAATTCATACAATTTCTGCCAAATAATTTCAGTCAGATAAATGCCCAAACCAAAACAAAAATTGACAGGCATGTGCACAAGAAAAATCAAAATTCATTGGTATAGAACAGTGTTCTACTAACATGATGGTCCGCACTCCAACTAGATTCTCCAGTGGAGAACTTTGTAGGGTGAATAGGTGGATGTGCTTTGTCATCATGCCCCCCACCAACAGGATTCCTCCAAAGGTTTGCCTCAGGATCCAGTAAGCGTCTTGCATATGATCCCCATAATTGGTGTCCTTCTTGTTCTTGCACAATACTCTAACCACAAAGTAACGAGCAAACACGTCATCAAAGAGAGTCTAACCACCAGTTAACAAGAAGGAAAGCATGCTAATAAAAACAAACAAAACATCTTGACATTAGTGTGATATATTAGATAGGAACATCGAAATGCTCTAAAAGCTTGGGACCGCACTGAGGATCACAAGGTTCCCAGTTTGATTCCACTAAAGGTGTTTAGAGTAGGGATCGTGTTTATTAATTAAAAGAATAACAAAACTATGAACTTCCACTCTTCTTCTACAGTTATACCCATCAATCTTAGGCAAATGCATTAGAGTCTGTTGCCATGTGACTGGTACGCTACTTCACTCCCAAGTAATGTCTTCCCACACGTTGATACAGTATCACGTCTGACGACCATAAAAGGATACCACTACTGAGACTATGACAATTACATATTAGCGATGACATCAGAAATCTCTATATGAAAGAGTTGAATATTGGTAGCACCGATTTTTTATACAAGCTGAATTCATAATTGGAATTTGGAAGGGAGCAAGTACTGAACTGAAACGTGTTGATGCTTTAGCTCGACTCACCCAACAAAACAATGAAGGATGACTTGGATTCCGAGATGGATTTCAAATTAAAGGGTTTTAAGAAACTAGATTTGAAATGCCTCCTTTTATGATGGCCGATTTCAGCATATGTATGTACATTTTATAGATAATAAATCAATCTTAAAATTAATGTGTGATGAATATTAGAACAGAAGATCACTCACACGCAAATCAGTTCTTTCAGAGAAGCCATCAGTTTCTGTGCGTGGATAGCTAATAAATCCAGCTTGGTAGAGATCTTCTGCCACCTATTGAGGCAAATACACACACCTTTACATTAGCAAAAATTAGATTGCCACAGTATCATGTTATAAGTGCACTGGAAATCTTTGCCTCACTAAGTAGATGTAAGAAACGGAAGAATCATTAACAGTAGAAAAGGAAAAGCAATAGCATCAACTAAGCCAGCTGAAAGAAAATGTTTGATGCACATAACAGTCCATTTTGTCTTTTCAAACTACGGAAGATTTTTTAAGTGGCTGAGCCTCCACGAAAAGTAGGGAAAGATAGAGCAGTTCACTATAACAGATTATCTTTATACAACCAGCAGTATATATGTACATTGTGATTGATTACTTAAGATACATTTTTATTGGTTTAGTACTTAAGAACTTAGACCCCTTAAGGGAGAGATAGTTTCATTAATTCATTACTTAAACGACCAGATGTATTTGCAATTACAATTCATGTGTCAATAGAATATCTGCTTACAAGTACAAATTTAATCTGCTATAGCAAATCATCTAATACTAAGCTGTTAATACCTACCTTCATGGTAATTTCAGAACTCATTCTGAAGTAACGAGAGGCACGCTTTTCAAGCTCGATTGTACTCAATGGATGAGGAGGATACTTCAACTTTTCCTGCTGTCTAACTTTAGTAACCTGATTACTCCATAATGAATTAAAATGTTTAAACCTTATACTGTGGAGTTTACACCTTTATACAGAAACAAATGCACGTTCAACCAACAAGTAAACTCACAGTAGCTGTCGGTTCTTGGATGCACATCTCATAAAGCAGTGTAGCACAAGTGTAGTCAAACAGATGCCCACGCCTGACATTACATGAATTAATTGAATTTACTAAAACTGTTATTAATTTGGTAACAAGCACAGTATAGCTCAGAAGAGTTACATCCAATTAAAAGTAGCAATGCCTTCATTGTTATTGTGAGTGCAATTGATAGTCCAAAACTCTTCAGGTTCATGTGCTTGAATTTCCCAGTAACGCTCCACAATGAAGCCCAATGTAGGGAACTGTTGCAAATCACAATTATATCGAATGAGATCACCTACTCAATTCAACTTGAGATGGAAGGTTGATCTATAGTAGTTGAAATATATTTGGATAACAATTTGGTTATTACTTCATATTCAGTAGTATTCCTTCATCCTACATTAGTGCATTTGTTTAACTAGGAACACAGATTAATAAGGAATTAAGGATAGCCAACTCAAGAAACATTTTATATTACTGCCATAATACTACTACCTAAATAATTTGATAATGATAAAAATAAAATCCATAATGTCATTATGATTGTATATAACTAAGAAAAGAAAAGAGGTACTCAATTCGATGTTAGAGGGAAATATAAAATGTCACAGAAATTTGCCAAATAACAGGGTGAATTTGTACAGTAAGATGCCAAGCAGAGGAGGTTGTTAATGTTTAACCAATAAAACAGTCCAATAGCAATCATAGTGTGTTGAAGGGAGTTTGATAATACCTGGCAAGGACCATAACTTAAAATTACATTTCTGTCTTCAGAAGCAAAATCAAGGACAAAAGCATCTCTCAGAAGCATAGTTTGAAATCTAGTGAAGGAAGCTCCGATACGAAGATCTATTTCCTGCATGAGTGAATTCCACCTAAAATCAATTTATTATCATAAAAAGTTGGAACGGACTCCCAGATAGTAAAAAGAGCAGTTTATTTAGCATTCTTTAAAGATAGTGAGAAAAATACGTAATAGCAATCACCAAAATGGTCAAGTCATGTCCAAATCATTGGGAGATCGGTAGGCATACAGATTAAATAGATAGGACGACTCGAAATTCAAATGATGCCGAATGATACTCTAGGCTTTACATTCATACCAGAAGCCCTCTGATTTTTAGTTCATGCATTATGTTTTCGGGCACGATAGTGTGCAATTACTCTAAGCCCAGAAATCAAGATGATATAATTATTGTTCCAACAGTCTTATGCCTTCTTCGAAAATCCTGCTTAGACAAATCAATTTTTCTCTCTAACATGCAATAAGAAATCCATAGGCTTCAATTACCTTCTTATCAATTGATTACCCAAATTGGAAATAGATTCACCTTGTGCGCTGCAGAGAGTTTACTGAAAGTTGCCTATTCTTTGGCCGTCAAGACTCTCTATAGTTCATCAGAAAATTGGTTCACTTCCTTTTTGTTATTGTTAAAGTATCATTTATCTTAATTGTTCAAAGTTGTGAACAAGTAACCCCCTATAAGATAAAACATCTTCAGTCTTCACCCTGTTTGGTACTCTCTTCTATGCAGTTTCTTTTATTAGATGTTTTGCGGTAGGACAGCTTCACTAAGCCCTAGTCAAGCCCCTAGCTCATATCTTAAATTTTTATCCTTAACGAAAAACATTTAGCATCAAATTATCCAAGGAATTAGGACTGACTGTTCTTTTCTAACGATTTTCAGATCACATGGTCAGAATTTAATAATTTACCAACATCTACATATAACAGTCATCTGACGAACTCTCTTAAGATATCTGCCTGTGAAACAACAGAACACCTCTGGAAAGGGAAAGAAAAGATAAATAATTGCTGCAGCAAATCCTTACTTGTCTAACATCAACTGCATCGGCAAACAATTGATTAGGTCGAACAAGATTCTGCATAGAATGATGGATCTCCCTGATATGCCAAAATAAATAGCTAAAAGTAAGTAATGAATCCAATAAAGACGGCATTACAAAATCAAATGTGGAAGGATAGGAATTTCAACCTCTCAATTAAGGCAGAAAATCGAGCCCTCCATATGTTGAGATTACGATTTGCTTGTGCACAGACTTCCACAACTTCGAATGCAATATTCTCTCCTTCCCTATCACAATCGAGCCATAGGATAAGCCACTGAGACTTTCTGGCTTCCTCTTCCAATGTCCTTCTAATATCTAGCTTATCCTATAATATTCCAGGAATAAACATATATTTAGCCAAAAACAAGCTGCACCTGAAATTGACAATACATAGATCACCTCAGCTCAATCAATATACTCTTCTGTGTTTGGTTCTTTAATGTACGAAACCTCAATTAGTGCATTTTGTAGGAGACTAAACAACAAATATGGAACCTTAATACTGAACAACTCAATGAAATAATCCAAAATCTGTGTATTTAAATATATTCGGTTCATTATTGAATTAGTCTAAAATCGTCCCTTAACAATAGTGAAACGAACTTTCTTTTTTTGACATAGCATAAGTTCAACCCCAGATGCTACAATCTTCAACACAATCATAAAAACATCACAACTGAACTATAACGAGGCATAACCACCAAGAGCACAACGTGCAACAAGCGAACCTGGGGGACCGACTTTCGAACAGGAGCATGGTAAAGCTCAATGGGGTCACAAGAATACCACTTTCGATAACGATCATCGAACTCCAACTCCATAAGATGTCCAGTGACCGAAGTGAACGCCATTTGGAAATGCTGGCCACGAATAACGTAATCAAACTCGAATATCTTGTTGTACCTCGACCTCCCCTCTCTAACTCTCAGTCCATTGCTCTGCGGACTCCTCGACAATATTCCCGACACCGCCTTCGCTACAGACGGCTTCTCCGCCACGTTCAAAGCCCTTATCGGCCGACCAGCCATTACTCAACACGATAAATCTCCAACAACCTTAACGATGTAACAATTACCTTTCAAACTGGGACACAAACAATATATCACAAAAATAAAATAAAAAACTGAGTGTGTTATATAAACAAACAGGCGTTGAGCAACAACTAACTGAAAGTAACGAAATTAATTAATCATAATGTCAAATAATAATTTTTTACAGAAATTAATTAACCACGATGTAAAAAGTATCATTTTGAGATAACCATTTTGAAAATTTGTTGAAAAACTAATACACTCTGATGTATATTTATAATAATTTGCACATAAATAGTACTCCAAGTCTCCAAATATTTTAAAGTTACAAACTTACAATACTTAAACGACTAGTCTTAGTCTAGTGACCACGAGATATTACTCGCAAATATAAATTTTCGGGTTCCAATTCTTGCAAAGACGATGACCAAATTTAACAAGTGCAATAACTGAAAGTAGCTACTTTGATTTTAATCAAATCAACATAGCTAATTAGAGTATATTTTTTATAAATATATTATACAGCATATATAAAATAATTGAGAGCAAAAATCAATTATCAAGAATCGAAACTGGACAATCTTTTTGAGATGGAGGGAGTAATAGTTTCTTTGCTGGGTTCGCTTTGAAAATTGAATGTATCAGATGAAAGGTTTGGAGTTTCCCGCCATGGGTTTTTTTCCCTTGCTTGATTTTTTACTAAATCGCCCCGCATAAACGGCGCTACTTTGTAAGACGAGCTGAAAGATTCGGACTGAAAAAACTCGATCGGTGTGTATCCACCCGAAAGGAAATCGAACCCGTTCCAGTCCAGCAAGTTTATCCGTTTGCGGAACCGGTCTGGTGATGATAGGTTCGATAATGTTATGGTTTGGTCAATATCTTATATGAATGTGACAGGTAGTCAAGTAGAGTTATCTTTGGACCAAAATTGAAATTCACCCGAGATCTAGACTGAAAAATCCAGGCGGATAGACCCACATTGAGATCCACCCAAAGAGGTACCAAACAAGTTATAAGCCAATATTTAATTTAATTTGGATGCCCGCGAATAGACCCTATATCTTTAATGGGCGACCCCTCAGTTATACGCTATACGTCCATATCCGGTTCGAACAAGACCAATAACAACATACCAAAGGATACCTCCAATAGGGAACAAGTTCAAAGATGCCTCGAAGTAAATTGTCCAATAAAGAATCATGCATAGGTCATGCTTTGCTTGATTTTAGAGAAGGGTTAATGACATCAAATATTACTTGGAAATATCTAATATTTCTAGTTCGATCACTCTCATTTAAAAGTACTCATGTTGAATCAATCAACTACATTTTTTCACTAAATTTGGTTACTAGGTCATTTTAAAAGATTTTGGATGCATTTCGTAAGTTTTTACGAAGGTATTACGTCATTTCACAATTATTACATTATCTCGTCATTAAATTATCTTCTTTCTCACTCCCCAACCACCACCACCCCACCCCCAACCAGATATGCCCCCCCCCCCTCAACCACCACCCACCACCTGCCCTAATAGATATTCGACAAAGCAATATTTCCCATCGAAGTTTTCCAACCTGATTGTTATTTTCACATTCAATTCTCCAAAAAATATACTATGGGCCGACAACCTGTTAAGAAGAATAAGAAGAAATTACGATGGTGATATTCTTAGCAAATTTTTTTATTAAGAGTAAATTTGTCAATTTACGGGGAAGAGAGTATCCCTAACAAAGAAATTAGGGAGGGGCATAAGTTAAAAAAAAGAGGGGGGTATTCTTCCAATTTTCTTCGAAAACCCAACGTATACACAATGAATGGATAGGCGTTGCATGCTCCTTTACTCTCTATTTTTTATTTTAAATTACACTTTGAAACAAACAAGACACAAAACACAAAACACAAGACACATAATGTAATGGATAGGCCTGTTACCGGTCCGGATCGGTCCGGATCTGGACAGTCCCGAGAGCCGCCCGATAAGATTATCGGGTAGATCCGGACCGATCCGACAAGCTTGTCGGGTAAAAAATTGTGACCGGAACCGGAACCGAAAATTATCGGGCGGGTACCCGGACCGACCGATAACAAATCGGAAATCAAACCAAGAATTCATCACCAGAAAAACAAATCAAGAAGAGAAGAAGTGGAGAATAGTAAAAATCAAGAACGCAAGTTCGCAACACCCAACATCAAGAATCACAACAAATCCAACATCAAAAATAGCAAAAATCAAGAATTGCAATTGAGGCTCAGATTTGACAAAAATCATCATGGCCTTCACCAATTGAGGCAACATATACATATAATTCATACAAGAATCGCAATAGATTCAACTCGAAACACTCTCAATCGCTTCAAATCAGCATGACCTTCGCGAATTGAGGCACTAAGTCGAAATCGCTTCAAATCGATTCTAATATTCGATGAGCAAAATCGTAGAGAATCCATGAGATTATTAGCAGAGAGGAGCCAGGAGATTTTTGAGAGAGTAGATAGAATTAGATGGAGGCAGGAGAAATAGATGGAGACTAAAAGTCTCAACTTGATGATGGGTTAGAGAGAGGCGTGAGGGAGAGTATGGATGGGTTAGAGAGAAGGAGGCTGAGAGATGGGTATAATGAAAACCGGTCCGGGTCCTAACGGGACTCGGGCAAAAAAAAATTCCCGGTCCCGGATCGATATACTATCGGGCGGGTAAACGGGCCGGGAGTTTCGGACCGGTTTCCGGGCGGTTCTCGGGTCTCCCGGCCCAGTAACAGCCCTAGTAATGGATACTATCACACGAAGTTTATCAGAGATTCTCTGGTGTGAATTTAGTTGTTCCCATTTGGTTTGCTTGCACCGTATAAATTGAACGAGTCTAGTTTGAACAGCTATACACTAACATGATTGAGTTACGGGATACGTACTATTCCTTTCGTCCCTAAAAGATTGGTACATTTTGACTTTTCATGGTCAACAAAATACGATTTCAAACATAAATCTCCTATTTTACATATGAAAAATTATAAATAGTTGATAGTTCAAAAATATATATTGAGACGAATCTAACAAGATATCATATGATTATATTATTTTTTATTAGTTAATAAGAATTATTGATCAAAGTTCTTAAAGTTTGACCATATAAAGTTAAAATGTATCAAACTTTTAGGGACGGAGGAAGTAATTATTTTTAGCTCAACAAACTGATCCAATGTCGTCTTCTTTTCCTAATCTTTGGAGCAACTCACCATGGAAGATATCAATCATACTGTTACTTATTGAAATTGCACCTCAGAACAAAGAGTGACTTGGCTTGATATTCCACCTCACTGAAACATGACGACGACCACCACCACCACCACCATAAAGGCAAATACCAATTTAGAAGACGAGCCAACCTCGTAAACGGTATCAGATTTTCACCACACAAGAGGCACTTCAAAAAAGTAGGCATTAAAAATTTATGAAAGTAATCTTTCTTTATGGCCCTAAAAGATGGTCACATTTAACTTGAAAAGTTAACGAGTTTAAGCCTTAAAGGTATTAATTGATACAAAATTTATTTTGAACCAAAACAATGACGCGCTTTCTGAATACCATGGTAAACTATAGGCTTAAAGCTGAAGATCCACACATTGTCACATCAATGTGGAACATAAAGCGTAACCAACTAACGTCCAATGCCACAGAGCTATATTAATAGGTGCAACCAGTTGTTCGCTCCAATAGCCAGATCTTGATCGATTGCTTTGTTATCAATTCACTGTCGGTAATGGTGAGCCACTTCCGTTTATGTGAAGGAAATGTGTAGAAGGACTGGTATGGGGGGAGGCTCTGGCACATTATCAGGTACAAGTGGAGCTACCAAACGTAGAACATTGGCTTCACATGTGAGTTTTATTGTCACTATTACAAAGATCATGCGCCTCCACTGGTGCTGAAGATGCCTGTTTCCTCATTGTCCAAAAAGCAGCAAAATACCGATTCTGCAAATAGAATTTGAAACGTATTTTAATACGTTGAAATTAAGAAAATTATTTGAAGCCATTATTTGCAGTAGTTTTGAGTAAAAGTTAACGAACGAATTCTCACTTCGAATCCAACATAAAGAGAAAGCTAACGGCCAAAATTTAATGGAGAACTCGCTACTTTAACAGCCAAGAGATGTTAATTTCACAACGACAACCAGGCAGGCATTTTTAGAGCAAAGAGAACCTCATATTTACACATAAAATAAAAACATAATGTATAAACTTACTTGCATCATTGATCGAGGATTTGATGTATAAGTTGTCTCAACTGTTGATTCTTTCTGCCATTAAATATCAGGAGTTAAGAAAACCACAAGCGTAATTTATGTATTAAAGAATCAAATTAAATAGGTAAAGTACCTCCAACTGAAAGCCGAATTGAAGAGCAATTCTTTTAACATCTTCCAAACTTATCTCAATCGACATATCCTGGAGAAAAGTGAAGATGAGAAAAACAAACATGAAAGATGTTGACAACATCATTAAAAAGGAATCACTTCAAGGCCATCTACTCTATGCGAAGAAGTTTACCTCTTCCTGGTTATAAACGTCAGCAAAATGGTAGAGCAAAGGTCCAAAGTTAATCCAGATCTGTTAACCAATGAAGATTAGATATGAAATTGGACTACTTGCAAAATCAACAGAGAGTAAGGTAGATTACTTACTCCTCCATCTTTGATAATCTTAGATATAATCTCAATATATTCAGCAATGTTATGGGCAGTATCAAGAAAAAAACAAGTGACAACTGCATCCCAAGCTCCTGCAATGATATGTCAACAAACCAGTACGTCAAAATAGGAACAAAGAAACAAAACTCCAAGCAGAGTCTAAAGGAACTCAAAGTGAGATTCATCAATAGATCAAAGATCGTCTTAATTCACTAACTAAGCCTGGTTCTGTTGGCCTTTCAGCTATCCCAAAAGAAAACAAGTCTACTAAGCAAAAAATATCTTTAAACAATAAGATATTCACTATTAAACTAAAAATATCCAGAGATCCAAGTGTCAATCAGCATACCTACTTGGCTTGGATCACCATAGACTTCAACAAAATCTCCCCCACACATTGAGAAACCTTCAGTAATCCCTGCACTGAATATTCAAAGGAATATACTGTCAAGATAACCACACAACTAAATTCAACAGAGAACTTACAAACACCATCCAGAAGAGAATATAAAGCTTAAACATGAAGATGAATTCTGAGTAGTTATAATTTCAAAACAATTGCCCGCAAATCACATACAAGTTCGCCAAAATCAGATATACACATGATCACATAGAAAGGCTGTGATGGTGTTAGTGTCAGACATTGGCAAAAAGGTGGGTACGGGGGATCCAGAGCAGCATATTCAATATTTAGTACTAAGACAAATCATGAATGCTAGAATTTTGTCTTGTTTCAAGTAATAATCTTACAATGCATAATAAAATATTTATCTATTTACGAAACAATTAAATGTGTTCAGGACATGCAGGGAAAGCTTTGGTAGCATTCTATTTTCCCCAATGATTTAATTGAGGGGATTGGTAGATAAGTTGCCTTCAAGACATGTAAGGTATCTTTGGGCGTCATAAACCAGACAAGTTTAAACCAAATGCCTTGGTAAAAGTTCATTATCTTCTGTAGAACTGTGGCAACTAATTAGAAGAATCTCATGTTGCGAAGGAACCTATCTACCAAAAAAAACGCTTCTAAGCTATAGAATTTGCAAGATAAATAACCAGTCAGTACCTTGCTGGATGAATATCTGGAATTGAAATAGGTCGAAGCTGGTCACTATCTCTAAGTGAATTGCAATTGCTGTGTATCCAAGGATATAAAGTCCATTCCCCTACAGTCTCGGTACTAACAGAGCAGAAAAAAATCCAAAATCAATGCGAGTGTGTTATAAATATCTAGTTTCTGAGGATTGCAGGACAGGCACTCTTACTAGTTAAGAATAAAACTTGAGCAGATCATCATGTAGTACGAAAATTCATTTCCTTGGGTTACAAAACCTGAAAAGTTCAAACGAGTTATAAATGTAGCAATCTAATATTCCACATTCAATTATACATATAGGTGAGCATACCCAGACAGGAGATTTCTAAAGCCAATCGCCCAAGCCCGGCACCAGGTATCAAACAAGCAGGAGGGATTCTGAACAAAATACAAGTCATCAGTCATCACCCAATATTGGGCATCAATGTACAAGTTGTCATCAAATAATTTTCTTCATTAATTGATTCAGCAATGAAAATAGCAATATTTACAATATATCAGCCAATAAGAAGAACCTTGCTTCTTTGCGGTTAGGGAATAGGCGGTCAAGTTCTTCGAGTATAGGTTTGTAGCATTGGTCACGTTCTCTTTGCCCCTGCCGAGAAACAAGATAACAGAAAATAAATTTAATTATATGGACAACCATAAATATAGTTAAAAAGGACACTATTAACATGTTAATTAGGTGATCGAGGATTTGGTCAACACCTCTGAAGCCCAATCTCTGACTATGTTCCTTATAACACAGCGAACCTAGAAATGCAGATTATAGAAAAGGAATAGTCAAATCTGCAGACCATAAAAAGCTACCAAAACTCACAAAATTATAAGAATCTTCTATCATAAAAGTACTCACCTTATCAACATCAACTAACGGCACATGCAATTGGTGTGATGGATCCAACCAATAAGGAGGCAAAGATGATACCTGAACGTAGATAAAAGTAACAAAGAGATCATACTTTGCCGTAAATTGTAAATACTCGATAGTATGCTTCTGAAATGATTAATATTCAATATGAAAAAAAGAATAGAGTAGTACTCCCTCCTTTCTACTATTAAGTGAAATTGTTGCTTACTGTCCCCACATTTACACTCATTACCTAGCACTAAATGAAACTAAGACTCCATACTATTTTTCGTTTGTCTAACAACGAGGATCTTCCTTGTGCTGGTAATAGGCTGGTCAACTTTGCATCAATATTTGACGAAAATATTTTTCTGACAATTTATTGGAAACTATACAATTGTGGGCCGTTGTGTAACGTGTTCCTACACTACATTTCAACTCATTATGCATTATGACTCCCGTCTCTCCCATCAATAAATTACAATACTGGAAATGTGAAGCATCACAAAGTAAATGTGTGATAAATTCAGCTCTCAACATAAATGCATGCAGAGTCTAACCATGTTTTGTGAATATAATTAAGGATGTAACATTGAATAAAATGACACTATCAATTTGGTTGATATCTTATATTGCTCTTACCAGGTTAAGGGTATATTAACGTGTGGTCCAATTATTTTTCCTGTTTCATATATGGTAGTTACACCTTGGACTAAAGGCGTAAGATTTTCTATGAGGAAGAGACAGAAGAGGATTGCTCCGTTTGAGGTGTCCATGAATTAAACCAAGAAGTCCACCATCTTGCAAGAAGAATAAGTCAAACAAACAAGGTTTAATAAGGTAGATATGTTATACTAGTATTAAGTTTTTAGGAGGGGAGTAGTGCACAAACACCCTATTTAACAAGGTTTAAAAGGAAGGTCAAGCACCACAAAGGAAACCACGTAATATAAGATTTATCGAAGGAAAAACAGAGGAACTTACATCACCATTGCATGCATCAGGAGAACATGAAATTGCTCGATCACTAAAACTTCTACATATGTCACTGTTAGCATTATCTTCCTTCTTGATACATTCTCCATTGAATTTAGGTGAAAGTCCATTATCTGTCTCCTGTCGCAATCTACAGGAGTCAACTTTCATAAAGAAAAATAATAAACTAAATCAGAGACGAAGTCTCAATTGTAACCAGATAAAAATGGTAGATGCTATCGGGAATTAAGTCATCACTGGATTTAATAAACAGCATATTACATTTCCACCATTATCTTGGTGAGATCCTTGGTGTGATCCTATTGAATTCAGACCAGATACCCTTCCAGTTCCTGGGTCAGATTCACAAGGACAAAGAGTCATCTCTCCACAACAGGGATGTTTGTCAGATAAACTGTTCGGATGTCCATGTTCATAATTATTCATTCCCTTGCTCATATCAAGTGGCGGATCAAATGCCTGCCAAAAAAATCAACAGGAGATTCTCCAAATTCACATCAACAAAGCTCCATTAAGCTTATAAATAATTGGTAATCAAGATATAAAGTTCTTAAACAAGACCCATATGGAGAAAAAAGACCACAAATGATCACCTGAAGCATTTCAAATATGAAATATGAATTTCTTGCAATACACCTGCAGCGTGAAAGACAGGAATTAGAACCTAGCAGTTTTTTGTTATAACCAAACCAAGTCTTTCAACTTCTAGGAGTATGAAAACGTGAAACAACAGATCCAGATAACACAGTGGAAGTGTCAGTTCTAAATTAATGTAACATAGCAATCATGAGTTCTTCTGAAGGATGTAAAAAATCATAAACAACCACTTCTAATAAACATTTTGGAATCAGGACTGTAAAACCTTCAAAATGTTTGTTTTAGCACAGTTACAAGTGAACAGAAGCAAATCAAGTAAGATAACTTAAAAGAGATGAAAAAATATATGATAACATATAGATTCAAACTGGAAGAAGAAATGGGGAGCTATGAGTAAATCCAAAAGCAGGAGAAAGATGTACTAAACAGATGATGAAAAAAAGGTAGAAGCTTTATAAACCTTCGAAGCTTCTGATACTTCAACGGAAGATGCGATAAAAGCGCCTGCAAACGTTTTCATTATGTAAATAAGCAACAATGGAAATGCTGATGTATTACAAACGTGCCCTCAGTGATGCATGAGGAGTTCATAAAAGTGAAATATCAAGGTATATCAAAATCTATCTAGTTGAAGAGAGAAGTAAATTAGTGCAAAAATTTGAAGGCTGGAGACAACAACACAACGATACGATCTGCTATTATCTGAAGTCACAAGCAACGGTAATATTAATATAGCATTTCCGCTTGCCACAAATATCTGATACTTTTGGTCTGAATTCTGAAGAAGTCCTACCCTTTCTAAGACCCCAAATAACGGGTGTTCGTCATCTTAGCCTAGTTTAAAAATCCACAACTTGGTCATGCTGATTATGTAATCAAAGTAGAAAACCCATAAGAAAAAATTACACATGACATTTTATGGACTTCGAAAGCACAACAGCTAGAGACATATACTCTACATGATTAACAACACCCTAAATATACTGCTCTTTTAATACAAAAATGAAGAAGCTAAAGCAATTGCATCTATGCTAATCTGACATTTACGACTACAACAACACAAAGGTGCTCCTCAATACTGACTGCTCATATGAATAAAAGTGCGAGCTTTGTGATAATTAATCGATCCAAATACCTCGCTTCTAATTTCTCCAAAGCGCACAAGGATATCAACTGATAATAGCTAATTACTCCCTCCGTTCTCTTTTACTTGTCGTTCTAGCCTCAAATTTTTGTTTCTAAATACTTGTCATTCTAGCATAATTAATTACAAATTTATATTTTCAATGTACCTTTTAATTACTTTTTACATTGAGTTTATCAATCAACCAATTATAGTGTCAATTGATTGTAATTTTATATTTCCAATGTACTTTTTGACTCTCTTTTACTTTTTCTTAATCTATGTGCAAATAGCTAGAACGACAAGTAAAAGAGAACGGAGGGAGTAACAAATAAAAGACATACTAACCGACCTTGTGAGAAGGCGAGAGCCTCCTAAATGACTTCTCATATCTTTTAACATCTTCTTCCGCTGCTTCTCGATAACTTCAAAACGCACATTCATTATAAAAAAAAAAAAACTCAATTCAAGCTAATTACTTAATTAGTTAAACCAACATTAAATAATACTCCTGCATCCCAACAGATTGCCCACTTTTCAATGATCATAATTAACGAACTTCGTAGCTTTAACCGGTACAGTCATCCAAAATGACATAAATCAGAATACAAAAAAACATTAAATGAATTCTACTCCATTCAATTTTTTTTAATTGACATTTTCGTTTCTTCATCTCAAGTTTTGCCCAACAATTAACTTTTATTTACGTCAGGAAGTTCAATTAAAGTACAATTATTTATTTTTCATAGCAGTAAATAAGAAGCAATTGATTTTCAAAAAAAAATCAAATTAAAACGAAAAAAAAGCTAAAATATCAATTAAATAAATTGGAGATATATTGATATATACTGTCGCCAAATTATACAACACATACAAATAAACTGGAGCTCGAAATTCGAAAATTGAGAAATTAAAGAAACGAAAGTGGACAATGATTTTGAGACAGTAAGCAGATAAATACTTGAGGTAAGCACTGATGATACGCCTGAGTGATTGGACTTCGAGTGCCTCTTCATGCTTATTCCAGATTATCTCTTCTTCATCTTCTTCAATTCCTCTCATCAAATTCGATGACATCTTTTAGTTTGATTATTTTTTCTTTGGCTTTTTGAGTGATGCAAACTGTTTGTTCAGTTCTAGGCCAGAACAAAAGTTGGAGTGATGTAACCAATATATCCAATTTGGGACCGTATATCCCCAGGCCATATAAAGGGGTCGTGGCCCGTCTCATTAGGCTATCCTAGATTGTGACAAATGTCCAACTATTCTAAGCATTTTAGACACTCGCTTAAACTTAGGCATCGGAGTGTATATGGCTATCCCCCATCCACATTTTTAGGTGTACCTGAGTCTCCAATGGACGGATCTCTAGCTTCAAAGACGGCCCCTACTCCGAAGCGCACCATTTCGACAAGGCGATACCAGATCTCCCGATTTCAAATTTATCAGTTGGACTTTCTCCCATACTGGACAGTCTCACAGCTGAGGCCCAAGAAAACGCAAGTCCATCAAGGAGTTCGTGAGGAGAAACGGGTTGTACATCCAACATTTAGTAGTTCGTATTTTTTCATCGAATCCGATAATAAAAAATTATAAAAAATTACGGATTTAGGAGTACGTATTTAGGAGTTCGTATTTTTTCATTCTCAACAAGTACATATAAAAAATTATTCAATTTTTTCATCGAATCCGATAATAAAAAGTCATGTCCATGTTAACTACGGATTCAGAGTTTTAGGATTTTATTAATAGTAAATGTTGCATCAATGTCTAATTATGGGGAAAGTACAATACCAATTATATGTTTTATCGAATTATATGGAACATGTAGCTCAAAAGATTATAGCATGTGGATATGAATCACGCTATTAGGTGTATGAATCATCCTTGCCTAGAACCTACTCAATAGGAAAGTTATTTCTCCTATGGCTATGGGGATGAATATCATGATTGATGCATCAAATTTTTATCAACTAAGTTTTCGTTTTCGATTTTATTCTCTTATAAGAGAAGCGTGGAGAATTATTGGAACCAAATACTTTGTACGCACTGTGTTTAGAAAATCACGAGTTTCCCTAATTGAAACACAATACTTTCTCCAGGATTCCAAGGGACGTTAATCACGTTAGAGGTAATACTCCGACTCATTAAAAGTAGAGGTAGTACTTCGACTCATTAAAAGCACTATCTGGGTAGTATGTATTCAACACCTCGGCGGCCCACGTATGTTAGAGTCTAGTCTAATCTTGTTAGCCCCTTATGAGTTATGGACTATGGTGTTATCAAATCGGATTTGAGCAGATACTGGAAATATGATAATTTAGGCTAATTACCACACATTTGACCTCAATATTAATCTTCACCACCACATAAATTTTCTTAGCTAAACTATCACCACCACATTTGACCTCAACATTATTGAACAAAAGGAATGACTAGAATTTAAATCTTTTATAAAGAAAAATAATGTTTGCCCAAAATATTTCGTACGAACTTTCATATTTGAATTAAAGACAATTAATATTTATAAATAAATACATCTGATATAAATTAAAAATATTAAAGATTTATTTTCACATTTTCCGTAATTTAGAACTGTTTTCGAAATATTTATATATTTTTGTTATTCAAAACTATGTGTCGAAACTCGAAAGTATTAAGACACTTTTATCCGTGGCACGAGCTCTCCAATTATACACACCCGCCGGAAAACTTCACCTCCATTGTTTGATTTGTTTTCCCATCTATCCTCCTCCTCCTCCTCCTGAATCGTGTACCAATGGAAGGCTCGGCGAGTATATACAAAGCAGCCAGATCAATAAAGAAGACGGACAAGTCTCTCTACAACGCCCTCCGTTCAATCTACCATGACTCCGTCTTCGTTCTCGAGATTGCTCAGCTCTGGCCTGACCTCCCCCTTCTACCCAACCTCCGATGTGGTCTTTGGTACACTCCCACCAATAACTTCCATTCAACTTGCTACTTCAAATCCACTGATGGCCATTCCAATAATTGCTCATTCAACACCTCCCGACTCAATCTCCACGTTGCCCGAATCGCCGGTACTTCTCGCTTTCACCTAACTTAATCGTGTTTAAATGATTCTCGCTTTCTCCAATTGATATACTTGTAGACATATTTAGATACCCAATTATGTATTTGTGTTGTAACTGGGCTCCCTTTACTTCTGTATTTTTTTTTTGTAAATTAGCGATGAGGTGAGTATCCGAGGACCTTCTGGTCACTAGCAAGAGCATTTTCCACTAGGCTATCCGATTAACTCGTTTAAGTTAAGTTAAGTTTGTATTTTAGTTGTCGAATTGACGTGTAGCATTGATTTGAATCAAAATTATCATGTTGGAATTAAAGTAGTTTGGAAAAATGCTATACTTCTATATATTCTCACCGAATATTATGTAAGGATAAACATATACGGGAATGTTTGTTCAAACTTTAAAAAGGCAACCGTCAAAATTTGAAAGACGGTATTTTTTTAATGGAGAGAGTCCATTATTATGTTGAGAAGAATTGAACTAAGTGATTACAAGTATTTCATTTGTTTCACATATATGTCATATATGAAACTCCGAAAAACTATAGCCACGTTGTGCCACTACACCTCTATATTGGACTGAAGTCCGAAAGGATAACAACTTTGATGCAGACATGTAGTGCTAGATGTGTGAATCTATCCATGTATTTCTCTCTTTGGCTTATCATGTATACACGTTCTATTGAAGGACAGAGGGGCGGTTGTATGATTATTGATGCCACAAGGAAAGGGAAGAAGTTTCCTGATAGCATGACAAGGACAATTCCTATTTGGACTTGTGTATTGAATCGTGCCATTAGAAATTACTGGATGAGGCATAGAGCCGCTGGTGATTCACCTGAAAAAGTAAGTGTTCCCTCCATCTCTGATTCTAATAATTTTATTTTGTTCATTGAATTGCTTATCGAGCTTCTGACCTATCATTGACATTATATGTTTTGATTCATTTGATATCTGGAAGGAAGATATTCCAAGAATACATGAGTCGCTATCCTAGTTATTAGTTTTGAATCTTATTCACGAGACATTGACTGATATTTTGAGTTTTTTGTATCCTTCATGTGTAAGCTCATGCTCTTCAAGTGCTTGCAATATATGTCTTTACTTGTTAATGGCTACATCTGACACTTTTGGTCTTGCAGGAATTCAAGGAACCTATTGATGCTGCTGGTGATATCAGCAAAAATGATTCTTGTTGGGATTGCTCTTTGCATCTTCCTCTCTGGGTGTCAGATACAGAAAAGGCACTTATTGAGAGCCGCTTAGAAGGATGGACAAATGATTTGGAAAATTGTGGAGCTGACATAGCCACTCTTGCATCATCGCTCAAAAAGCCATTACGGCCTTTATGGATTTCTCAAAGAACTGTTATATGGTTAAACGAAGTACCTGAATGTGATTCTTGGGATTTCACACCTATCATACTTGTTTCTGCATCGTCTTCTACATGTAATTTTCATCAGCGAACCACTTCTGAATACAGTTGGACATATATTGCTGGAGCCGGAGATGATGAGGAAAGTTGGGCAAGGGGATTATTCCCTGAGCTCTTCTGGAAACATGCCTACGATATTATTGCTTCAGGTCCAAATTTGTGTAACCAGAAAATAGCGGACATTGTTGAAAAGAATAGAGTATATCGATCTCAAAGGGAAGAAGTAGCCCCCCAGGTGTCTATCAAGCAGAAAACTGTTCAGGCTTGTGGTGAAGAATTATCATGCTCCAGCATTCTTCTTGTAAATGGGGAAGATATAGAAGCTTCAACTAGTGACTCTTCAGTATCTTGGCTAGGTTCAACAAATTTGGCAGTGGGTGCAAGTCAATCTGGTACAACTATATCTACTCCATCTCTGTTTATTGGAATTCCGTGGAATCTGGTTCTAAGTTTAGTTGATTTATATTATGATGCTGTTATCATCTTATGGCAGGTTGAGTTGTCACACTTCTATTTCATATCTTAATCATTAGTGCAATCATTTGTCTTTTACTACAACAAACAACAACAAAAACATACCCCACATCAACATGCCCCAATGCCTTTAAAGAGGCTCCCACCTGAGCAGCATAAGGGGGGGAGGGGGTCTTACAACATGCAACCTTATCCCTCTGATCATTGAGGCCTTATAACATACCCCAATATCTTCGAAATTTGATCTTGCGTAAGCAGGACAAGGGATGGTCCGTTGTATGCCACCTTATCCTTCTGAAAACAGAGGGTGTTTCTGAATTATCCCCAGATGAATTGAAAAGCCTATCTACTACTTCACAGTTGTGTAATGAGCCCTTTGGACTTATTTTATTATAGGCAAGAGCCAGAGAATATTAAATGTTTTTGATATAATACACAGTAGACTGTCATTTGTCTTTCACTATTGGTTGAAACTTCTTAGACTTAAGGCTAGATTAAGGTGTTTGCCGCCAGAATCCTATATGAATGAGCAAGCTAGAAATGTGTACTCCATCTTTTCGTTTCCTCCACCCTTGTGGAATATGTTGACCCACATTAACCTTTAATGTGTAATTTTATTCAACAAGAATATAGTTTGAGTTGAGTTCAATGACTTCCGTTCTCCTTCGATACTTGGGTCATATCGTTCACTCTCGCGCCTGCATTTGGGAAGACATGTTTAATTCGTAGTTTTAGTATCCTTTGCCCATTTTAGTTTTATTAATATGCTATCTTGTTTTTATCTTTTTTATTTTGTTAAAATACTTATGATATCATATATGTACTTCTGTTATTCTTGCTCATACAGAATTATCTTTCGCAGACACTGAGCTTTCTGGTATAGATGGTATCCTAGACTGTTGTAAAGATCAGCCTGCTTTATACCAGAAAGATCCTCAAACTTACTTGCATCTGCCAATTGTGGTATGTATACTGTGATTGTTATACTTTATAGGAAGGGTCTTTTGGTTGGTTATACTCCCCTTCCATTTATTCTGAACCTTTTTCTATGAATAGGGATCGAAATTTGACCGCTTTTCTCTAGAAAGACATCTTCCTTCTGCCCTGGATTTTGCAAAGAAGGTTTTGTATGAAGGAAAAACACTTCTGATTTGTTGCAGTGATGGTAAGTTCGACTCGTCTTTACATGTCATTTAGGTAGATTGCATCATGCAGGATGCCTATATTTTTTACTTTCCTTATAAAACTTTCTCTTTGCTCTTCTCTGTACTACTTCTTGAAACCCTAAATCTAATATGATAACTAGGGGTAGGGTCGGTCTCAGTTTTTTCGGTTATTGTGTCAAGTTTTGTTATTTCAAATTTATTGTGTCTACTTTTGTTATTTCAAATTTTTTATTTTACAATCATGTTTAACTTTAATTATGTTCAATTTATTGTGTCTAGTTTTGTTATTTCAATTTTTTTTATGTATTTTTATTGCAATTCTAAAACATTTTGAATTATGTTTAATTAAAGGGATGATTTGGATCATGGATATGCTTATTTTTTATGTAATCTTCAATGCATTAAAGATAATGCTTTGCAATTAATTAAAAAGAATGATATTTAATGAATTTGAGTTGCTTCTTTATGAAGTATTGGAAACGTGTGATAATACGATACATTCATTTGAGTTGTTTATTTCGTAAGTACTGTAATCTGTTGAATTAACAAAATTGGTGCCCCATCTTCAATGATTATTAATTGAAATTAATGTGATATTTTCAATGAATCTGTGAAATCATACTGCTATTAAAGTGTGTATTTTTTAGAGTCATGATGGATTAAGAAAATTGTTATCCTTTCGTAGCGTCGTAAGTAATACTATGGCGGATTAAAAAAACCCGCCAGTTCAGGTGAAAACCGAGACCAACAGCACTCCCATCAACAGTTGACCAACTGAATTCATCTTGTTTTGCTTACAGGAGAAGATATCAGTGTCTGTGTTTGTCTGGCTATCTTTACTGCATTATTTAACGACCAAGGTATTTCTTGTTTCTTGTCATTTTTTCGCTCTACTGCTTCTTGCAGACCAAGTTTCTGAATAGCTCATCGAAAGAGAAACTTGTTAGCTAAAGTCAACTGTGTAGTATCTTTCCTTTCGTTTTTTAAACAACTACTACTACTTATTATGACAACTAAATAATGAGTCGTGCTTTCTTACTGCTAGTTGCCTATCAGTTTATGCCTTTGCATATAAATAGATATATGTATACTAATAGTTCATGGTTTCTGTATATTAGGTTTATTTCTTCAAAAATAATGTGTACCCGATTCTCTTCGTGTATTTAACCAAAATATCTCCATGTTTATTATGAGAACAATATGTCACCATTAAATTATGTCTAACAGGAGAATTTGATGATGGGAGATCGTTCAACACGAGAAGTATTACAAAGCTAGAACTCCGTCGGAGATTGGTGTTTGTTTGCAAATTCGTTGTAAATGCACGTCCATCTAGAGGAAACTTGAGGCAAGTGTTCAGTTACCTGACTTCCATCAATGGTGGAAATTGAAATGAAGGGAAGGTTCTAATATAGTGTGGTCACTTTGTAAGGGTAGAAGTGAGGGCTTAAACCTCACAATTTTGTTTTTTAAAAGTATGGTGTCATTTATTGTTATAGAATAATCTTGTGTTGTGATGAGCAGTATATCATACTTCTCATTTTATAATGAATGATAGACCAAAATACCCCTTACTTAATTGGTCAAAATTGACATATTTCTCAATTTACCGATCAAAATAGACGAAATCGGTCAATCAAAACAATTTAGTAATACAAGTGAATTGAATACTTATGTGACATCTTCAATGAACTCATTTAATAAAAAAATATATTCTATTTATAATCGGTCTTTACAACATTACAAAAGCTTATAGAAGTAGAAATTGAGGGCATACGTTTCGGAGTATAACTCAACTAATAAATAATTAAATTGCAAAGTGCAAAGTAGCCTCGTCTCGCCTCTTCATGCAACTCAGATTTGATTATCAGTGGGAGCTAATTTTGTGTTTCTCATTGAGAGCTAACCTTCTGTTCCACAGTGGTTAACAAACTCTAGTCCCATGATCAGACGAGGTACATCCCACGCCAACCTCTGACATCATACTCAAGGCAAGGAGCTGTCAGGGCCTTAGTTCGACGTTCTCAAACTTTTACAAATGGAGGGGATACATATTTAGACTTATTTCTACTACCCGATATTGGACAACGGCCAAAGCTAAAAGCACAAGTAGAAGAAGAATAAGAAAGCAAATAAAAATGGTGAATTCAGACAGTTCGAGCTCAGTCCTGAACTGCATCGATCTCTCTAACCCTGATATCCACCACTCTGTTTCTCTCCTCAAACAGGTACTTCTCCCTCAATTTATACGTGTTTTCGAATTGATTCACGAGTGAAGTGCAAACTATTATCTACTATTAACTGCGTCATAAAAGATAAAAAGAGTAGCTAGTATTATGATTATATTTAATTTTATTTAACTATATCCGAGAGTCTTGGAAAATAAAGTATTTGACTCCAAGAACCATAAATTTCACTTTTATAAGTTAAAATAAAAGATGGGAGAGGATCAAGACAGCAAAGTGTGTAAGTTTTGATCGTTGAAGAACAAACTAGACAATTTGTTATGAATGGAAGTAGTATACTTGAAATCATCACTTTTATATGTGAATATGTATGTTGCAAAGATTTGTAAAGAATAAATCATTTGAATTAGTACCACAGTTCGACGAAAATGCTAACATCAAGGGACGTTGCTTCGAATGTTGCGTAATCTATCTTGTGTAATGGGATTGGAAACGATGTTTGAATTGCATTGTTTGGGTTGAGAGCGAAAAGTGTGGAATGTGTTCTTAAGATCTTTTTATGTTTAATTATATGATTATAATCTACACCCACATTAGGCTTGCTTGGATTCTGGGTTCTTTTATTTAGTCAATCATGGAATCAGCCAAGAATTTCTGGATGAAGTTTTTGGACAAAGCAAGAGGTTATTCAATCTACCCATGGAGGAAAAGATGAAGCTTTTGCGCAATGAAAAGCATCGAGGATATACACCTTTCCTTGATGAACGTCTTGATCCCACCAATCAAGTAGATGGTTTGTTCCTTACCGTGTTAGTTAGATTTGCAATATTGACCTTTCTGACTAATTGTCAATGCTGGTTCACTTACTGTCTGGCTATCCTAATCCAATTGATAAAGTATTTATGACCGTCAATATGTCATTGTGTTCTCTTATGTCCTTCAGCGTGTTCTCTCACTTTTCCTTGCTGTTTTCACTTGATTTCTCCTTGTTCTGGTGAATATATTAACTAGATAGTGATTGTATATGATCATAGGTGACTATAAAGAAGGTTATTATATTGGTATTGAAGTACCTGAAGACGATCCTGAAGCACATAAACCCTTTTATGGGCCGAATAAGTGGCCTCATGCAGGTCAGTTTAGACGCCATTTGCCTCTTAGGAGGATTTAGAAAGGGTCAACATAGTATAAAAGGTCAACTTTGAACTAAGTTGAAAGTCTTACTGGATTAACAAATGGTTTCAACTCTTTAATTATTTCAAAATATAATAGATGTCCTAGCTGGATGGAGAGAAACCATGGAGAAGTATCATCAAGAAGCTCTGTAAGTTCCGTTTTTTTTGTTAATAATAATAAGAAGAAGATGAAAGATCGTTGTGTAATTAATATAAGATTGGTTATGCTCAGCTTCGTCATGGGACAAAATAATTCTATAATTTTCATTTATTTAAATGGTTTTACTAAGATCGTGTTCAATCTTTCCTTGACGTATGATGCAATCAGAATAAGTTACTCGTTATATATGGAGATAGAAGTTTCACATCTTGCAACTTAAGGAGTATTACTTCATTTTCTTTCGTTCTCTATTGCTCAGAAGCATCATGACATACACAATAGAATAACACTTTTCCTGATGTAGTTATGATTTAAGAATCATATACTCATCTAGTTACACTTTTCCTGATGTAATATCTTCATAGGTAACCTTTACTCATAATCGAAGTGGAAATGGCTCATCTAGTTACACTTTTCTGTAATGTATAGATGTACCCTTTTTCCGGTTTTCGCCACTTCAGATGATGCTTACATTTTCTATGTGTAATGTGTTGACACCCACACTCTTGGTTCCTTCCTCCGACATATTCTTGCTCTCCTTTTCTGTCCTTTTGTGTTGCAGTATTTAACCTCATCATCTTACCGACTTGCATGCAGTGAGGTTGCACGATCGGTTGCTAGGATCATTGCCCTTGCCCTTGACCTGGATATCAACTTTTTTGATAAACCAGAGTTGCTAGAAAAACCTATTGCGACGTTGCGTCTCATACATTATGAAGGTAAAGATCAAATGTTTCTTATATTTTTTATGCATCAGATTTATTTTTGTCCTGACATTATAAGGTCCATTGCAGGTGGAGTATCAGACCCCACAAAAGGAATCTATGGAGCTGGAGCACATTCTGATTTCGGTTTAATCACTCTCTTGGCTACGGATGATGTCATTGGTCTTCAGGTAGACAGGATCATTGATCTTGTACATTATGTGACGCTCTCTATCAGACTATCTTGAAGAAACTTTAATGCATCTTGTGATAGATTTGCAAGGACAAGAATGCAAAGCCTCAGATCTGGGAGTATGTTCCCCCACTCAAAGGGTGAGGCCCTGTACTTCAATCAGAGTTATAATCCATGACAGAGACGAAATGACGAATTGCTAACTTTTATCTCTAACTGAAGATGTTTGTTTAAATTTGATTATAACTTTACACATTTTACATTATGGGCAATGCAAGTACCACTTTCGAAAAAAAATCTAATAACTTAGTATTACTGGATTAGCATTGTTCACTAGGAATGTTTTTTTCTTGTGCCAGAGCATTTATTGTTAATCTTGGTGATATGTTGGAGCGGTGGAGCAACTCTATTTTCAGGTAATAATTTTATATTGAACAGAGTAAGTGTTTATTTTATTTGTTTTCTGTGCAAGTGAGATCAAGTTTATCTGATTAACAGCGCTAACATATGAGGAGCCCTAAAGAGCTCCTCTTCACAGTTGATTGTAATGTCAGTCATAGTGTTGCTTGATGGGTGTGTAGAGTTCCTTGCTTTCATGTTTCTAGTTATCATTTCATGTTACTAAGTAGCTATTGAACTTAGACTATTTCCTTGCTTTCAGACTTCATCATATTGTTATTGTGACCACAAATCTCTAAGCTTATTTTTTATGCTAAAATTTATCTACTGGCATGCATATGCAGCTTCTTCGTGCAACGAATTTAGTGTGTGTCTGTCATTTTCATTTGTTTATTATTGCCATCAAATTGCTTGCTGTTGGAGCAAACCTTCGAGGATGCTTGATTTCACACATGAGAATTCATAATATCAAGCTTATATTATTGAACTCTTCATGCTTTTTTTTGCTCCGAGCCCCTGACTCTCTTTAATGATTTAGGTCCACACTTCATCGTGTCTTGTGCAATGGGCAAGAAAGATACTCGGTAACTTTTTTGGAATCTTTACTATTGTACGTTTCATCGAAGGATACTTGGACCAGTGTGATATATAAATTATTCTGTTTACATCAGTTAAAACTCATTTATACACACATTTCTTGTAGTATGACAAAATTCATGGGCCTCCCATTTTGTATTTTCAGAGAAAATTCTCTCTTCAAGCATATGCATATTTTAGTGCTTATGATCATGCCATATCTCGTTTAATTTTATGGGAACACGGGCTAATGCTTCATACTCTGTTGGGCAGATTGCGTACTTTGTGGAGCCTGGTCATGAATGCCTTGTTGAATGCTTGCCAACCTGCCAATCCGATAATAATCCTCCCAAGTACGTAATAAACGGTTTTTCAGTTCATGAGGCAATTCTCTTTGTTTCTTTCCTTTTCTCTAATCTCTTCCTCCTACTCTTAGTCTTAGGTAATGTGACTTGATCATTATCATTTAACCAAAATATACTTAACAACAGTGGTCTTGCACAAGTTGCATAAACAGATGGTTCAGTAGTCGACACTTAAATAAAGGAAGTCTTATACAGTTTTACATAAATATTTATTCATAAGGTTATAAGGTTTTAGAAAATAGAATACCCCCTATCATCATATAGTTTCAGGTAAAACCTCTTCTCATGGTATCAAAGGTAACCTCTTATATGAACTGCACTATGACATTGGAGGCATGATGCCCTAGTGTGTACGTAATTTGGCGTCTTAACTGAAGAATGCTCTAATTTAGGCAATCTTTCTGAATTTTTTATTGAGTCCACAAGTAGAAGTCCCCTTGTCATCAGATTAATGTTGTGTATTCTTAGCTATGATTACGACTTACTGCAAGTTCAGAATCTGTGTTTAACGCTCACTAGGGGGCTTTCGTAAACATGGGTGGCCAGCATCCTCTTGTTGTTTGTCATAATTATATGTGCATTTTAAATCCAGGTTTCCTCCTGTCAAATGTGAGGCTTACATGCTTCAAAGATACAAAGATACCCATGCTGATCTCGACTCCTATGGATGAGTTGGCGCCGGAGGTGTTTGGAGCAATGCCTAATATCAACAACTCTTAGATAATTGATAAAAGAATTAGTAAACATAGCTGCCATCTCAATAGTATATATACACTCTTGAGCTCATTATATACTCTTACGTTTTTATATTTTATAAGATATCAGATTTGAATTCGATTCCTCCACTCTCTTCAAAGGTGGTTAGTAGTAACATTACAACCTAAGTGGGGGTTCTTGACCGAGTATCGAGCATATGCCTGTTAACCGTCAACTTATGCATATGAAGGCATAAAAAAGCTTCAAATGAGGTGGATGTTTGCGAGTATTGGGAGCATATATATTTGACAAATCCAATAATTGAGTCGGCTTTTAAAGATCCGGTGTATGCACCTTATGGATTGAGTAGGTAACTGAGTCGGGTTTTCCAAATCGAGTACCACAGATTACTGGTTCTTGCTCGTTCTGCCAATAGCGCTATGTACTACGCTATGGACATAATCAATATTTTCATATTAAAATGCAGTATTACTTAATCAATACCCTGGATGATATGAATCTAGCTTTGTTTCAAATTTATTACTATGTCATCAAAGGCATGGATAAAAACTCTCAAGTGCTAATGATGAGTTATATTCTGGCGAGCGCAGGGACGAAACCGTAATGAAAGATGTATCATAATCGAGGAATGGATACTAGGATAGTCTTTGGACAATTCAACATAAAAATGAAAAATCATCGACTCATAAACTCGTCACACATAATCAACTTAAAATCGTCTCAAGGACGACAAATAAGAAATAACTCGACCAGTGGCATCAGAACCAAAACTAATGTAATTTATCAGTCACAACCTTGCCACACATATAAATATAATCATCTCAACGTGCTTCAAGACGTTCTTCAAATTGAGCCAAAACTCAACCTGTGTGAATCACAACCTAGAATAGCCTATATACGTGACGTTTAACATGCCATTAGCTAAAAAATTGTAGTTGCATTAATTCAATAATACTTATATAGTTATATACTAAACTAAATTAGCTACTCAATAAATCTAACTTATGGTAATTTCATATCACGATCTCTCTATATATAGCTAGACTTCGATCACACATAGTATCATATTATTAAGGCAATAAAAAAACATTTCTATATTAAGGTTGTCATGGATTTTTTAACATCTTCTCTTGTATTTTTGTTTGGCTTGATCTTGCTTCGAGGATTGCTCAAAATATCACGACCCCTTAAGACTACCAAAAAGTTACCTAATCCACCTGGTCCGACCCCTCTTCCCATAATCGGCAATCTTCACTTACTCGGCGAGCACTACCACAAGTCGTTAGCCGAGCTCGCGAAAACGTATGGTCCGATCATGACATTGAAGTTGGGGTTTCTTAACTATGTAGCCATAACTTCCCCGGCCATGGCGAAACAAGTCCTTCAGAAGCAGGACGTGGACTTCTCGGGGAAATGGGTGGCGAAAGCCCTCCATGCTCACGACCAATATAAATATTCCGTGGTTATGTTGCCCGTGGAGGCGAGGTGGAGAAGCCTTAGGCGGAGCATGAATTCCACCATGTTCTCTGGGGCGCGGCTTGATGCCGCGCAACATGTTAGGGAAAATACTATACAAGAGTTGTTAGACTATTGCAAGAGTTATAGCCTTAAAAATGAAGCCGTTGATTTGAGCATCGCAGCTTTTATGACTACGCTAAATTCTTTGACCAGCACGATTTTCTCGAAGAATGTCATGGATCCGAGATTGGAATCTTCCATCAAAGACATGAGAGATGTTATGTGGAACATAGCAATTGAGGCTGGTGCACCTAATTTGGCTGATTATTATCATCAATTCATCAAGTTTGATATTCAAGGGGTCACACGTCGATTAGCGAATCATTTTAGTAGGGTTCTTGAGCTTATTATTGATCCCATTGATGAACGTATACGACAAAGGAATACGAAAGGTGGCATTGATGAGAAGAAGAACAAGTATAAGGATGCTCTTGATCTTCTTCTCGCTATCATTGATCAAAATCCGCAAGACTTGGACCGAACTCATATGGAACGCCTCTTCTTGGTAAGGAACTATATATGGCTAGCAGAATTGGTTACGGTTCTCTTAAGAATTCTATCTCAATTAAAACATACCATATTCCTCCCTCGCTCTAATAATTTATAATTGATATTTTCTTTTCATTGTTAAACTTTGAGCAAATTGCTGAAATGGTCCCTGATAGTATGACCGAGTTGCACTTTAGTCCCCAATAGTTACACGGTTGCACATTAGTCCCCGAAAGTGGCAAAAAAGTTGCACTTTAGTCCCCACGTCAACTTTTACGTTAACATTTCAGGTTTAGGAGTTAAAATTGGGGTAAAAATATAATTTTAAAGATTTAAAGTTGATTTTTTTGCCCCAATTTGTGCCAAAATGAGACTCTACAACCCCCTCCCGCCAAAATTCCCTTTTTTCTTCACCCCAATTAGGGTTGTGGAGTTTCATTTTAACACCAATTGGTGCAAAAAATCAACTTTACGTCTTAAAAGTTACATTTTTACCCCTGTTTTAACGCATAAACCTGAAATGTTAGCGGAAAAGTTGACGTAGGGACTAAAGTGCAACTTTTTGGCCACTTTCGGGGACTAACGTGCAACCGTGTAACTATTGGGGACGAAAATGCAACTCGGTCATACTATCGGGGACCATTTCAGCAATTTGCTCGTTAAACTTTACTTTCAAAATTCGTGCATGATCATCCAATGAATATCAAGTTTATATTTTTTGAAGTATTGAAAAGAAATATTCATGACTTAACCTTCATCTTGAAAATTGAACACATCAAGATAACATTATATATTTTTTAGACTAAAGTAGTCATGGTTGATTTAGCAACAAGATCATATATAAGTCATATTTAGTGGAACTAATATACATTACTAATGGAACTAATAATGATTGTACTATAATCTTATTATTATATCTATTTATTATCATTGTTTTCCTACCATATGGATAAAAGTCTTGTTTGGTTAACTAGTCATATATTGAGTGTATATTTTAGGATTTATTTATTGCGGGCTCTGATACAACGTCAAGTACTTTGGAATGGGCGATGGCGGAACTAATGAAGAATCCAAACACAATGAAGTCTGCTAAAGAAGAGCTCGATCAAGTAGTTGGAAAAGGGAAGCCTCTTAGAGAAGGAGACCTTGATAAACTTCCTTACCTACAATGTGTTATCAAAGAAACTTTAAGGTTACACCCTCCCGTTCCTACCTTAATCCCTAGATTGTTAAAGGAACGCGATGTGGAGATATGTGGCTACACGATTCCCAAGGGATCAAAAGTTATTGTCAATGTTTGGGGAATTTCTCGTGATCCCAATGTATGGAAGGATCCGTTAGTATTTAAGCCTGAGAGGTTTCAAGAGTCGGAATTGGAAGTTCGAGGTTTGGATTTTGAATTGCTTCCTTTTGGTTCGGGAAGAAGAGTTTGTCCGGGTTTACCTTTTGCTAGAAGGTTGCTTCCAATGGCCGTAGGCTCCATGATAAACTCTTTTGATTGGGAACTCGAAGGTGGTATGACACCAGAAGAATTAGACATGGAAGAAAAAGTCGGACTTACTCTCAGGAAAGGCGAAGCTCTACGAGCTATACCGAAACCTATGTCTTAAACTATTATTAAGGAGTTGTAACTCTCTACCTGTATGTGTGATTTGTCATCAAATAAGTCCTCGATTGTCTTCTTGGACAAATGAAGTTTTCATAATGGATGTTAGAAATCAATCCTGCAATGTTTCCTAGTTAATTGGTTGTAGCATAAACTTGTGAAAAAACTCAATATCTAGTATTGATGTAATAGCTTAATGAATCCATTTCTATTTATACTTTCTCATTTTGTATAGTTATATTGCCATTATCTCATTTCAAATTACTACACTACGTACCAAATTAATTGGCACAATTAGAATTAAATACTAACAAGGGTTAATGGCATCAAAAATCACTGAAAGTATTTAATATTTTCAGTTTGATCACCCTCATTTTAAATGGACCATGTTAAATCACTCAACTGCATTTTTTTGAGAAAACTTGGTCACTGGACCGTTTTGAAAGATTTTGGGTGCATCTGTAAGTTCTAAAAAAAGATTTTGAATAAAACATTTATTTTTCTTTTTTCTTAATTGAATTTTTCATTTTTAAAATTTAAAAGTTAATTTTTTTTATTTTTATTTTTAATTGTTTTAAAAATTAATATTTTAAAACAATTAAGATAAAACATTTATTTTTAATTTTTGGAAAAATTTAATTTTTAGGAAAAACGAAAAATAAATTAAAAATTATTTTTAAAAAGAAAAACGAAAAAAAAGTTAACTTAAAAAAAAGAAAAAATTAGTATAATTTAAAAAATCGATTATTAAATGTCTATAAATATGAACGGACAAAATTGCTCTCGTTAAAACTTACAAAATGCACCCAAAATCTTTCAAAACGACCCAGTAACCAAGTTTTCCCAAAAAATGTAATTAATTGATCTAACATAGTCAATTTAAAATGAGAGTGATAGAACTGGAAATATTAAATATTTTCAGTAATCTTTGATGCCATTAAAGATGGAGGTAGTACATTTCTAGGTTTTATAAAGAAGGCTCTAGAGGACTCTATTCAATAGTTAGTTTATTTTACGATTTTGAAATTCAACGATCGAGATCAAAAATATTAATGATCAAGAATAATTGTTGTAGTCCCACCTCTTTTTTAATTTGATAGATATACTAAGGAGATGTCTCCCTCACCATAGTTATATCAATACATAGACGACTTGAAGTCAAGAACATAATACACAATAGCCCTAATTCTCAAGAATTTAAAAGAACACATATCCCTACTAATTTCGTTCCTGCCTAAATCAAGTCTGCGAAGTAATTTCGTCGATAATAATAATATAGATAGAGTAAAAGTCTCAAGAAGAATCGAAATAATTAATAATAATGCTTACGCTCCATTTCCACATTGACGTCTTTTATTCTGTCCATGAATTCATGATCTCCAAATATCCTAAGTACGTACCTTCAAAGATCATTTCCATGTCTTTTCCAACATTTATGTAAATAACTTTTAGTTCGAGTAATAATTGCCTAGTGGTTGCGGAACGGGACCATATATGAACTATAATTAATTTAATTATTAAGAGAATTTCTTTCGATTTCAACATTAATATCAACACGATGGTTTTGAAAATTAAATTTGAATATCAAAATAGTATTTTGTTTAAGCATAATAAAAACATATATGCTCATTGATACTCCCTTTATCCCTAAATAATTGATACATTTTGACTTTTATGGTCAACAAAACACGATTTAAAGTGTAAACATTTCTTATTCTACATGCTAAAAAATTATAAAAAGTTGATATTTCAAATATATTAAGACGAATCTAACAAGGTCTCACATGATTATATTATTTCTTGTATTTTAATTTAATGATAATTCTTGATCAAACTTTTTAAAATTGTTTAAATATACCAATTTTATAAAGCGGAGAGAGTATATATACGATATATATTTTATACTTACAATAAAGAGGTTGTATGTTTATTAAGTAGTCGTCGAGTTCAATATTTGCGAGAATGATATTTTAACAATTACTATATATAATTCATGTAAGTTCAATAAATTATTTTTAATATTAATTTGGAAAATTACTGGCACATATTATTATACTTCTTTTTATTCTTTATATTATTAGCTTTAAAAAGATTTACATATCTATTATCACATTATATACTAATAATTATACTTAATATCATCTCGATAATTATCGTCTACTGAACTTCCTTCAAAAAAATATAAAGCATCGGTCCTGTTCAATTTTAATAAGTTCTTTCGTTAACCGAACCGACATCACCGAGTATGTTCGGCTCCAAATATTTAGATTATTTTTTGCTCAATTTCGAATTTTATGCACGTCCCCCGCTATAGTAGGGGAAGATATATTTTCAATGAAAGGGTATTAACCCAATTCTTTTTCTGCGTGTTTGATAGGGGACTGAACTTTCAACCTTCAAATTATTACAAAGACTGTTGTAAGTTGTAACCAATTAAATAAAAGTTAAGGAGTCAACTATTCGACTTTGAAATGACGAACTTTAGTGTATGTATATGTTTTAGAAATGCCCATATACATGGGCTTATAGGACGCATGATGGCAATATTAATAAGCCTTTCTTTTATTTCTAAATGATTGATATATTGTAATTTTTGTTGGTTAAATTTATAAAATTTGATCATAAATTTTTATGAAACAATAAAATAATATAATATAGTCTTATGAGATCTTGTTAGATTCGTCTCAATATATATTTTTGAAATATAGATTTTTTATAATTTTTTTCACATGTAGAATAAGAGATATTTACGTTTAATGGTGTTTTGTTGATTACGAAAAATAAAAATGTAATAATTATTTAGGGATGAGATAGCAATATTTAATAACCAAAATTTCTCGGACTATTTTTCAAGATGGTAGTGATATTTTCAGTTTGTGTTAGAGGATAGATCATCGTACGTTGAATATATTGTTTCATAAAGGAAAATTGTTCATTTAGTCACTTTCTCATTGATGTAATGATGTGTAATAAAATTTCTCCCACTATTTTCCAAGATATAGTACAAATATTTTCAGTTTGTATGTGGCAGATAATATGTTTTGTTGACTTGTTCTATAATTATTTTCTTGTCGATACAGATTTATACGTATATTACTAATAAGAAATAATCTATTTTTTTTATAAATTGTCATTCGAAATTGTTATTTGTCAAGTGTTATTGAGTAGAATCATGACAGTCAAGTAAATCACATTATATTGTATGACAGTATGTTCGATCATAATAAATATGTATTTTATTAGTAGAAAAAATCGAACTGATAACTTTATGATAATCACAAATTCATACATACCTACTCCACAACTTAATCATCCTTCCGCACATTAATATGTATGCATGCATCTCCGCAGACGCTAGAGTCTCGATTCACAGTCATAGCTGGTTATACTTTAGAGTACTATATCAACACGTACAGTAATTGATGTCTTGAGTTATTTAATTCATAATACTCCCTCCATCCCTAATTGATAGGGACATTTTGACTTTTCTTTTGTCAAAATTTATAAATTTTGACCATTAATTTTTAATAATCAATACAAAATAATATAATCATATGAGATGTTGTTAGATTCGTCTCAATGTACATTTTTAAAATATATACTCCTTATAATTTTTTCATTGACAAAACAAAAGATATTTACGTTTTAAGTCGTGTCTCGAAGACTGTGAAAAAGTAAATGTCCCTATAATTTAGGGATGGAGGGAGTAATACATACTCCCTCCGTTCTCTTTTACTTGTATTTCTAGCCTTATATTTTTGTTTCTAAATACTTGTCTTTTTAGCATAATTAATTACAAATTTACATTTTCAATGCACTTTTTTATTAGTTTTTATTATGAATTTATCAACCAACCAATCATATAGTTTTAATTGATTGTCATTTTACATTTCCAATGTACTTTTTGACTATCTTTAACTTTTTCTTAATCATTTTGCACATGGCTAGAACGATAAGTAAAAGAGAACGGAGGGAGTACTAAATAACTTTAATATATATATGCTCTCACTAATGGGTCCGGTTTCAATGCATCAATAATCCGGTGCATCAGGTGCATCAAGTACCCATTTAAAGGTTTTACGTGGGTACTGTACCCACTTGAAACTTCATCATTGGTACTTGTACCAAAATTGTACTATAACAAAGGTACAATACTACATATTTATTTTGGATTGATAATATGTGGTATTGTACCATTGCTATAGTACAATTTGGGCACAAGTACCAATGATGAAGTTTCAAGTGGGTACAATACCCACGTGAAACCTTTAAATGAGTACCTGATGCACCTGATGCATGGAAGTATTGATGCACCCAATCTTTTCACCTCACTAATCACTATACACGTCTACTAGCTATCCTTTAATTTACGCAACTTAAAACGAATCAAAGGATGGATGACATCTTCTACTTCCCATTTTGAAAATTTTGATATATACTTTAATCTCTCGTCAATGACGTGTGTTGAAATTAAAAATTAATGGAATAATTAACGTGAAAACTAATCTGTAATTTTTTGACCATTTTTAATGACTTAATTGCGACAAAATTATTATATTTAATAAAACTTAAACTGCAAAGCAATGACATTATTAGAAACTATTTATGCAATTCGCTTTGTACTTTTTATAATTTAAATGAATATTGAGTCATGCATTATTAGTACACACGTAGTATAAATTGGCTGCTTGATAGATGTGGGTATGTGGCAGGCATCAAATTTGATGGCTTAATAATTGAGGAATCATAACTGACCGAATTGATCATCACTAAGTACTTTTGTTCTTTTACTAACGACTTATTTTAGCACTATTTATCCTTTTTTTCCTAGATACTTCATCATGTTTTTTTTTTCTTATCATGTATGTAGACATAAAATTTAATTTTATATATTATGATACACAGTAATTTTGAAAAAAAGACCATCTTTTGTTTTAATTGATAAGACAAAATTACAAAAGTTATTTCATAGGAAAAGCAATTACACAATTCCTGCAAGTGGTGATAAAACAATACATATACAGTACTAATATTTATCATTTTTGAGATTATATCGCAATATTTATATTATTTTGAATGATTAATCTATAATATCGTATTTATTCGATATCAACTATCTGAAACCTAAACGACAATTAATTTTTAGGACAATAAATATGTATAGCACAAGAATGGTTAGAAATTTAGAATGATGCAAACAAAGGGGAAAAATGTACTAACATTATTTCTTCTTGTATACGTCCGCGCGCCATGTAAGTCTAGTAGTAATAATAGCACTAAAAAATTGAAAAAAGTTACCATCTAACTTCTTAATAACATTATAAAATGACAAATATAAAATGATAAACTTGGGTATTATTCATCTTCTGATCTAAGGGCTTGCGTACGACTTACGTAATTAACTAATTTACTTTCACCTTAATTTTTTGTACTTTTTGCCGATTGTCCCTTAAACTATCGTTGTCTTTCGATGTGCTTCTAAACTATTTATCTTATCTGCAGTGCTCCCCTGATTTCAATTTTTATCATTAAAATTGTGTTTTAAATAAAAAATATTATATTGCCCTTACCCTTTATGCTTCCATTAATTTAATTTTAGTTCACAAACACATAGAAAAGATAGCGATAGTTCTTTAGACAAATGGCCACAAAACCTAACTATTTTAGACGAGATAGTTGCCGGAATGGTCCCCGTAATTGTGTGTCAGGTGCAGTTTGGTCATACTAAATATTCGGTCTGTAGCTTTAGCGCGTCCCCACAATTGGTACACTTGATGCAGTTTAGTCACAACCGTTAAAAATTGACGAAAAAGTGTAACTTTGGGCCAAAACTAAATTTTAACATCAAGTTAAGGTTAAAACACGATTTTGATACAAGTTTGGGTGTTTAGGAAGTTTTTTAACACTTTTTCCCTCCAAATTACATCATATCTTCCATAGAACTCATTTTTTCCCGTAATTAATTTTTTCCGATTTTTTTTTCGATTTTTCTCTTTCTTTTTTTCAATTTCTTTTCTATTTTTTTCGACTCCTTTTCTTTTTTTATTTCTTTTTGATTTTTTTCCCTAGTAAAAATGGTTCGATTTTTCGGTTTCGTAATTTTTGAAAAAAGTGTTCAGTTTTGATAATTGTTTTGGCAAAACATTTTCCATTTTGGTAGTTGTTTGGCAATTTGCCTACATTTTATCCAATTTGCCTTTTAACCTTGAATTAATACTAAAACTCCAGTTTTAGCCCAAAGTTACACTACTTTTCCGTCAATTTTTAACGTTGGGAACTAAACTGCACCAATTATGGGGACTAAACCTACAGACCGAATATTTAGTGAACCAAAGTACACCTGACACACAATTACGGGAATCATTCCAGCCATTATCTCTATTTAGACCAACATATTTCATCACGTTCTTACAAAAAAATTCAAGGAAATGAAGGAAAGACAAATCTGGCGGCTCACAGGTACCTTCTAGTTTTCATTGGCTATCTATAAATATGCACATCTCGATGAGACAACATATCAACTTTCTCTCATTCTATTGCATAATAATAAGATCGAAAGTTGTAGTGTGAGCAACACATAAAATCTTCCAACTTTAGAGAGTGAATATCAAATCATTACATCATGGATTATCTTACAACTTCTCTCATAGGGTTGTTTGGTTTAGTCTTGCTTAGTGCCCTAGTCACAATGTCAAGAACCATCAAGAAAACCAACAACAAAAAATTGCCTAATCCACCTGGTCCAACCCCTCTTCCCATAATCGGCAATCTTCACTTACTCGGCGAGCACTATCACAAGTCGTTAGCCGAGCTTGCGAAAACATATGGTCCGATCATGACCGTTAAGTTAGGGTTTCTTAACTACGTGGCTGTAACGTCCCCGGCTATGGCTAAACAAGTCCTCCAGAAACAGGATGTGGACTTCTCCGGGAAGTGGGTGCCGAAAGCACTCCATGCTCACGACCAATACAAATATTCCGTGGTTATGTTGCCCGTGGAGGCGAGGTGGAGAAGCCTTAGACGGGGCATGAATAACAGCATGTTTTCCGGGGCAAGGCTTGATGCCGCGGAACATGTAAGAGCAAACAAGGTACAAGAGTTGCTAGACTACATTAAACAATATAGTCTTCGAAATGAAGCTGTTGATTTGAGTATTGCGGCCTTTATGACTACACTAAACGCGTTGACGAGTACTATTTTCTCAAAGAATGTAATGGATCCGAAGCTGGAATCTTCCGTTAGGGAAATGAGAGATGTTATGTGGAACGTTGCGGTCGAGGCTGGTGCACCAAACTTGGCTGATTATTTTCTGTTCATTAAGTTTGATATTCAAGGGGTTAAACGGAGATTGACTAAGCATTTTAGCAAGGTTCTTGAGCTTATTATTAATCCTGTTGAAGAACGTATTCAACAAAGGAAATTAAAGGGTGGGGTTGAGAAGAAGAGCAAGTATAATGATGCTCTTGATCTTCTTCTTTCTATCATCGAACAAAATCCACAAGATTTGGATCGAACTCACGTGGAACGGTTGTTCTTGGTAAGAAAAATTTAATTTGATTTTCTATTTTGTAATCCCTTTATTTTAATTTTTGTTGTTTTATATCTTATGTGATGTGTATGATTCGTTAGGACTTATTTATCGCTGGGTCTGATACAACATCAAGTACTTTGGAGTGGGCGATGGCAGAATTAATGAAGAATCCAGAGACAATGAAGTTGGCTAAAGAAGAGCTTGCTCGAGTTGTTGGAAAAGGGAAGGCGATTGAAGAAAGCGATGTTGATAATCTCCCTTACTTACAATGTATTGTCAAAGAAACCTTGAGACTACACCCTCCGGTTCCTACCTTAATCCCTAGATTGTTGGAGGATAAAGATGTGGAGGTATGTGGTTACAATATTCCCAAGGGATCGAAAGTTGTCGTGAATGTCTGGGGTATTTCTCGTGATCCTAATGTATGGAAGGATCCATTAGCATTTAAGCCCGAGAGGTTTCAAGACTCGGACTTGGAAGTCCGAGGTCTGGATTTTGAATTGCTTCCGTTTGGCTCGGGAAGGAGAATTTGCCCAGGTTTACCATTTGCTAGAAGGCTCCTTCCCGTCGCAATAGGCTCCATGGTGAACTCATTTGATTGGGAACTTCCCGCTGGCATGACACCAGAACAGTTAGACATGGAAGAACAGGTCGGGCTTACGCTAAGAAAAGGTCTAGCATTAATGGCTATCCCAAAACCTATCTCTTAATTGATATTAAGATGAGATGTAATATTTTGTGTCCTTCAATATCCGTTGTGTAGTATTCAATAAGTCCACAATCTTATTTGTTGGACAATTAAATCTCCATCATGGAAGTTGTTAAAATGTATTGCTTGATTATAAGTCAGATTCTGCAGTGTTTCAGTATATATATGTGTGTGTTTTTTCAGGTTAAATTTGTATTATTATGATCCTTTTCCAAAATCCATATATAGAATGGGATAAATATATTGTAATCAGTTGTGTATGTTGATGTTCAAATTATTAATTTTTTATTATGTTGTTGTGTACCCTAAATCTAAGTAGCATCTAAAATTATGAATATTAGTTTCTTATCAAAATAGGCAATAATACTTATTATTATTACCAATAGAAAGAAATGTATTTTTGCTTAAGATGAGCCTTAAATTGAGTTAATCGAATAGCCTAACGAAAAATGCTCGTACTAATAGTCAGAAGGTTCTGGATTCGAAGTTCACCTCATTGTTAATTGTAAAAAAAAAAAGCCTTAAATTACAGTAGGAAACCTCGTGTTGAACACTAACCACATAAAATAAAATTGATGAGAAACAGAATTATTGGTTTTGATGTAATGTCGATCTTGTCTAGCTTGTTTAAGTTTGATTCTTGATTTTCTGTACTAAAATAAAATTTTGATTTTTCGATTTGAGGAAAAAGCAGTCTGTTTGAATTATAATTCTACAAAAAATGACTAATTAAATGATTTTCGATATATGCTAAAAGTTTGATTTTGATGTAATGTGTTGTCTAAGTTTGATTTGTCTTGCTTTTCTATACTCCGTACTAAAATAGATTGATTTTCCGATTTATCAAGAAATGAAAAAATAGCTTAGTTTGACTTTCAATACCAATATTGACCGATTAAAACATTTCAATTGGCATATAAATTTGATATAAGTAAAATGATTTTGTTACTATGACATAGTAAAATAGCTGAAAATATTACTGTCTCTTAATATAATGAAATATATATGAGACAAATGTGTCCAACGAAACTTACACTCTCTTCTTAGTTGATAGCCTACGATATTTTTCGTGAGTTCAATAATAATTTTATTATCTTCGTTCTCTATAACTCAATGTATTATAGTACGGCAATTAAAATCACATTTAATGTGATATATGTTTCCCTCCGTTGGCCAATATTCAATGTTGCCAACGTCAAGTTTAGGTATTTAAGAAAAAATTTACTTAGCTCATGGATGATCATCAAAAAGATGAAATTTATTAACTCTAGAGAAAAAAAAAAGAGTTTATTACATAATATAAAAGATGCCCATACTTTTTATTATTTATATTAAATTAAATTTATTTGATTGCCCAAAAAGTTGGTGCATATCTCGAATCATTATTTCTATTAAATTATTAGATCCGTTTTGGCTCGGGATAAATTTGATATTTCAAATATCTTATGAAGCACATCTTTATTTTTAGACATCTTTATTTTTAGTTTTTTATTAAAACCTAGGTTAGGATTTTGAGTTGCTTAAAATATATTTTCAACCCTCTATTCTTCGACTTCATTCTTCAAAGAAAAGAAATAAACCTATGGGAATAAAAAAGGATGAATATATAGAGGGGGTAACTAGCAAATAGATTTAGATTTGGGGTAAGAAATAAAATATGAAAATGTAACCCAAACTTCATCAAATTTCAAATTTGTCTTCAAATTAATCCCACATTGCATTTTTTTTTCATCCAAGTGTAGCATCAACCTTCATTCGGGGACAACAGTGTAACATATGTGTCGATACCACTAGGGACTAATCCGCTACAACATAATCACACTTTCTAAGACCATATCAACAATTAACTCCTCAGACCTACTCGATTGATTGATGCATTACATGTCCGGGTTGACACAAGTTGTAGTTTTGATTTGAAGTTTCTATCAAGTCAGCTTGATTAGCTGAACAGATTTCATAAATTACCAACAAAAGAGCATCTTACAATCAAATCATTGGTTGACTTGAGCTGGTCCTAACATGTACAGATAACCATATTATAAATTAATTTATGTTACTGATGAGATTGATCAAATAACCTGGACTACAAGCTTATCGCTTCGCGATGGTAGTATCTGTTGTAGGAGAAGGCTGTGCACCACCACCAAGGGCTGCTGCTGCAGATTCAACGTGTGTGAGAAGATACTCATATATTTTCTTCCTGATTCTATCGATTGTTTCTTTTGAGACATCGGGTACTTCTTCATCCTTGCTAGAACCAATCTCATCCAACCAGTCGTTCACACTTTTTAGCTGTGATAGCATACCCGCGATTTGCTCGTTGTCAGATAATGATGACTTGTCTACATCAGAATCCAAAAACTTCTCTACAAATTGCAGAAACCAATCCTGGGATTCCGTACGTAGCATTTCAGCTAAATCAACAGCTTCATCAATGCCCCCTCCTCTGATCCATTCTATTGGGGGAGGAAATTTTGGTTTATTAGATACATTTGTGCTCTCAGTATGTCGTCGTTGGTTTCCTGGTGTAAGAGCTTTAACACCAGCTAAGGGCCGAGGTTTGGCTACTGTCTTGGAACCTGCATTCTTAGAAGAGTTCTCGAGGACTAAGACTTTAGTTTCATGAGTAAGTCTAGGGGTAGGTGATGTTGGTATTGTCGCAATTGAGTTCGTACTGCCTTTTCTAGCATATACTGTAAAGGATGACAAGTTGGCGGTCAGTGCAGCCTGGACCCATACTTCTGCTTGTTTACGCCTGTTGGATGCAGCTCTTTGTGCTTCTTCTGGTATAATTTCTTCTTGATCAGAAGAACCTTCTGTGGAGGTTTTAGACAAAACATCCATAGTGAGACGAACACTTTTTAATGTTGCATGTAGAGTCAAGAACTTCTCAACAGCAGGCTGAGGATTATCTTCCTTGGCCAAGCTCAGCTCAGAATATGCACTGCGACAAGTTAAAAAAGAGAGTAAATGACATGTTGAGACAAATAATGAGAAGATGGACAACATCAACCGGGGTACTCTTAGACATAATCACAGCATAAGACACATGTTTGCCACCTTGTGCATGAGTCTGTTCATGTTTAAATTTATGATTTAAACATTTTTAAACATGGCCAACCTTGTTCCAGATTTCAGTATGGGGGTATAATACATTGCAAGTCTGAGTGCTTAAATATGGATGTGCATAAAAGGAGTCTTATTGAAACATTTTTAAACGACACCCCCAAAAACTGTGTTACAAAAATGCCATGTCTCATGTTGCCGAACATAAAACTAATGGCATTTCAAGAGTTAGGTCTGAGATTACACTGAAGCTAATAAGAAGGAATATCTTGTGCAGTTAATTCATTTATAGTATTTATGCCAAGCATGGTGAGACTTGAGAGATAATACCTCAAACATTGCAGCAAGGTTTCTGCAGCTGAAGCCTCTTGCATCGCCTCAATAGCAGCAATTTGAGCTGCATCTCTGTTCTTCACAACTTCCTACAATGTTCAAGTACATAAATTCTATCAGCTAAACGGGATAAGTAACTACCATGAGTTTGTTACACTATAAATAAACAGCAAATTAACCAGAAACAGTCGTCAGAATCTATAATGCAATAAGTAATGCAAGATATATATTGATGTAGCCATGTAAGAAACAGCTTCTATGACTTTTATGACAACCTTACTAAATGGAATCATGGAAAAATTATGACTATAATCATTATGACTCCACAAAAGAAAAGTTTGTTGCAGGTTTATTACGTTCAATGATCATCATAGAGTTGAAATCCCTTCTAATTGTATTATACAGTACTTCTCTTGAAACCTACATATCAAAGATAATTACTAACAAGAACGTTGTATTCAAATAATTTTGAGTTTCTAAGGGGCTATATGAATTGTTTGTGGATAAGATAAGACACACACTTCCAATACTTACGATATAAGTGATCAACAATGATCTTTCAAATAAAAAAGCAGGTGAACATCAGTCTTAAGTCTTAATGGTTCTCTAAGGAAGGAGACATTTCTTTTACTAGTTTAAATGTCAGTATGTAGTAAGTGTACAGCAACTTTTTCAAGGTATTGAAATAATACCTTTCCCAGCTTTGCTAGAGATGACGGGAGAGAACCCCATGAAACACTTCCATCTGTCAAACTTCTACTACTAATATTAACCTTGACCAAATTTGCCGGTAATCCCTGGCTAGCTCCTTCAACAGATAATTTCTTTCCGACCGAACTCCTCTGTTTATTTGGAGTTTCAATATTAACTAGATCTCCACTAGGAGATTTCTTACTTATGGGAGTTCGAACAGTGTTTTCTTCTTTAGAAGATTTTGTGGATATGGATTTGCTTTCTGCTTTAGAAGGCAACCTTTCACTGATAGACTTCCTCGGTACCTGGAGCACACATAACGTAATATGAAAATTTGTTCTCCAATAGTAGAGCAGGTTTATAACAGGACACATATTCATGACCGTAAGTAAAATTTATCAGAGATTATTTACAAGATACTAATAAATACTGACAAACATGGAGCAGCTGACTAATTGCTGCAAAGCACTAATTGCAACTGGGAGCTTGCTACAATAAATCAATCCAAAAAGTCAACACCAATCTATCAGCAGAAATTATTCTATTTCTTTTATTTACTATGGAGTATCTTTTACTCTCTAAACATTGTGCAAAACAAGGCATCTATTTTCATTCATTCTAGTCTAATATATAAATTCATGGTAATGCATGGTTACGTCCTTGTAATTCTACTGAATTTTCAAAACATTGTGCTGTTATCGTCTTTTGTTAAGATAAAGAAATTGTCATAAAGGGCGTAAACTTTGTACTCTTTTAAATTGCAAATTATTTTTAACTTTGATCGCCCTCTCGTTAAGAGAAGGTGAAAAGATTAAGATTCATACTGAATATTTTAGGTATATAAATTCATACAGAGTCTAAAAAAATGCTTTTTGTGTAGCTTCATACTGAATATTTCAGGTATGTATGTATATTCTTAGTCCGGAATAATAATATGTATAAAAAAGAGAAACAGGTAACATACTGAGGTACTTCGAGGCTCAGGCTTCAAGTCAAGATTGGTGACTCTCAATCTGGGACTATCTCTATTCTTCACATCCATATTTCCTTCCCAACTCTTCCTCAAGGCCTTGGGCCCTGACTCGATCCCTTGAACAAAATTCTTAATTGAGCTCCCACCCATTTTCTTATTTACCCTTGGGCTTGAAGCATAAATAGGAGTAGGACTTCCCTTTTCCCCCAAAGCAAGTTTCGTTGTTGCCTTCTCCAATCTTTCTAAGCCCTTGATCTTCGCCTGTTGCTTTACGCTACTTGAGAACTTCTCAAATGTAGTTGGCAAAGAATAACAACTGGTAGGAGATGATGGTATAGATCTCGAGTGAGATGACTTTAATAGCAACGAAGAATCCTTCTTTTCCCCTATATTCAAAGTAAGCTTTGACAACTGAGACTTCGATCGAACCAAAGTGGGCGTCTTTTTGTCTACCTTACTATCCTCTTTGGCAACGCCATTCAGTCTCAGTGGCTTAGGTTTATTATTATTACCATTATCCTTCACTCTGCTCTGGTCCTTACTAAATACCTTAGGCTCCGACTTAACTTTGTCCAATGACTTCGCGCCCAAAGAAGGATTTGCACTATTATTACGGCTATGACTAAGAAATCCTAAAGAATGAGTTGCAACAATATCTTCAGGGGTTCCAACACAAGGATGTCTTCCAGGTACAGGTCTAACGCCTCTAAGAATAGGCACAGGGGAAGCAGATTCAAGCCTCTCAACATGTATAAATTGACCTAATTGGATCTTATCACTAAGAATCAAATCATCGTGTTCATCAGGAAGTGACACATAGGTAGCATGAGAAGAGTCCGATACCTTCAAGTAAAACCCCTGGTTAGAAAAAAGCTCACCCCCAGCTAGAGCAGGAACAATGCTCACCACTTGTAATAAAGATGACCTATGCTCACCACCAACCTTAACATCCGTATGCATATGCTGCAAAAGTTTCAACAAAACCCCCGGTACCAAATTCGCCATTTTTTTACTTCAGCAATAAATCACATCACATTCAAAACAACCCCACTTAACAACACCCTTTTTCCTTCAAATTTCCAATGAGACCAAAATCAAGAAACCTTGAGAACTACCCAAAAATCAGTAAAGCTTGGATCTTTATTGATTTCTTAATTACTCACTTGATTACTACTGAACAACTCAACCTTGAAGATTACCCGAAAACCATAAATCAGCAAAGCTTTGATCTTTATTTATTTCTTGAGTACCCACTTGATAGAATGCTAAAAAACTCAACCTTCAGAACATTAAAACCAACAAAATATTTACAGTTTTATCAGTAAACAGCAGCAGTTGTAAAAAATTTAACCACCAATATTCAACAGTAAACACTCTAAAACATATTATATGTGTAGGAGCATACATATAATACTACATACTATATGCCTATATATTATATGTATAAACAAAACTATAATACTATAAAGTGTAAAAAGAACATGTAAATACTTTTATTAGGAAAAAATGTAACTCACATGGTGGTAGAGGTGGTGGTGGTGATGGTAGTGGTGGTGGTAGTGGTGGTGGTGGTGGTAATGGTAGTGGTGGTGGTGGTGGTCCGGCGTGTAGGAAAAATAGAGGGTGTTTTCAGTTGAAAAGAAGTGGTTGACAGATCTTATTCTTGTAGATTCTATGTGAACTAACAAGAGCCAGGGCATAGGGCTTCTGGTTGTACTCACATGGGGGGCCTATCATTCTTCATTTTTCTGATTAATTAATTTCGATATTTTATTCGGACGATTTTCACCAACATAAAAATTATAAATTACGTTTAATATAAATATAATATTCAAATATAACAACGAATAAATAAATTTATACTCAACACTTCTTATATGTTATATGAAGTCTGCTTCAATCTTCAATATATTATTATAAAAATTCGTAAATGAATCCGAAAACCTTCCAAGATAACTATTGAACCCCACTCTTAAGACCAAAACTTGTAAATCACTCCAAAAAACCTTTTAGTTAGATATTCTATTTCTAACCAAACATGACTAGATTGAATATTGAGTCAATAGTTAACTTATCACAAAAGAAAAATTCATATGAAATTAAAAGTTTAAAAAAAATTTAACGATAAAAAGTTTAACGATCTTTTAAGGATGAAAAGAATAATAGCTATTGTTGAATGCTATAGCAAGGATCCTGAATAATGATGGAGACTAAAAAACATTAGTATTGTAGAATGGTACAGGAAGGATCTTGAATAATGATGAACACTAAAAGACGTTTTACCGTTTCATAGATTTAGGGCAGGCCTATCATCATTAATTAAGGGCTTATCATTTCGTCATTACTCTGCTTTTAGCATATCAAAACATGCCGTCCATTTTCACTAATTATTCCGTTTAATTTTAATAATTAATTTTTTTCTTTAATTAAAATTACTACTACTAGTAAGAAACTTTGCGTGTATATTACAGCTTGTAATAGATCGACTTGATCATATTACTACTAATCAGTAAAATTTTAAAAAATTAACCATCAAAAGTCACAAATAGAATCTTTTTTTATGAATGAGGCTCTTAATCACATGCAATCAATTTAAAAGTCCTGACCCAAGAAGAAATAGCGAGAGAGGTAGTAAAAGAAAGGAGGAGATAGTAACTCGTTTCATTATTAATAGAACTTGATATACAAGAAAATAACAAATACCTATGTAGTATACAATTTTTAGAAACTCTAAGACTAATGTATATATGAACTAATACATTATAATACTCCCTTCAATTGAAATTATATGTCATTTTTGTTTTTTCGGGTATAACTTTGATTACCAATAACTAATTAGTTATATTATAAAACATTATAAAAATTTACTTTTATGAAAATAATCTTAATTCTAAATTTTTATTGATGTTATAATTTTATATTTTTTGGACTAAAGAATAATAATTAATTGATTGTCAAAGTTGGCACACAAAAACGAAAAACGTCATAATTTTTTTTTTTGTAAATTAGCGATGAGGTGAGTGTCGAACTCAGGACCTTCTGGTCACTGGTAAGAGCCTTTTCCACTAGGCTATTCGATTATCTCAAAAAACGTCATAAATTTTGAATTGGAGGGAATATACTTTTACATAATTTTGGGTACCTCTTAAAATGATGTCTAGTGCAATCGCACCCCAATCATTTCCATGAATTGACCCTACTAATTTATTTATTTGGATAGTTTTTATCCTATATTCTTTTTCAGAGTTTGAATTTTAAAGTCTTGAGTAACAATTTCGAATTTTAGTTTTCCTGATTTTAAGCAAAATATGATGGAAAAAAGGTAGTCAATTAAACATTGTTCATGGAACTATGATGAAATAAAATAATAAGTTATTTAATTAGTTTGATTAGTTAAGGTGCAAAAAGGTTTGACAATCCATATAAATCCAAGAAAACAAAAACCAATGATGAGTAGCTGAGAAATATGAGCAGTGATGAAAAATGAAAAGTGATGAATCATTCATTTTTGTAACATCACAATAGATTGATGAGATGCTAATTTTGTATCAGTAACAATAACATACTTTAACATATAGGTCAGTTATGTGTCAGCCCTCTTGTTTTATTCATCATTTTTTAACTTCATTCTAAACAATTTCTCACTCTTTCTATTTCAACTTATTTTGTTTTCTACTCTTATTTGATCTAACTTTTAATAGTATTAAATTTGTCGTAAATATTGAAATAAATCATTTTATTAAAATTCAATCGTTGTCTTAAATTTGTAAGGACCAAGGACATCATCATTATAAGTCATTACTAACTACATGACCATTAACCTAACCTTACTACTCCCTCCAATCCAAAAATAATGTCTTTCTAGACATTTCAAAAATATCCAAAAATATTGTCTTTTTACATAAATCAATGCACAATGTATTACTTTTTCTCTTAGTATCCCTAAAAAGTAATGATTATATCATGTAGTTAATTAAAAAGTAGATTATTAATTATTGCTTTATAGGGGTATAGATGGAAATTATGAATGTAATGATTGTTTCTTAATTTATGTGAAATGTCTAGAAAGACAATATTTTTGGATTGGAGGGAGTAGTTATTTTCAAATGCAAATTGATTTTGTTTCATAAATATTTTTCCAATTTAATATTTCAGTCACTATCAAACAAAAAGTAAGTGTAATAAAGGAATAAAAAGGCAAATATGCATATGAAAAGGATGATGATATCCTTTGGGCAACACATGAGTGATACTTATCACAGGTACCCCACAAACACAAAAACAAATTGTAATTATATGGTTACATGACTCTTGGCAGAATTTGATAATTCTAACATCCATTATTATTGTAAGTGTACCATGTGAAGAAGCAAGCTCATCATCCATGTAACCTTCTTTATACAAATTCCAAGTATCCAACTCATTTGCGGAAATCATTTTCCCACTCCATGTATAACATGATGTGTCCCAACCAGTGGCCGACCTGTTTTGGTTACGTCCCGTTCAGTTGAACAAGCATTTTTTGTAAAATAAAATAATATATTTTTAAAAATAAATTAATATAAAAATTAATATGTGTGTTTAAATTGCAATATATTATACACATCATTACATTATTTCGCTAATATTGTAATATGTGTTTATTGATAAAATGTAACGTTACACTGAATATATATATAAGTAGCAAATTATAGAGTTTATACTAATAAAGTGTTTGGACGTTGTATAAATATGTATAACAAATAATAATATACACATGAGATAAAAGTATTTTTCATGAAATCGAGGGTGTATCGAATAGATTATGTCTTCCATTTACATTGTCAAACTACAATATGTGCTTATACTCTATAAATAGGAGTAAAAAACTAAACCTTGCATTCCTTTTATATATGTGTATCTTTCTAATTAACTTTAGTGTAGTAGAGGAACGAAATCAGGATGAAATTTAAATGGAGGCAAAATTTAAAAAAAATAAATAGATGGGGCACAAGCATGGTATATTTAACCAAAAACTAACGCTTTTGATAACTATACAACAACACATGTTGCTAATTCATGTAAAACTTATGTGATATATCTTTAACTCTGAAGATCTAGAGGACACATGCTCCCCTATACCCTCCTAGTTCCGTTCCTTGTACAATATATGAATTAACTGATAAAGAATGATAGTGTATGATACTAACACATCTCATGATTTACATTCAAGATAAGGGTGAATAGAGACCGTTAGTGAAACGGTTTCAAAATTTAGTATATGGATTAACCATATATAGATATAGATCACGGATAATGATTATAATGTAATCCTTCGATGTGAAAAAATAAGTGGGTAGAGCCGTATTATTTGAGGTATAGGCCTAACCCATTTCTTCTACTGATTAGGCTTATGTGGGGTCCGGACCATGCCTGGTCCACTCCAACCACTTATTGAACTACAGAGTCAAATATCAGCCAAATTCATTTACATAAATATCAACCCATTTATGGGGCTATTTTTGTACGTTTCAGCACCCACTTTGTAAGATTTAAGTATTTCGATGATTTTCAATATTTATTTTATGAGATTTTTTCGTATTTTAATATAATTTCGGGGATCGAAGTCACATTCAGGAAGTGAAGTTCAGGCGTTATGTGCACATCCAGGAAAAAATTTGATTGGAGCAGAATAAAAGATGACGAAATTCTTTATTTGGAGTGTAGAGAAGACGGAACTAATTATTTGGAATTTAGACTCCTATGTGCTTTATTTAGGATATATTTCAATCGTATGACTATTTATAATTTATATTATTTATAGGTAAAAGCTCGCTTTTTGCATATATTACATAGGTATAATTGATTTACACTCTCTCACTTCTACATCACCATATGCCTCAATTATCACATCTGGAAAATAATCGAGGACATTTTACAATAAAGATCCCATATTATACATGTGGGTAGGCATATAGTACATATGACCTTTTTATTTTCATGTGTCAAACTATGATAACATCTTTTTGATGTTATAAAAAATTTCAAGAAAAATGAATTTATGAAAATAATCTTATAGATAATTTAATGATATCAAATTTAATGTAATTTTGAAAGAACAAAAAACTAATACTACAGTCTACCACCACAATTGAAAACGGTAATCAAAATGAATAAAAAAATAGCACTCCATATTAATTGAGGAAGTAAGTAAATTTGGGGCAAACTAGTCATTACAACTATATTGTTTACATAATGTGGAAATAGCTTTTTATACTTTTCAGCTAGAAATTATCATTTTGCTCCTTCCCTTAACTTCTTTACCTACTACACTTTCAAATAAAGGAGGGCAGAATCGTAAATTTCATATACGGTAACCCACTATTTGGGTGTGTATAACAGATCAGCTTTTCAGCAAATGAGCCGTTGAGCGGGATCCAACTGAAGTGTTCGATTTTTGAAATTTATTTGAACTTCGCAATACTAAATCTACTCATACTATATTTCCTCTCATTCTTCCACTTCCAACAATTTCAGCATAATTTCCGTTTGACTCGAATCGCCTTGAATATCGACTGGATTCATTTTTCAAAGGTGTGTTGTTTTTTATACTATGTAATTTTTCAGGATTATTAGTTTGAATAACCGATATTTATTATAGATTGTCCAGTTTCGACTTTTTTATGAGTTAATTCTTTTATATTTTGAATTTAGATATGTTTAATACATTTTTGTGAAAGATACGGTGTATCAAAATATAATATTAGCATGATAGTTTGACTTAAATCGAAGTTGTGTGTGTTAATTTTGACTATTGAAAAATAAATTGGTCGATATTGTAGGTATACTTTATTGGAGAAAGAGGTGATTAAATTGAAGCTGTTCGAGTGTTGATTTAGCATAGAGCATAATTATGTAGAAATAATATGGACAAAATGATGTTTTAGAGTGGGAGTTCGATTTAATTGATGTTTTCGTTTTTATGTGTGCTTTTTTTTTTACTATCGATTATTCTTAGTTGTATTACAAAAAAAATATATATTATGAAAACACTTCTAAATAGGTATAACGATATACAAAATTTCTTACTAGCCCATTAATAATGATTTGCACGGAAGTATATTTGACTAGTAATCATTTTGCGATGTAGGGAGTACAACTTAATAGTTGTCCTCTAAATTTTCACTTGTTCGTCTTATGTTCCAAGTTCATATGTATAAGCACTTGTTATGAATTGTTATATTGACTGCGTTTTGAATTTAGACAAGAATTGAGGTTTTGCAGTTGGGTTTCGACTTTTTATCTTGTATTTTGGAGCTTGTGAGATGGATCAGTACCATATTTATGAAGCTATTGGTCGTGGAAAGCACTCGGTAAGCTATTCTCTTAGACATTTTGTGTTTAAGTGTGGTTGTAACTTGGAAACAAATGCTTATGTATGTCAATGGACTCTCTTGCAGACTGTATATAAAGGAAGAAGGAAGAAGTCGATTGAGTACTTCGCCATCAAAAGTGTTGATAAGGTGCAAAGGGCTAAGCTACTTCAAGAAGTAAGTCTGTTTTCTAGCTTACTACTCCCTCCGCCTTCAAATAGAAGATCATTTAGGAAATAGTTTTTGGTTTTACTTGATCATGTACTTTATCTGGTCATTTGAGTACCTTGGACTGAACAATCAACATAAATCAGTAGTAAATAGTAATCACCATTGTGGACGCGTGAACCATATCTTGCTTTTGTAATCTGCAGGTCAGAATTCTTCACAAGCTTAATCATGTAAATGTGTTGAAGTTCTACGCCTGGTAAGTAATTTTGGTTGCTTTCACATCGACTGATTGATGCCTGAAATACTAGGACTGGTCTGATTCCTTCTAGCTCCCTTTCATATTAGGTATGAAACATCAGCTCACTTGTGGTTAGTTTTGGAGTACTGTGTTGGAGGAAATCTTATGACATTATTGCAACAGGTATTTTAATGTCGCCAGCTAAGTATTTGTTGATTAGCTATGTCATTACTATGATGGGTATATGGCTTTCGTGGATTGATTATTGTTTCTCCTACTGTTGCCAACCCATCATCTTACATTCATGAAAAAACAAGCATCTTTGTATTCTGAACTGATTCACCCTTCAGTAAACTGCAACATTTCATGGTCTCAAATCTTATTTTGCGATTTGGTCGTAATGTCTCAATCATCTTACCTGTCTGGCTGAGACTATTAGATTTATTCTTTAAGCCAGCACAGCGTTGCAAAGGATGGTGTGAATGATACAGAGGTTGGGGATTGATTCATTAGGCTCCTGATTGATAATTATGTACTTCACCCTAGTGATTGGTTTCTTACTTTCTCCTCATTGTGTTGGTCTTGTTGTCAATCTTTATTTAAGCCAATACTAACTTGATTTATATGGTATGTTCAAACTAATTTGTAGGATAGTAAGCTACCAGAAGACTCAATACAAGATATAGCTTGTGGCATTGTCACAGCTCTGCAGTAAGATATGATATGATCTTGAATATTTTCTTCACTATTTTGTTTCAAATAATAAATATGATATATACAATTTTTGTAATTTTATTCAGGTTCTTACACTCCAAGGGAATCATTTATTGTGATCTGAAACCATCAAATCTTCTATTGGACGAGAATGGGCTTATTAAGGTATTCTGCATGCTTCTTTGACCCACTAGTCCTTAGTCCACCACTCCCCCCCCCCCTGATGAGATGTGAGATTCATGTGATATCTGTAATGCAGCTCTGTGATTTTGGACTGTCAAGAAAACTGGATGATATATCAAAAATTCCATCCACAGAGGTGCACTCTCGTCACTTAAATGTGTTTATAAGTTCATTCATAAATTAAAGAAACCTGTAAATTGTTTATTGATATCAAGTTCTCTACATTTCGTTATCGAGTCTCAGTTACCACAAGCCAAACGAGGAACTCCTTGTTATATGGCACCTGAACTATTTCAAGATGGTGGGGTCCATTCTTATGCTTCTGATTTGTGGGCTCTTGGCTGTGTTCTGTACGAGTGTTACTGCGGGAGGCCTCCATTCGTTGCTAGAGAGTTTACGAAATTAGTAAAATCCATCATTTCAGATCCAACTCCAGTCATTCCTGGAAGTCCTACACTTCCATTTGTCAATTTGGTTAATTCCCTCTTGAAAAAAGATCCAGCTGAAAGAATTCAGTGGGGTGAGCTCTGTGAACATGCATTTTGGAAGTCAAAATTGGCTCTATTGCCCCTACCCCCTCAACCAGCATTCCTTGATATGTTGGAGCTTGCTTCTAAGCCATGTCTCTCAGAACGCAATGGGGATAGGTCTGTCCAAAATAGAACCCCAAGCAAAATTTCTGGGAGAGATTCAAAAAGACCTCATAAACAGGATGAAAATTCTAATTTGATATCAAGAGGTCACGAGACACCGCTCCAAGGTGCATCTGGAGGTCGAAGAACACAAACAAAACCTACAGGAAGAGTAGATGCCAAACAGAAGGATAATTCAGCTTATGCTAGGGGTGTCAATCTTATGCGGTTATCAAGAATTGCTAAGTCTAACTTGAAGAGGGAAAATGAGAAAGAAAACTACCGCAGGCCGTTGCCCAATAGCTCTGATAATGATGGTGAAGTGCATATTGAAAACAATGACATGGAACTTGATTTTAATGAGAACAACACTGAAGAAGATACACCTGATGAGGTTGATGGGTCTGACAACCTACTGACTACTCCAGAGAACTCATCAGCTCCTGATCAGCATGAGGAAAGACAAGAAGAGCTAGATGACACCCCAAGTAATTTGAATGTGACTCCATTGCGAGGCCATCCAAGGATATTAGATGGAGAGAAATACACAGAGCAGGCCGAGCTTCTATCTACACCACCCAGAGCTAGTCCTCATGTAAAAACAACAAATGAGATAGGAGATTCTGCTCCCACAACTGAGGGCGACATATCAAAACCCTCCACCAATCTCTCTCAGGTGTTTTGGCATCCTTCTGATCTCTCAGTCAGACCTGTGATGCCTGTCAAAAAGTCTGACAAAACTGTAGATGCAGTTACTTCAGTTCCTTTTGGTGCTCTTCCTGCAGCTGACTTCGCCAAAATGCCTAAGGAGCAACTAGACGCCATGTGCAATAAGATTATAAGCATTATAGCTGGTAACACTACTATTGCTGAGAAACAAAATGTGATTAAGTATCTTGAGGTGCTGAGCAGTAATTGTGATGCTGCCAACATTTTGACCAATGGTCCTATTATACTGCTTCTTGTCAAATTGCTCAGGCAATCCAAGGCTTCTGCTTTGCGTGCTCAACTTGCTTCTCTTATTGGCTTGTTAGTCAGGCACTCAACTTATATTTCCGATGAGCTAGCAAATTCTGGAATGTTAGGTGCATTAACTGATGGCCTGAGGGACAGACAAGAGAAAGTAAGAAGGTTCTCCATGGCAGCGCTGGGTGAGTTGCTATTCTACATATCTACCCAAAATGAGCAAGGAAGGGAAGGAAACTTGTTGGAATCTCCATTGAAGGAGAACCGACAAACATCTGGTTGGCAGGTTAGTTCTACTATCACTAAATTGATGAACTACATATTGTTCCTCTATTCTCCTTATCACCTTAGTTGTGACTACATTGTTCTCACTAGCAGGTCCCTTCTTCAGTAATAACTTTGGTGGCGTCAATTTTAAGGCATGGAGAGGATGACATAACCCAGCTTTATGCACTGCGAACTATTGAAAATATCTCAAGCCAAGGAGGGTACTGGGCAACTCGGTTTTGCACCCAAGATGTAATAAGCAACCTCTCCTATATATTTAGGGCTGCTGGAAAGCAAGAGAGTACGAGGCTTACAGCTGGATCATGTTTGGTTCGTTTGGTTCGTTTTAACCTTCCAACAATACAGAGGGTTGTAGATAAGATTCAACTAAAGGACATTGCATCAAGTCTCACAAAGGGCAGTTCACGTGAACAACAAATCTGCTTGAACTTGTTGAATATGGCAGTGCTTCACAGTCCTACATCCAAAAACATCGGGAAGAGCCTTCTTCAATTGGTAGAGGATAAGAATCTTGTTATAAACCTTGCCTCTCTTTTAGAGAAGGGCACTGATATCATAAGAGGGAAGGCACTTGTTTTTGTGGCTCTCCTTTGTAAGAATGCAAGAAAATGGCTGGCCCAGTTTTTCTGTAATGCTAGATTTTTATCAACCGTGGATAGGTTATTAAAGGAGAAGGAGAATTTCTTGCAGCAATGCTTAGATGCATTCACATATGCTATCACCTCAGTTGTACCAGATTTATTGGAAACTATATCAGCAGATATTCAGCAATTGATGGGAGGAAAGCGTCGTGGACTTGTCGCTGCTCTTGCTAATCGAGGTTTGCCTAAGACTAACATCCATATGTTTCCAGTTGTCCTACATCTTCTCCGAAGTTCGTTGTTTAAGCATAGGGTGGTTACTCCTCGGATTCTACAACAGTTGGCAAATCTACTAAAATTTGCAGAGTCACCTTTTCAGGTATTCATTCCATGCCTGATGTATCTTAAAATACTCACTTGCTTATTGTCTACTCTTTTGTTCCACTGTTGATTCTGCAAAAGTTTCATGGTTAATTTCAACACCATATTTTTTAACAGGCACCTTAAGTATGTCAATTATTCTATCAGATGATATACTATGATAGAATATTGCAATTCTTAAGAGCTTCAATATAATGCTTATTATTTGAGCACATGGAACTTGGATGGTCCCTACTGGAATTCTTGAAAAGGCTAATTTATTGGTTGCATTAGCAGTAAACTGGAAATTGCATACAGCTTGGTCTTCAAATGTTAGATTTCAAGTTCTAGTGATTAAATAAGGATGAAACTAGACAAATAATACTATTATTCAGCTTCAAAAAATGTACTAAATCTCAAAGGATAAAGTTAAGGACAGATGGAAGGAACAATTTGTTTGAATATAGGTGCCTCAATAGACCATCTTGAAGCAGTAATTTATCACCATTCAGAGGTGAAGTATTTACAGATGATCAACGAATTTTTCATCGTGATCAGAATGAGATTATTTCTTAATGCTGTTTTATTTTGCTTTCAGGGTAGAGATGACTTCCAAATTACCCTTCTACAAGTATTTGAGTCCATAGCGGAGGACCATTCTGTAATTAATGACAGCCAGGACATTTTTATCCATCAAACTATTCCCAGTCTCTCAGTTCTGTACAAAGGGAACAAAGATGGGGATGCTCGATTTTTGTGCTTAAAGGTTCTGTTCGATATAATGGTGTTTTTCCTAAATGATACATCAGAGACTGGCCAGATAGTGACAGACTTGAAGTCTGTATCTAATGCCTGCTTCCTCCCTCTTTACCCGTCTTTGATTGAAGATGATGATCCAATTCCTGTTTATGCTCAAAAGCTTCTGGTTATGCTCATTGACTTCAAATACATAAGGATTCAAGACATTGTGCATATGAAAACAGTTTCACAATGCTTTGGATTTCTGTTTGGAGATTTCTCAGCTGCAAATGTGAATAACGTCATGTTGTGCTTGGCTCTTGCATCTGCAGAAGAACTGGAGACCAAGGTGCTCTCCCAACTGAAAGTGGTCAAAATGATTGGAAACCTTTTGGAATTCGTGTGGGCTAGGGAAATGGAAGACTTCATAGAACCTACTCTTGGTCTATGCAAAGCATTCCTTTTACGCTCTGTTGGCCATATGAATGGGGCAAATTATGCAAAAGATCCAGCTTTGTTAAATGACAGTTCTCATGATGTTGGAGCCGCTAAGCAACATTGGTACATAGAAGATATAACAGACTTTGGTGACAATGTTGGGGTGTTGCTAGAATTAATCAGGTGTGGTGAAGCCAACTTTGCAGACTTATCCTCGGAGTGTTTGGTCTTACTCTTCAGGGCAGCTCCAAGAGAAGCTACGGCCAGTTTTCTGTCCAATCTTCCGAACACCACTTCCATTCTTGAATCTCATGCTGGATTCTCACATCTGGTGGTGCAAAGACTTCTGCATGCTTTTACTTTCTCGTGTAGATACTGTAAGGCGCAAGCGATGATATTGCCCATATGCATTCCTGAGATCGCAAAAACTGAATCAATCGTCTCTAAGATCAAGAATTCAAGCGTGCAGGCTGTCGCAGATGCTGCTTCGTGTCTTGCCTTGGAGTTGCAGAGGCTGCCTCGCCGCATCTGATATATTCATGTTAATGGCATTTCATGGAAAATGGTCACGGTTGCGCAAGTTCCTATTGCTTGTTTATATATGAACTTCATGATTCATACATGTAGAATCATGTTGCTATTGTATTGGATTAAGGGAAGCCAACTGGTAATTGATTCAAAGCAATCTAAGACCAGTGTCCCATTTCAATTGTCACACTTCATATTTGAATTGTAACTTTCTCTTGTCAAATTACAACCCTTATTAATTCCACATCATTCAATTTGGTAAGGACTTGTAAATACAGAAATTCTTTGGTACTGAATTTCACTACAAAAAAGTTACATTCTATAGAAAGTATGTTTAAATTCGGCTTTTTAAAGCTTAAGAACAATTCTTAAATCAACACTAAGCAATACAGTTTTATTGGGGGGGTTTTGCTATAACAGTACTACATTAATTGAGTTTCAAGCTTCTCAAAGCGACACTAAGCAATGCAGTTTTATTGGGGGCCTTTTGCTTGTATTCCTTCTCCAATGCTACTACAGAAAGAGATTGCAGCTCTGAGCTCTCTTTGTCGTCCTTGTTTCGCCCTTTCGATAGGTGCCCAATTGCGGAAGTGCACTAGATAACGTGAAATCAAACAGATCAAAATTAAAATGTAAATAGAGAAGAAAGCCATTATTGTGTCAAATGTAGAGAAGAAGAAAATAAATAAAAGAGTGCAAATGAAAGTTTCCTAGTTCAGGATTTAATTTCCCTTGATGCATCTCAAGAATAACGAATAAATGAGGATGGTGTAAACCAAATAAGAACATCCAAGGCCTATTGTCGGAAGGACATCCAGCGATCTAATGGATGTAGGTTTGGTGCTCAATATGAAGGGGGCATCGCTTTGTAGAAGAGGGGTCATGGGGAAAAGTGTGCTCTTCAAGCTTCCATTTGTATGGTTGACTTTGGATAGGAAAGGGTTTAACAAATCACCATCTTATGAGATCTAACAACACTTAAGAGTCCACATGTTGTGCAAATCTTTTACCCTTTAATCAGTGCTTCCATACAAATTACAGCGATGTAGTAGTACTCATGAGAAGTTGGCTAACAAATTTCACACATAGTAGCTGCTAAAACGGCTATAATCGGAGGGAGGAAGTGAATAACTACTACATCAGATTTTTATGACAACAGGCACTTGAATGATTATATGAGCAGTTTAGGACTCGTTTTCACTAGTACATACTTATAACATAGTAAAATATAAGGAGGCCAACTCACCAAGCATATACCAAATATGGCCCTAATATTCTTTCCCCCGGTGAGGTCTATAGTGGATGCGTAGTATTTCTTGGCTGTCTGAATATTTTCCAGTCCACCAAGCGTGTAAAGCACCTGATTTACAGCAGGAAATCAGATAAGAATGGCAAGTAGTGTTTCCAAGTCGTTATCTTTAAATTCAGGATAAATTATGGAGCTAGATCTGTAAGATAATGAAAGCATGATGAAGCTACACCACCTAGTCCTATCAGATAGTTTGAGATATAAAACAAGTTCGCATAGCCTGACATCTCAAAAGTCAAAACAATACCGGCTCTAGGGGATAAATTGCAAAAAAAAGACCAAGCCAAAATTGTCATATGATACTGTCACAAGTCACAACAATATACTCGACGATATTCGTAGCTACACCTTCTCTATTAAATTACCTGTTGATGTTTTGTAAAATAATCAGTAAGTAGAACAAATTTGTCCAAGTATTTTAAGGAACTTACATCAGCATATGCAAGATGATATAGTGGAATTGTTGGTTGAGATAATATCAGCTCTTCGTAGCAGAAAGCAGCTTGCTTGTACCTTCAGAAAAAAGAAGAAAAACAAAGGAAATGATCAGAGGACAATTGGAAGTGTCAATATGAGCCTTACTGTATTCTTTCCTTAAAAGTTGTATGAGTATCAAACAGTAACTCACATTTGCAGGGAGACATATATTTCTGCAAGTTCTCTCCATGCTTCATGATCTGCCATGAACCTGGAGAATTTCGAGTGTATATCACAAAGGTTATCTAAACGCTGGATTAGCACGGAAAATTAGTCATGGCTATATCTTACACTTCAAGATATTTGGTGATCATCTCTATGGCCAGTGACATATTACCCTGTGCCTTAGCCATCGCTGCTCTCCTTCTATGTACCACCTAATCAATAACGAGGCAGAGAATCGAAAGAATTGGATGATGAACACAAATAACAAGAAGTAGAGCCAACTGATCAAAATATATAATTTCTGTTCTAAGAAACTTTTACTTCTCAGAGCACCTGATCAAGGGTATTCTCTTCCAGCAGACTTGCGTAAGCCTTATCTGCCTCTGTCCATAATCCCTTGGCTTCAAGCAACATTGCTTGCAGTCTCTCTGAAAGAAAAGGGAGCAATATCACAATTCCATGAACAAATGGTAGCAATAGAAGGGACAACAAAAAGAAACTAAATTGTTCAAAATTTTGTATAATATAGCAAACTGTCGAGTGTTAAACAAAAGATATACATCTAGGAACGAGAGGTTAATCATCACTGTCATGATTACCAAGTCTTATCAGAAACACATATTAACATGTACGCATGCTAATTCAAATTAAACACACACATCTACAAAAATAAATAGAGCTTAAGAGAAACCGGTCAGGTAACTCACCAACCCTTCTGCTCTGGGGAAACTTCTTTTGTAGAACCTTGATGCAGTCCTGTAAAAATACATAGATATGTCGTTCATGTCGTGTTCATCGTGATCTTAGAAAAAAAGCATGAAATGAGAACAGAGTTTGTGTTTAAAGAAAAAATGAAGATACCAACTCAAAAAAAAGGAAACATAGACATGTCATCTCAAAATATAGAAGAAGTTACTCAACATGATCGCAGTTGACCAAGAAATCCATATATGCATGAACAGGATTTAAATTTAAGAATAATGAAGATGACATCTCAACGGTAAAAGGGTATCTAAGTGAGAAATTAAAATGAGTAACTCCAAACGACTAACAAGTTGAAAAAGTAACTGGCATGTCCCTGAGCTTGATACTACTTAGCAACTGATCTTTTTGAAGCATTATGCAAAGGAACAATCTTTTTATCCATTTGTTACTATTTTAAATGAAGTTTGTCTTCAGGATGGAATTTTTCTGACAGATACTCAAGGCAGACACACATGAGACCAAATGAATTTCATCTTGTAAAACATACATGAGCGTGTTAGTTAACATATGGAATTGTTATTTTAGAAAATCTCAATACAAACACATTGGACAAGGTTTGAGCGACTTATCCTTCAATTTCAGTATTAAGCATCAAACAAAGGAAACCCAAAAGATATAATTTCACCTTTGCGACATCAAGAGAATGGCAATCCATAGCTGCAACAGCTACCTGCTCGTACAATGTCCATTCTACATGATTTAAAGAACCAAAAAAACTCAAACTTAGAACTGTCATTGAAATTGCTTAATTAAAATGGTGAAGACCCTGTCCAACACCAAAATGGCATGATATCTACCTATACACAATACATGTACAGGGGTAAGCAAAATACGTTGGATATGCTAAAGTATGTGTCAAGACAATCGTAAGGTCGGCTAAACATATCAGACTTATAATTTCGGGGGCGAAGAGCAAATTTTGCTCTGGAATCATTAGAAATGGAGAGACCATGCTTTAAGACCTTATTAGATCTCCTCAACTTCAATTTCCTAATGAGGCATATATTCTCGAAACCAAATTCATATAATTCTATTAAGCTTATCTAGATTCAAATCCACTTCAGTATCCAATATCAGATATAATCCTTAAACCGAACCAAGCCTTATCCCACTAAAAGAGCTCGTTATATGAATACCACCTCTCCAATCAGCGGGTTGGGTTTCCCTTCGATATCCAATATCAAATCTAATCCTTAAAAGGGAAATTCACAAAACATTTACTCGTGCATACTTAATTCAAATATCAAAACGTTGACTTAGCTTGTTATATGAACACCACGTCTCCAATCAACTCCTTTCAATACTCAATATCAAATCTAACCCATAAAAGGGAAATTCACAAAACATCTACTTAATCCAAAGATCAAAACTTTATTGAATTCTAAATACACCACTCAACTCAAAATTCCAAATATACAAAACAAAATACAATAAATTGAGAAATAAATACTAAAAATTCAAGAACACCTTCAGGGCCAAGAGAAGATCTTGCTCTGGAGTCATTGAGAATTGAGAGACCATGCTTTAAGACCTTATGAGATCTTCTAAGCTTGAGTTTCCTAATGAGACAAAGATACTCCCAAAGTCCACCTCCTCCATTGTCCACCTGGCTCTCCAAATTATTGACTTGTTCTTCCTCTGTTTTGCTCACCATCTCTCTTATTGAAACAATTGACTCAACTACAGTCTGTTAAACTGATAGTAGTTGGATCATGGTCTTACTCCAGGGTATGTTTGGAAACATGGTCTTCCTCTCGTATTATTTTTTTTTTTGTCTTGGTGAAATAAGGTTTAAATTAATTGAGCGCGTTGATGAGATAGATGGGTTCATGACCAAGATTAACTAAACTCGTATTCTTAAAAACTAATTTATTGACATAAAAATTGACTAGTGCTATACATGACCCGAGCTAAACGAGTGGCTCAAAGCTTTAAATGATCTGAGCGGCGAGCTGGCACAATTTTTATGCTCACAAATACTTGTTGTTGAGAATGTAAAATAGTCAATGCTTGGCTTAGGTACAATTTTATGCTAGTATAATTCGTTTTTACTTGACGTCCTAACATAATTTTTATGTTTACAAATAATTATCGTTCTAGCATTGTAAATTATAATTTTATATTCTCAATAATTTTTGACTATTTTTTCTCTTGAAACTAGTATCAACCAAGTAATAGCATAGTTTCAAATAATTGTCCTTCTACATTTTTAGTGTACTTTTATTTTCCGTAATTTACGTGTAAATGACTAAAACGACAACTAAAAATGAACCAAAAAAGTATTATTTTTTAAAATTAAAATATAGAAAACAGTTATAGTTATATTGTATCAATTTAGTCATTTTAATTATATTTTACATTACCAACTAATTATTAATTTTTCAAAGTTCATTGATTAAGGCACTGTGAAATTGTCTCTTTATATGCATATTTATATTATAAATTTATACTAATAATGATCGTGATTTTTAATTTTGACTACTGAAATAAGTTAGGTGAGCTAGCTCGAAACTTAATTCGGGAATACTCGCTCATGAGCTTTCGCCAAGCCCAAGGCTGGCTCATTTAGTAATTGGCCGAATCAAAAAAAATTCAAATCAAACTTAAATCATTATAAATAAGTCAGGTGAACTAGATCGGAGTCTAAGGATGATTGAAGCCATTTGTGATTCAATTAACCAAGTCATTGTGATTTGATTGACTAGCCTGAATTAATTGGCTCGTTTAGGCACGTGGTGCATTGAAATTTCTTTAGCTGTAACAATCTAGGAAGACCTTGGGTAGAAAAAACCAATGGTGGGGGTGGGTGGGGTGGGGTGGGGTGGGGGTGAGGGGTAGGGGGGGTGAATACTTGGAGGAAAAGGAACTATGAAATGTGACTATGTTCTGCTGAGGTGGCTTCGGCTGACCGCAGCCGTCTCTATAGAAAAGTCGACCAGCCAATTAGGAGCCGCCACGTAGCTATCAAGAAACCCTCACGAGCGTGGGTGGATAGTTTGGTCACTGCTTGCGTCATGAGATAGCCCCTCCCCCCCTACCCCCCACCCCACTTGAGATCGTGTTGGTGAATTAAATGTCGGCTCAGTCAATGTGTTATTAACATATGGTTGACTACTGTACTACTGATGGATGTTTTAATCACTACCTCATCATTCTACCACTAACTCATAGATTACATTAATTGATGTACTTATACATGTATAAATACATGGTTTGTTAATAATATTTTGAAAATCGTACTATTTTTGTCCGTAAGAATAGTCAAGTTGGTGTTATAAGTGAGTTTGTGATTATAAAGCTATGCGTTCGATTTCTCGTACAAACACTACCTTGGTTGAACTAGTCACACGGGACTTACATATCGCGATTTAACTAGTTGATGTGATTTGTAGGCTGTTATGTCAGCCTACGAATTATCCAATAGACACTCTACGAGTGACGACTGCGAGTCTCTATTAGGAAAAATATCATATTAGTTACATTAAATTTATGACATGTTAATATCATAGAGTTATTAATTTCGCAACGAATATGACCATACATACAATTGGTTATCAACCGGAGTCCGGATTCGGTGCATCAATACTTCGGTGCACCCGGTGCATCAAGTACCCATTTAAAGGTTTTACGTGGGTACTGTACCCACTTGAAACTTCATCATTGGTACTTGTACCCAAATTGTACTATAACAATGGTACAATACCACATATTTATTTTGGATTGATAAATATGTGGTATTGTACCATTGTTATAGTACAATTTGGGTACAAGTACCAATGATGAAGTTTCAAGTGGGTACAGTACCCACGTAAAACCTTTAAATGGGTACTTGATGCACCGGGTGCACCGAAGTATTGATGCACCGAATCTTTTCACTATCAACCGACGTGGTAATTAGATACTCGTTCAATAAACGGTCTCACAAATCACAATTACTAACATGTTCAATCGAATTCGAAAAGGTAATTCCCTTGGATAGCTGATACAACTCAGTAATAAGCCGATTCCTCTTGAGGCCTAACTCAATTGGTAAAGAATTTTGGTGCAAAAGTGCTTGCAGTCTAGCATCTTCATACGACATGAATTTGAATCTTACAAGGGACATAATCTCGTATTGAAGTGATAAAAGAATAAACTCAAATTTTCCTGATACTCTAATATATCACACGAATTACCTTCTCTCGTGATAACTAAAACAAGGAATAAGGGGACCTCGAGGACGAGGGTATCATCCTAAGAAGTTGATCCGATATCCTTTAAAACGAGGTGCATTAATACTAGCAATCAATCAATTGGTGTAATGAAACGACTCATTTGCATCACCATACGCAGAGCATCATACGTCAAGCTGTTATTATTACCGCATGCTTGACAACTTGGTTAGAGTTGACTAGTAAGGACATAATATCAAACACCCACCCTACCCCACCCCCCACCCCCCACCCCCACCACCCACCCACCCCATTATATATACCCATTCATCTTCTTCTCCAAGAGTTCATGAACAAAGCTCACCTCTCTGGCCTCTGCACACTCCAAATCAGTCAAGAAAAAGAATAAAGAGAAAAAGAGGAAGCAAATGAAGGGTGGAGATCAAGAATTGGGTATGCCAGCAGGGTTCAGATTCCATCCAACTGATGAGGAGTTGGTTACACATTATCTCTGCAGAAAATGTTCAGGCCAATCAATTTCTGTCCCAATTATTGCTGATATTCATCTCTACAAATTTGATCCATGGCAACTCCCTGGTACGAATCCTTCTTCCTTTTTTTTTAATTTTCAAGAATGGTATTTTACTGTCTCCCTGGTGTATTTTGACATGTATACCCATTATATATACAAATTGGGTGGGGGGGTGGTGTCGCGGGTGGTGGTTTTGTGAGTTGAAGAAGAAAGGTGCAGAAGACGAGAAAGAAGGAGAAAAAATGGGGGCAAAAGAGTGTCTCCCTGGTGTATTTTGATATGTCCCAAAAAGATTTTCCAAGTTCAATTAGGAGTTAAAAATTTAATTGTATGTGGAAATTGATTATGTTATTGGCATGAATAGGTATGGCTTTGTATGGTGAAAAGGAGTGGTATTTTTTCTCTCCAAGGGATCGGAAGTATCCGAACGGTTCACGGCCAAATCGGGCAGCAGGGACGGGTTACTGGAAGGCTACCGGGGCTGATAAGCCAGTCGGAAAGCCAAAACCGGTTGGAATCAAGAAATCTCTTGTGTTCTATGCCGGGAAAGCACCTAGGGGGATCAAAACCAACTGGATTATGCATGAATATCGATTAGCCAATGTTGATCGCTCTGCTGGCAAGAAAAATAATTCTAGGGTACTCACTCTCTTTTTTCATAAAAATCTGCTTAAGCACCTAAACCGAAATTATGTTAATATGAGTGTCAAGTCAAATTAGCATACGGAATCGAGAATTGTTACTGATTATGCAATGATCAATGTTATTGCAGCTTGATGATTGGGTATTGTGTCGAATATATAATAAGAAGGGAACTATGGAAACACATCCTAGTTTTGATCATAAAGCTATGAAATTTAAAGAGGAAGTTGAAGAGCTGACGCCAAAGGAGACTACACTTGTACCGAATGGAATAGTGCCAAAGGTGCAGCACACTGAATCCGGTTGTTCTGAACAAGTATCATCATCGCCAGAGCTTTCAAACGAGAAGGAGATTCAAAGTGTACCAGACTGGAATGAAGGGGATAAAGCTTTTTACCAACAGCTGACTTACATTGATGGCTTTCAAGATACTTCTTTTCCTTATCAGATGCAGTCTGATAATGATCAGCTCTTTCAGTTTCAAGACATGTACATGTATATGCAGAAGCCCTTCAGTCCATTCATGTAAACTGGGTGTATAGACTTCTTGAGAAGATAAACATGGTGTATATATAGCTTTACGACAATCTTATTCAGTAAGTTCGAAGACGTTGAGTTCAGAACTTCTTGAGGAGGAGTTGGATTCTGTTTAAGACCGACAAGTCCATGACGAGCAGTGGAGCCGACCAGCATTCAAGGAAAAGTAATAGCCAAGAACGAGAAATTATAAAAGCTAGAAGAATATGAGAATAGAATGCATCTTATATGACATGGTTCAGTTGTGAAATTCCAAAATTTTATATCTTTCGGAGTAGCGGTTTAGGGCAGATTTTAAGACCTAGCATCATTTACTTTATTCTGATGAGAAAGCATATTCTTATGCTTTGGATGAATTTTGTAGATTTCCTTATAGGAGAATGAGATACATTCGTTAGGAAAGGTACTATTAGCACTTAGCATACATTTTAATCCATTTATATTGTATGGTCAAAATCTGCAACCTGCAGTTATGCATAATTTCCTGATGTAATGACGATTTGCGATGTAAATAATATATTTATTGATTTATTGGTGGTTCGAACATAACATGTCCATCGTATGATGTTTATGATTCAATGGAGAAATGATTTCTGATGAAGCACTTATTCTTTCAGCTCAAAGAAAGATGGTTCCTAACTACAGAACGAAGGCATTCGCTTGTGGCCGTTTACTACAATCTGCTGGTGCCCAACCGATCTGCTTCTTCTGGTTGTCATAGACGACCAGTTTGTCTCGCATCGAAATGTCTGCACAAAAGAAGTAAAGTCAGGTACTACGAACAACACCTTGAGTTTTACTGGTTGGTAATTGAGTTGTGATAAAATACCTCCAATAAGGTTGAAATTCTGAAGTCCTATTTCGGTACCATTTAGTATACCCAGACAAGCATTTCCTTTAGACTGCATTGGATATAATGTCAGTAAGTCAATTAGATGTCTGTGTAGAGAGATTGAAAAGGGAAGGAATTGAAGTTAATCATCAATGTTCATACAGAGATTATAAGATATGATTCAGGGGACATTTCAAACTGAGCTTTCGATCTCCAGCCACTGCCGAAGCTTAATGCAAGAGGTTTAAAGTATTTTCTGATTTCTTCAAAGTTTCTGAATGGACTTTTGCCTCTCCAGCAGAATGGAAGGGTACGATCATCAGTGGCCTCTTGGAGAGGCTTTCCTCGTATCTCTTTCTTGACCTACATCAATAGATAACTTTTCAGACTTATTACCTATAGTTGAATTCATTAATGTGTCACGATAAAACAAGACTTACCATAGAAAGTAATATCTCATAAGTTTTAAAGTTCAGGTAGGTGTAAGAACTTCCACTGTCAAAAATCACATTAAGGTTCTTAATTCCTGTACTTCTTCCACCATAAAGAAGTTCTCCAAGTCCAGCCGAGTAGTGCTTACTGAAATGGAACAACACCATTTAAGATTCAGAATAAAGTCATCCAAAGAAGGCCTTTCTGCAATATGTTCGTTATTAGAATGAAAATCGAGCATTACGGGTCATCGTTTGACATTGGTGTCCATGTTGTACGTGATGACTGGTACAAGCCATCACCGAAGAAAAGATATCCTCCTCTGGTACTCAAACAGTGCCCAATAACATTTTGAATCACACCTTTCTTGTAAAGTTGGGACACTATGCTAGATCCGCCTCTCCCAAGTCCAAGTACTCCATCTAAAGGATGGTAAGATGCACCAGGCATCTGATCGTATCCACATCTGCCATTATAAATCCGTCAGGTAGAAGTATAACTTAACCGAACCAATGGGAGCCAACTTCTGAAAATGTAGCAAATGGTGTAAGCTAAATCTGGTCAACAAATAAAGTATGAATTACCCACCCAAGAGCCAACTTGGGGTTGATCTTGATTCCATTTGTAAGATTAACGGAAAACACATCGTTCACCAAGACACCAAGGGAGGAACCTCCATCGGCATATCCAACTTCATAATCACATTGTCTTGGGTTGTCGCATTTGTAATCAGTGTGTTGCAAAGCTATGCATACCGGATCTGTGCAAGGGACTAATTCATTGCTCGGTCTGTAATATGGATTCGGTGCCTAAAACACAATGTACTCTTTGTAAGTAATTTATATCTAAACACAAATGTATATGGTTGTTCATTTGTATATGTGCTCATTTATCCATCATTAATGATAGCAACAGAAGGAGATTCATCTATTTCCGTTTACCTCTGTACAGTGGACACAAGGGGCATTACATTGAAGCCATGTAAGGTCACTGCCCGTGTCTGGATCAAGAAAATATGGCTTCGGGGGTTGCCCTATGTTGACCTGAGCAAAGTAGTACCTGCAGAAAAGAAGGTGTTCATTTATCTATACACGCAGTTCATTTACTTCAGTCAATTATGTACCTATAAACTGAAATGTACACAATCATGACAGATTTTCCTCGAGGATCACTATGAAGCAATTCTTTGCAGCATACTGTATGTAATTATCTAGCATTCTATGATTCACAATTTAATGATGGTATAGGAACCAAATTGCATACCCATTGGGGTAGACATCGCCATAGAGTGGTAACACGAATGAGGATTTGGCCTGACGAGGATTATATTGGTGTGATGATGAGGAGGACGATGAGGATGAACTGGAGCCAGAGGACTTCCTTTTCCAGAACTTCTGTTGGTGGTGATCGTTTGCAGCTGCTTCCATTAAAGCTGATGATGCGAGTAGGAGTAAACAAAAAAAGAACGACGATAGCTGACCCATTGACGCCATATCTAGCACTAAATCTTCTTTAATTATGCTCCTTCTCTTGAAGGATTGTCTCTATATATAAGGACAGCGATTAACAAAACTCGTAGAACCTTAACTTGTTTGTTTCATAAATCGCGAGGGCACATTCCTTATGTAGTAAATTAGTTCAGTGTTTACTAGTTTAGAGATTTCTTATGAATTTTATATAAAAGTTGTTATTGCTATATATATGATTTCCATATGCAAACATAACTTGATGCATTGCAAAAACCATCCATATATCTTACCTCTTTTAATAGAATAGCATACATTGCTTGAGAATTTAAAAGAGGTATTGCTTTCATGTAACATTTACATTTCTTCTTTTCTTCTAAGGGCTCTATAGAATAATGGATTTTATTCCTTTCCTAGTTTAGTTTCTCTAAAAATAGTGTAAGTCAAACCATAATTTATAGCCAAGAAAGAATTTCAGGTTAAGTTGTTTAGGAAAAGCTAAATTGGATCCCTTTACATATTAACAAGAAAGAGCTTCACTGCGTAGAAACCATTTCCACTGCTCATTCTTCCCGATCGAACACACATCCTGTGTTCGACCTCTTTTTAACTAATGTGTGTTCGATCTCTTTTTAACTAAAAAAAAGTGAACGCAAGGGAGGTTCGAAAGGTGGGTTCGCGAGAAAATATTATTGACGTGAAAATATATTTCTGGTAACTAGAGGTTTGATGTTGGAACTAATTACCATTATTGAGTTGAGGCAATACACATTGTGAACATATATATAGGAAGTGGGATACAAAGTAATGGATTACATTTTCAAGTGTAAAATTTAAGAATGATTTCATGAATATTATATTGATTTCCATAATCAAATATTTATTTTGATGATTACTTTGTTGTAAACGCATGCACATAGACATAGTGGCAACAAAAAATAATAGAATATTTTATGATTACTTTGTACCGAAGACAATAGACTTCTAAATTGAAAGTTTAAGTCAGATGTCACCGATCTATTTAATTATAGATTGTGAGTTGCTTTTAAGTAGTTAATATTAATTTATAGTTGATCCATTTAGATCGTTATTTTATTGTACTTGGTAAATTGCGATTCGATAGAAACTGTTATAACTCATATTATCATTTGAAGTCCGAAGTGATGGACGACCCATTAGACCCGATGTAAGGGAACCGGATCATCTGTGGTCGACTTCATCCACAACTCTCCTATTATCTTATGTAAATAGGTGTGATTAGTCAAAATATAGTCTTCTAAACTCTTTTCACATTCCCAATAGAAGACAATATATTTATGAAAAAAAATGATTATTTAATCAACTTGATAAAGTTTGCACTGGACTATTGCACTATTTGAATAAGTACCGAAATCCTTAGTTACTGTATTTAATTAGTTTTATAATATGTTTGGATTGAGCTGAATCAAGACGAAGTGATATCATAAAAATTAATTTAGGCAAGGTTACTCGAGTTGAATTGTAGTAAAACGAACTGTTCAAAATAATAGTCACCTCGATTATGAGTTAAGAATGAATGAATGAATGAGTTGAACTTTGTCGACGAAATATTCTTTAAAATCTCAAATAAAATAAATAAGGAATTAGCTCGATTGAAGAAAAAACGTCAATCATTTTGAACGGAGGGTTTTTGAAGTGGTATAAATAAAAATTGAACGAAAATCGAAAGGGCGCGCCCTTATTTACTCCCTCTTTAGACCTCAGTAATAACCAGCAAGAAGAATGTCGAAAAGGGCCGCTTCCATCTCCGACGCCGACGAACAACCACAGCGTAAGAAGCCTTCCGCCGCCGATTCTGCCGACGGAGACGACACTGATTCCGACAACATCGTCGTTTGTGAGGTCTCTCGATTTATGTTCAACAAATTAGTAGCGTTATTTTTGTGTGTTGTTTTAATATCTATTTCAACAAAAAAAACATCGGTCCTTGTTATGCAAGTACATAAATTCGAGACTTCGTCGTTGCGAGTAATATCTCACCGTACCTCAAAAAGCAAACCCTAGTGGCTGATGTGTTTGTTTTGATATGTTATTACTGCCTCTTCCCCAAAAAGATTGTCCAGTTTGATACTTGATGGCCAACATTAACAACTTTCCAGCTTAGATTATCGGGTTTTGTTTTCGCCGATCATAATTTACAAGCATTGAGACATTAATTATCACAGGCATACCTATGATTTGAATTAAATTTATCGTGTTGATAGTAAATCGTGTTACTGAAATAGTACTAACAGTAAATTATTTTTCATTTACTTCGTTTATTTTTATGCTGTATTTTGACTTGTTTCGTGTATAATTAATTTTGTTATGTTGTTCTGTAGATATCCAAGAATCGGAGAGTTTCAGTAAGGAACTGGAATGGGAAGATAGTAGTAGACATAAGGGAGTTCTATGTTAAGGATGGGAAGCAACTACCCGGCAAGAAAGGTGTTCTTCACTTTTAACTCCCACTATTTAGTTTCATTTCTTCTTCTGTACCATTCAATTATTAAACGACGTGGTGTCTATCTGAGAAAATGTTATTTCTGTTTTAAAAGTTTGGAGCATTGTTGGCTTGTGAATCGGAATGAAAGTATTGTTGGCTTGTGAATCTGATTGAGATATCAACTTGATCTAGCTTGATTGATGTTGATTTGAAGTAAGGGGTTTCATATATGAATGTACTGTAAAAATGAAACCTAAAGAAGGGTTTTGGTAGCGATGTAGATGTTCCAGCAGGGCACACTCTAAATGTATGATCCTGCAAAGACGGAGCCTGCTCTTCATTTGACGAAATTCTCTTTATATAAGTGAATTTCTTAAATTATGAAAGATTACTTAGCTCGCCAAGTTGGTTTAACTGATTGATGTTTGAACTAAATGTCTATTTAATCTAGCTTAGCATTGGCAGATGATTTGAGAATGATTATCAAGTACCTTAAGTTTTCAGTCATCGAGAATCTAGGATAGCAATCCCTTAGTTCTATGTTTTGTTTTTATATATTTTTGTTTTAGTTTATTTTCGGGAGTATTTATTGAAAAGGTGTCTTACTTTTAGCCTGAGTCAGTATTATCGAGGACTAAAAGTCAAATGGCTCTCTCAGTTACATTTGTTCTATGTTGTTACTCATCCAGTAGCGCTTTCATGTGAACTACTGACTAGTAACTACACAGCTACACTAATAGTTTTCCTCTTTAAGTTTCTATGGAGATTTTCTGCTTCTCACTGTTTCTTGTATTGAACTAATGCCATCTAATGCTTTTTTTCAGGCATCTCGTTAACCATGGATCAGGTATATCTAAGTTAATGGTTTTTCGCACATAAACTTGCACTTGTCCTACGTGTTTTGCTCATCTACATCACTTCTTTCTACAGTGGAAAGTACTGCGAGATCATGTTGACAAAATCGACACTGCTGTGGCTGGGAACAACTAACTGTAAACCACTAGTTAAGTGGGTATGTGTAATAGACTACTAGCTGTGAAGGGTTGTAATTTGGATGGTTTAGCTCTATCTTGATACTTGTAGTTTTAGAGATGGTATCATTTTGCTAATAGGTTGATTAATGGATTGCCTAATCAACCTCGGTTAATAGTTAAGTCGATTATGAAAAACTTGTGTTCAACTACCTTTTCAAATTCGACAAACTTGGCGCTCAATTAGATCAACAGCTTTAGGAGTAACATGAATTGTGCATAACAACATTGATATACTATCCAATGGATGCTGAACTGGATATATAGTTCCAGATTAAGAAGTACTTGATATATACGAATATGGTGCATTATGTGCAGCACTGTAAATGATCGTACTTTACAAATAGATGCATCAACAGCGATTTTTCGAGAAAGAGGATTAAAGAATGTTTTGAAATCCAGAGTATAGTTTATCTTCTTTCTGTACCGTATATCCCTTTGTGATCCTCAATCAAAAAGAGGCAGCCAACGAACCTAATCTGCATACCCTTTTTAACTACAGAAGGTAAGCGACGAATGGTGGCGACACTCTCTGAGCATTAGTTCTTTGCAATGAGGGTATAACAATCATACTTCTTATTCAAGAATCAGTTGCTCCTCAAAACATCACCTTAAACTGCTTAGCAGCAGGATGTTCCCTGATGCAGAAAAATCTTCCCAGTATTAACTTTGAACGGCTATCTTTCTGATTAGTCAACGAGGAATTCTTCGATGGTTGCAAGAGACTTCAATTGTTGACCGAGAGAAGCAATCGTCTTTTGGCAATCTGCAAATCGTTTGGCAGCCGTTGCCAACTCTTTATCCTGCCATTAACACCAAGAAACTTGAAATCACATCCTAACTGAAGAAAATTATTATGTTCCATGATGAATAATGAGGCAGTCAATATGATGCACGCTTGCACAAACACTTACTATTTAAATGACATTTCTCACTGTATCAATCTTGCATAGACTTGCTAGTCCTATTACCCTAAGTGAAGTATTCTTAGAAATTAGATTCCTTGTCCCAGACATGATATATCACACAAATCTCAAAGCATCGAATTCTTTATGAGTGAGATCTAAAGATAGTCCAGAAAAGACGAGAATTATCTGGAGGTTGCCATGTTTAAGATGGACTTAATTCCCCCACATTTTCAAAAGGATGTACTTGACATATGCTTTAAGCTTGACTATACTTCCGCATCCATGCCCCTGTTGAACCTAAACAAAGCACCCTCAACCTATATAGTCTACCAGAACATTCGCGACCCATCACTGGTTAACAAAAGGCCCCGACCATCAATTTGGTAAAACTGTTATAACAAAAATTAGAACATAACTGACACTGTTTAGTTAGGAAAACTTGTCCCATTATTCGACTTCTGCCTTTTTCGTTGAAAGAAATAAAAAATCCAACAGCTATCCATTTTTGTTAAAGTCAATTGTCTAAGTCAATTATTGCTACCAAAGAGACTATATTTCAGATATGGTTCTTCCTTCATTTTTGGTATACTTAGTTGATGACATATGCAATTAACTAGTTTGCTTTGAATGAAGTTGAAAATTCACCTGCTTGATCTTATGCTCTCCGAAATTTGCTGGCTTCGGATGCTGATGCTTGAATCTTAAAATCTCACTATCTAAGTTCTTATATCTGTCAACAGCTTCATCAGCCAGTGCCTGGTGTCTGCGAACGTCATCTTCCAAAACATTGATTTTTGATAGCAAGGTCTTCATCTCAACTTTTGTTTCCATAAGTTGGGACTCTGCGATATCTTTGCTTCTTGTGGCTGTTCCAAGTTCTACCTCAGCCTTGTTCTTTTCTTCATTAGCCAATTTTAATTGGTTCCGCTGGTGTTCGATATAAGCCTCCAAACCATCTAAATACTCTGTTGATTCTTCAAGCTTGATGTTAGTGGCCTTAAGTTCGAGCTCCGCCGTGTCTTTTGCTTCATCTGATGTTGCCAATTTATTATGAAGCTCTGCCAGAGAACGTTCCATTCCTTCCAAACGATCCATCGATTTCTGGAGCTTTCTGTTGGAAGCCTCAATTTCCAATTCAGCCACAAGTTTTGCCTCATTCGTAATGGCTAACTGGCTTTGGAGTTCCACCAGTTCTACCTCCATTTTCTCTAAGTACTCCGTGGATTTCCTAAGCTTTATCCTGGTATCCTCTAATTCCACATCGGCATTATGTTTGCCTTCACTAGTGATTGCCAACAGGGTTTGAAGCTCAGTCATATGAACTTCCATTTCGTCTATATGCTCCTTTGATGTTTTAAGTCTTGCATTGGCTGCTTCGACAGATTTTCTTGCTTCAGTTTCCAAAACTAACTTGGTATTCAACGCTTCTAACTTTGACTCAGTTTGCTCTAAGTGAATTTTAGATGTCTTGAGCTGATTTGCACATTCATTCAGAGATATCTCCAGTTTCATTTTCTCTACCTCCACCATTTCTAACTTTTCTTCTAATTCGGCCGTTCTACTAATCATGGCTTCCAGTTCAGCATTGAAAGACATAGTCCTTCCTTCAGCTAGTGCGTCTGTTTGGATTCCACTCTGCATACGTGGTAGTGCTGCTAGCCTTTCCATCTCGAGAAAATCATCCATGAGATTGACCTCACGTGAAGAAGATGACATAAAGGTACTCACGGAGGCTTTTTCTTTCTTATATTTATCGGATTCAGCTTTAGAAGCAAATGCCCAAGATTCTGAGTTGCTAGGCATGCACTCAGTCAAGCCATCCATTTTGCTATCATTTTCGGTGGCTGATAGTCTCTCCCCGCTATCTGATTGACTATCTGTCAAAGATTCAACATAAATTGAACTACTAGATCTATTATCAGTAGCTAGTGTTGCTCTGTGTGCAGCAGCCTTTAGTTTGCGACACTCCGCTTCCAGCCTAGCCACCTTCTTAATACCATCCAGACGTTGCTTACTGGCAGTCTCAGCAGCGTGGCTGCTTAGATCACGCTCATGAGTTACAAATTTTAGTTCCTCTCTTAAAGAATTGATTTGCAAAATGAGGATTGAGTTTTCTCTCTCGGAAGCTTCTAGCTTTGTGTTAATATCGGGATCTGCAGAAGCTTCAGACGTAGTACACAGAAGATGTGATTTAAGCTCTGCGACCTGGCTCTCAAGTTCACGTTTTGTTGATTCCCATTCAATGCATTCCTGAGAGACTGCATCGAGGATCTTCTGTTCTTGATCTTCCCTAGCCTGACGTAATTGTCTCAAGCACTCCTTAAGTGCTTCATCGAGGACTGAATTCTTCTGTGTCAGAATCTCAATCTGTTTCCTCAGAGCTGCTACTTCATTTTCAGCCTTCTCCCAACCTACGAGATAGTACTGATCAACCACAATATGTAACAGCTAAACTAAAAATAATTGAATGGTAAAAAGGCATCCACTGCTATAGAGATTTAGAACTTTAGATTCTTGAAATTCAGAATGAAATAACTTAATTCAATACATCCAGCGAAACATTCCTTCATAATGAAGCTCGTGTTAGAGTAAATTAGAAAACTCAACTCAGAGTAGACAAACTTCGAGAGTTGGCAAGCCAATCACCACATAATTTATAGTTAAACCACATTCAAAGTATACCAAATGAAAATGTTTAAATCTTCTATTTTAAACTATCATTACGGAGATAAATTCCCATGTAGCTCAAATATATATGCGATCATGGGGTATATGTTAATTTAAACTGTACTAAAACACAATTCATTAGGAGTTCTCCATTACCCCCCCCCCCCCCCCCCCCCCAAAAAAAAAAAAATTAAAACATGTGATTTGATATATTATCTGGCATTTGATGGTCCCAGTTATAAATAAGGTTACTCTTTTTTACATCACGAATATATGTAAAATATGTCAATGGAATGTGCAGAGATAGGTGCGCAGGTGATCACTCAAACACGAAACAACAGTAATATCATATGCGAAGAAAGCATGCTTATGTATGTGTAATTTATTTCTCTACTTAAATGTGCACACTTTTTTCTACAGCAACATATATCATCTACCCTAGTACCAATAACCAGTAACATCAGTACTTAAGCTTAGTCAATGAAAAGAAAAATGTTGAAAGTTTTATGAGGTAAACTATCTTGAAATTCTTACGGCATAAATCACTTTTTTTCCCTATACATAGTTCACCAAAGCTACCTAGTTTCTGATCCTGAGTCATGGTTAAACAAGAATGGTATGGATTTGTAATTAACAGGTTTAGTAGATGGTTACCGAAAAGAAAGCAATAATACCTGAGACTGCATCCTCCGCAACTTTGGCATGTTGTTTCACCAAGTCCTCCTTTTCTTGAATGTTCAAAAGAGCTTCAGATAGCTTTTCTGATAGAGCTGTCATACTATCAGTAACTTCTTCCTCCTCTATGGCTTTAGACGTGACTTCAGGTGATTGAGCATTATGATATAAAAGTGCCTACATAAATCGAGAATTAAAGTATTAAGAGAGAAAAACAACTTCTTAGAGATTCTTCTTCTTGTTGAGGGTCTCGTATAATAGATAGTTATGTGAAGGATGAAGGAGAAACAACCTAAAACAGGCTAAGTATATTTTCTGTGATAAGTTTATACCAATGTTTTGGATTGAAGGTGATGTCCATCCAAGTGAACATCAACACCACAGCTGATACAGGAAAAGCACGATTTCCCATAAATAACATTCTATAGAAAAAGTTGTTAACCAGTTTTCAAATGACATTGATATCCAAGACATGGATCTTCATTAAGAAAGAGAAGTTGCATCGTTAAAAGTAAGCCGTCACAAAATAACGTAATAATTCCATTGATTAGGCAACTCCTTCTAATTTAGTAATACATTGTCAAGATCATATTTTTCAATCATCTTTATTTCTAAATTCTTCTTTAAAATGCATATCACCTCAATTCGAAAGACGGGTACACCCCAGAAACCATTTCACTACTTCTATTTGAACAATTAATAATATATTCAATCGAAGAATTTCAGAATTCAGACTAAAAGTTCAAAAAACCAACCTGATCACCAGAAAATCTTTCTGATTGAGATGATCCAGACCCTGAGCTTTCTGCTTCACCATTATTACTCTTCTCAGATGACCTTCTTTTCCACAACCAGCTCCTTCTATCCATCTACTTAGGCGGCTAACCCTCTACCCTCTCCTCTCACACTCAATCTCCCCGCACCCCTGAAAATTTTCAAGAAAACTTCAACTTCAAAATTCCGAAACCAATCACCTTTCTTTGATCTTCAATTCAAACAAATCCATTACTATTTTCAATCAAAATCTACCTAAACGAATGCACAAACGGATCATCATATAGTTAAAGTACACTGTAAGTCCCCCCCCCCCCCTGACAATTTTCAAGAAAACTTCAACTTCAAAAGTCCAACATCAATCACCTTTCTTAATCTTCAACTTAAACAACCCCAACATTAGTTTCAATCCATATCTACCTCAAACAATAATAAATAATAAAAACACCCCTCATTCTTGATGACTTTGAATGCCCAAATGGATCATAATATAATTAGAGTGCAAGAAACCTAAGCTATGTAGATAAAAAAGGATAGAGGTGGCCCAGAAAGATTTCTGGTTATTGTCAGTATTGCTTCCAATTCACCCTTTCTAAACTAAACCTTCTAAATCTATATTATAATCAATAAACAATTAACAGGAATCAAACATAAAAAAATAAATTAACATCTTTCAATAAACCCATGATTAAAAAAACAGTCTTTCAATATACCTATGATTATGTGGAAAAACAATCTTGGTATACACCCATGATTAAAAATTCAATCTTTTTATATAGGTAGTTTATTTAGACAACCCATGATTAAAAATACAATCTTTTTATATAGTTAACTTAGAAGACACAAATTTGTCCACCTAATTGTGATTGGCACCTCTCAATTTCCAACATATATACAAAGAATATGTTAAAAAAAAGTGAGTGAGTGAGAGAGAATGAATAGTATCAAGTTTGTATATACCATGTTGCTGTGACATCAAAGTACCTCAACCAGAACAGCAGAAGTGAGAATTAAGCTTGAATATTTTCAAGAAATGTTGAGAAAAAGAGACCCACATTGAAGAAAAATGCACAAATACAAATCACACTCACACATGGCTTATGCAAGTGATGTGGCCATATGGTGTATACAATCAAATAAAAAATTAATATTAAAATGAAAATGAAAGTGTGCTTTCTTATACAGATGAAACAATGTATTAAATCTGGTGAATTTTATTTCCACTTATGTCATTTTTTAAATGACCGCTCACGTTTGATATCGATACAAAATACATGTTTCGGAATTATTTTTCATCATAGAAGTAAAAAGCCAACGCATGAACATTCCTTGGCATCGTGGAAGGAGTTGCATGTAAATTGTAGGGTAAAAGGCAAGGATCATCACTATGTTTTGTCCTTATCCCTTTCGCTTACTAATGTATTAAATGTCCTCATCGGCTCACCCATATTTTAAAAATCATCATTCACTCACTTTATTGTTTGTTCTTCATTAATTTCGTCACAAAAATTAAAATGTATGTGGTTCATCTGGGGTCAACTTTGGTAATGAAGTGATAATCTAGCTTTTCTTATTTGTAAATATAATGTTCGTGGAAGTTTGATCTAAGCTAGGGCAAAACAATAAATTCAATCCTAAAAATACTACTTGGGTGTGTAGAGTGTTCTTCATGTTTCATGCATTGGTCACACTGAAGATGAAATTGTTTATTATGGACTCAAACCGGCTATTAGATTGGTTAGAAATCTCTATATTTATAATTTATGCCCTTACGATATGGCTCAACTGGTAAAAATTAGTGTGCAAAATATCAACAATCTCACCTCAATTCGACTCTCATAAGGAACGAACTTTGTGTTGATGAAGTGGTTACTAGCAGACAAGCTCTAGCCTCCTAATCAGGCGATGTACATCTTTAAATTAACCTCATCCGTGTACTTCAGTATAGGCCGTTAATTGACGATATCACACTTTTATAATTTTATGATTTCTATCAGTGAAATACATTTAATTTTTGTCTAGTATTCTAGCAGTCATTTTTCACGTGTGGTTATAGGAGCACATCTAAAATAATCGAATGACTTAGCAATTGAGTTAGCACTTCTTAATGCATATGACCAATTATTTGAATCTCATATAAAACAAGCAGTTGAGGATTATTGTAATGTTAACTATACAAAACGAAAGAAGAAGTCTACCTTATATAAGTTATCACAATCTTTTGTAAACCATAAAGGACGTGTTGTTTTGTTCATTTTAAAAATTTTGATTACTTAACATTTCAAGATTCAATCTTAAATATTAAGTTTCGTTATTATTTTTAACCACGTTAACCGTCACTAACTAATGAAGGATGAACAAAAGTTCTGTATACATTATTAATTAAGTACTCTCTCCATCCCTTTTTATTGGCACCATTTTGACTTTTTAGGTCAAACTTTGAAAGTTTTGACCGTAAATTTTTATTAACCGTTAAGAAATAATATAGTCATATTGGATCTTGTTAGATTCCTCTCAATATATATTTTTGAAATATCAAGTTATTATAATTTTTACACGTGTAAAATTAAAAATATTTATGTTTTAAGTCGTGTCTCGAAGACCGTGAAAAAGTAAATGGATCTTATAAAAAGGGATGGAGGTAGTACTACTTTTAGACTTTTGATTTTTACACTCCAATTATTTATAACCACACTCCAAATTCTCACTTTAACCCTTCATTTTGCTTTTCAAAAAGTTGTATAGGAAAATGTTTTGAGAACTATTAAGGATATACATGTAATTAAACATCAAAAGTGGAGTGTGATTCTCATTTGATGGAGTGTAAAAATCAAGGGCCTACTTTTAATAATTAAAAAGAGAACAACGGAATATTTTTATATTACTAATTTATACACTTTTACCATTGTGTAATTTCATATTGTGTTAATTCTTCTTATCGTAGCTAGATATATATTTTCGATTTACAATACTTCTGATCAAAAAATCTTTTATAAACGTGCAAGAAGATTAAACTTGGTTAAAAGCAATAATGAACAAATCATTATCTTGTTTGACTGTTTGAGGATGAATGGATGATTAGTGCCTAATTGCAATTAAAAATATATAATTAAGAAAAAACTCGTGGCATTTATCATGCAAAAATTGCGATATTCTCGTTCATGTAATGAAGGAGGATGATTGAGGCGTGGTGGAGCCCACACCCTCTCCCCCTCCCTCAATGTACAGATTCTCTTTGTTGATAGCAAAAAGTCCACAATGCGACCACCTTCAACTTTTTCCCATTTCTTTATTATTGGATAAGACAAACTACAATTATTGCTTTTTAGTTTCTTTTATTTGCCTTTTATTCACTCGTCGTTTAGCTTTTTGATTCCCATGCAATTATGTTAATCACCACCCAAAATATTAAAAATATAAATAAATGAAAAGAATGCATTTTGTATCCCCTACCTCTCTCCGGCCTGATGCTATGTTTTACATTATTATTACTAACACATTATAACATAACAAATCGACCATTCAAAACCAATATGTGGTGGTATAAACGGTGTCACCGAAATTGTTGACAATTGCAAGAAACTATATTGAATAACATGAAGCGAATTTTAAATCTCAAGAACATGTTTTCGACAACTCCATTAATATATTATTATCATCAGTGTAGACATATCCATCGTGGCGAAGATGTGATATGGTATTAATCTATCTATTCCATTTTAGCCGATTTCACATTTTTCAAAACACAATTTCAATCATCAATTATTTTATATTTATATTATAGAAAACTATAAAAAAAAAAATATTATTAAAGTATTTTGAAAAATGAATTCAATTATATCAATTTTATATTTTTTGGACTAATGAATATAAAGTAATTTGTAGTCAAAGTTCGACACGAATTCTCAAAACGTCAATTAAAGTGAAATAGAGGATGATCTAACTGTTAGAAAGTTGTTAAAATGATCCCAGTAAATATGTACAAATTGCACTTTGGTCTCAGTTAATATTGGGTCTGCAGAAATGGTCCCAGACTCCCAGATATGAGTACAAAATGTGCATTTTAGTCCTTGGACGTTAAGTTTTGACGGAAAAACATTAATATGGGGCAAAAATATAAGATTCAGCATAGTTAACATCCTAATATGTAATTATAAGTAAATTTGGGGCCAACTTGACATATAATCACATATTAGGATGTTAAATTTGCTGAATCTTACGTTTTTGCCCCACTGAACGTTTTTCCGTCAAAACTTAACGTCCAGGGACTAAATGCACCTTTGTACCAATATTCGGGACCATTTTCGCAGACCCAATATTAACTAGGATCAAAGTGTAACTTGCACAATTGAAATCATATTGACAATTTTCTCACGTAAGTGTTAGTAATATAATTCCATAAAATGGATTTAATATTATTTTTACATTAAAAATATCGAACGACATAAATATCATTGATGTCATCAAAATAAGGATCGTGAAAATATGCATGCGTATGTATATATCGTAACTTTTGTAATTGTACGTTGTGAAAATGGTTATGTTTTATCTTCATAAATTATCTCCTCAACTATTATTTTATCATACTTTTGTTAAAAGATATGATACATTAAAAGAAGAAAAAGTTTGTACCTAACATTACCTATCTCATCCTTTTAAATTATCCTTACCGTCAGGATTTGTCATTAAATGACAGCAATATATTGGAATCATATAATTGAGTACTTTTATTGTTAAATCATTTATTTTCAAATTAAATTGAACTGAGATTTCTAGAATTGGGGTTGCATGCGGAAAGATTTAAAGTTAATTGTAAATTTAATTCTAGATAGATATATAAATGTAGATGAGCCTCTAAATTAAAGTGTATCCTATTTGATTTGAAATAGTTATATTATATAAATTAGTCATTGAAAAAGATATAAGTATTGAAAAATAATCCTCAAAATCAACATAAATGCTATAGTAGTCAGTAGGATCTAAAAGTAACAATCTTGCAGTATGTTTTGTAAATAATTTTTTTTTTTCAGATCAAATGAATATCTATTATCAGTTAAATTAAGTGACATAAAGTGAGTTTATTGAAATTCTTTTATCTTCTACCTATCCTTAATTGTGTCATTGACCTAAGTAATATAGTTTCGGACTTTCGGTTACAAAGTATTTATAATTTAGTTAATTACCATCGATTTAATAATAATTTCTTATTCAAATCAAATCTCTTGAGATATTATCTCGGCCAATATTGTAAAATTGGTCAAAATTTGGTCTCAAAGAGAAATCTAAATACTCTTCTAGAAATAAATAAAAAAAAGTATTTTTTTTAATAGATAATAACAAATATTACATTCGATGAAAATGGAAAAGTATTATAAACATATACGGGATAAAATAATTATGTTACACACGTAATACATTTTTTTGTGCATAGTTATCTCATATGTTTGGTGCACCAACTTAAATGCTTTTAATGTCTAATTGAATCATAAAATTTCATACTTCGTAATAAATACAATGTATTTGATTCTCCTATAAATTCATGAATTATTAAGACAAGAGAGGTACAAAATCAACTACTTACATCTTCATCAATTGTTCACATTCAAATATTGGAGGTCAAATATGAATTTCTTAATTGCATATGTTTTTATACCACTTTTGGTACTCTCTTCCCAAGGTAACATATATATATATATATATATATATAACAAATTGTGTATGTTTTATGTCATATTTTTCACTTATTAATAAAATATATATTCATTTAATACAAATCGATGAGGTAAATTTTAAATTCAAAGTCTTCTACTTTAAAGATCCTTAGTTTTTTTTTTTTAATATACCAAGCGATGAATCAAAGAGATCAGAATAGATCACCTTTTCAATAATAATTCACAAATTTGCTATTAATATATTTAATTAAAAATAAAGTTTGAATTATAATATTGCGTTTATATTACGCAGGAAATGAGAAGATGAGTGTGCAAGCATGTGGGGAGGAAATATATTTTGCTCCTGACTACTGTAACGAAGTGAAATGTCAAAACTTGTGTAATGAAAAAAATCCGGGAGTTCATGTTGTTGGACGTTGCTTGACAATTGATGGTTGTTTTTGTCAATGTCGTTAATAATGTACTACCAAATATTATCACAAAATAAATAAAGATATTATGATTGTGAAATAAATGAAGATTTTAGAGTGTAATGCTTTGGGATTTAGACTATTAATATTTACGTATTTTAAGACTAATTATAATACTTCCTCCGTCCCTAAAAGATTGTCACATTTTGACTTTTGTGGTCAATTATAACAAAATTTGATCACGAATTCTCATTAAACGATAAGAAATAATATAGTCTTGTGGGACCTCGTTAGATTCGTCTCAATATATATTTTTGAAATATCAACTTATTATAATTTTTTCGCATTTAGAATAATAGATATTTATATTTTAAATTGTGCTTTATTGACCACCAAAAGTCAAATGTGACAATCATTTAGGGACGGAGGGAGTATATGGTAGCTCAAAGCTCAATTATCTAATGATATATATATTATACTCTTCCGTCCTGTTCATTTTTACTTGTCGTTTCTAACCATTTCTGTGTTGATTAAGGAAATAAAAAGTAGGCGACAAGTACCTTGTATATGTACAATGACGATTATTTAAAACTATATTATTGGTTGGACGACAGGTTGGTTGATAATAGTTTCATAGTAGAAATTAAAGTAGTAAAAATGTTCGTTAGAACGGGATGTAAAAATAATTCTTTCTGGTGTTAGCTAGACTAGTATTTTTTGAACAAAAAAGATGTACTTGAATGATAAGTAAAAATAAATCGAGAAAATATTAGATATTATTGAAAGGAGTGAGAGCATGATATGTTTATAAATTGCTTAAACAAAAAGATGCAAATAGTTTGGATTGCCCAAACAACAGATTTCAAGTATACTAATTGTTTCATACAAAGAGAAATTTGATTGAATTATATATTTTTGTATTAAGTTCATCACCAATTTAGCATTACCAATATCAATTACTCAAATAGGATAAAAACTTTTTATGTTTAAATTTCACTTTATTTTAATAATCCATCCATCTATATTTCTAATACTCATTTGACTTTATATAATATTCATATATAACTCATTTGTTACAAATGATGTCTCATATCACCAACAGATAATTGTTGTGAATTAATTAGTCTACTATTACCTCTTTCATTTTACAGTAATTGTGAGGATTTATTCAATTAAGAATAGGCATACTAAAAACGATAATTTATTCGTTTAACTCTATATAATTTTATCAAAAAAATAATAAGAATAATAGAACAATATTTACCATTGGACTCATAATATTTAGTTAAATGAGCTTATGGTCCATTATATAAAAGGGCTACATGAAATGGCTTCTCTAGTTATCCGTTACATAAAAGGGCTGGTTGTGAAGCATGTGAACCAGTAATGAATTTATATTAGTATATTACATTTACGGGGTATATATTTTGAGTAATTATTGAAACATATTAATTTAAAAGACATTTAAAAGGTTTTAATTTCGAATATAAATCAGTAAATCACAAATAAAATTGAGAAAAAAAATATAATTAGTCAAGTGTCGATTGCTTGAGAACTTAACTTCAACCGTAAAACTTGTAACAAAATCTAGAAACAAGAAATAGTGTCTCGAGTATAGTTCAACTAGTAAAAGTGAGTAGATTCTTGTGTGTTTATTAGTTTGTTGTTTACAAATCTGAGCTATTGGATCAACCTATTTTCAATTTTTTTTTGAATATTGTGACTATTTTAAATAAATTCGGTTGAACTCTCACCGTGTTTTTCAATTGATATTTTAGACTTTTGGTTTTTTAGACGTTTTACAATCCCAATGCAATTTTTAGTGACATTTTTCTCTCGAGCCTCTATTTAATGTATTTCATGTAGAATACCAATGCATGAATGTAATTGTTGATTACTCATTAGTTAGGATTGCATGTGTAAAGTGATATTGTTTCTTTATTGATATGAAAATAACTTGAACGACAATTAAAAAGGCGGAGGAGTATTAGTTAGCACACAAATATGACTCGGTAAAAACTAAAATGTTAGTACAAGCAGCATTGTCTCTTCACGCTGTATGAGCTCGATTCAAATTGTTAAAGTGGTTTAAAAAGAAAACCCCGATCCATGAACATGTATGGTACATGACGTAATTTACTTAATTCGTGTATTGGTGACGATTTAGCAAGCTTTAAGTGTAGCTGAATCAATATTTAAGTTAATGTGCGTTTATCAAAAGTGAAAATGAGCCAAACTCATATACGTTATACGATTATCACACGTTACACTCTTTCAATTTCCCAGTTTTTCCTGAAACAATTAAACTAAATATTTTGATATTGGGTTGCTCAATTTCCCCCAACTAGTTGACTTTTCTGCAGAGTTCTTGATTTTGGGATAAATATTTCTCCAATTTTGACTTTTTATTGCAGAGATCAAATGGAGGAAGGTGGAAGGATGTGTACATGGAGTGTTATTCGAGCTCTACTAGCTGTTCTTCAATGGTGGTCTTTTAATGTCACTGTTGTTATTATGAACAAGTGGATCTTTCAGGTCAGTTCATATTGTTGTCCCAAAAAGATTGTCCAGTTTGATTTTTAGTTGTTTAATAAGTTTGGTAGCTTTGATTGAACCATGACTTTGGTATTGAATCATAATTATCTTGCTTAGTTTGATGTTTAGTTGCCATAAAATATGTAACTTAACAAATTTGGTAGTTTTAATTGATACCCATGTCTTTGATTTTGAATCAAAATTATATGCTAGTAGTTGATTATAGGTGGTAGACATGATGTATTTTCGCCACATATTATACAATATATTTAAAAATTACTAGCTTGTTGATATTAAATTATGTTAAAAATACTATCTTTTGATATTTCCCTCACATAGCATAGAATATTATGAACAATTAGAGTTCAGACTTTCAAAAGTCAACAATCGAAATTCAAACGGGGACAATCCTTTTGAGGGGGGGGGGGGGTAATGATTAGTAATCTGGTTAATTTTTCAGCTAAAGAACTTGTTTTTTGTGGATTTTGGTGTTGATATGTACTCTCTTCTATGTTTACAAGATGATTTCGTCTGAATATTTGACACTGTAATGATATCATTTTCATTTTAGCCTTCACCTGAAGCATATTCAGAATTTGTTAGTCGATTTATGGGCTAGAAAGGTGTTGAATTATTATCGCCTACCCCACTTAATGGAATAAGACTTGGTTGGTCGGTCATAGTTATGTTTCAATAGTTGATGGAATTAGGATGTACTCTTTGTAATTACAGTGAAAACTTGCAATCAGTCTCCAGATTCAGTATTATATAATGAGATTGGTTAAAATTGCATGAGGCAGTGTGAACTCGGATGAAGAGTTAAGTTATATCGAAGAAACATATGCCGTTAGCTTAGTCCTTCAGCATGAAAAGATGAATATAGAAGTAGACTCATATCGAGGGCAGAAGTTGAGCAAAAGGGTATTTTCTCGTGTGATTGAGAGAAGTAGTGAAAGGTTTTCATTAGATAAGAAAATAACTCATTACCAGAAAGTGAGTTGATGCTCAACATGTGAATAGAGTGGCAATAAGTGTTTTTCTTCTAATGAGAAATGTTACTATAAGGCCACGTTTTCTGGGTAAGAACAAAGTCGGTCTTATCTAATGGGGCTAATGCTATTAACTAAGTCGGTCTGAGCCACGATTACATCTTTCTAATTATAAAACCATCTGCTCTGTAAGCATATTTAATAATGTGATGAATTAGACAAAGGAAAATCCTTAAAAATGACATATAGTAGATTAGACTGAGCGACCTGTTCAGGTTGAAGAGTGATTGAATTTCATCGTCATTCACTAACCAACTTATTTTTCTCTTCGTTTTGGCAGAATTTGGACTTCAAGTTTCCTCTAACTGTTTCCTGCGTGCACTTCATATGTTCGGCGCTTGGAGCATTCTTGGTTATTAAAGTGATGAAGTTGAAACCACTGATAGAAGTTGACTCTCGAGATCGATGGAGAAGAATATTTCCCATGTCTTTTATTTTCTGTATCAATATTGTCCTCGGCAATGTAAGTCTGCGGTATATTCCAGTTTCTTTCATGCAGACGATAAAATCGTTCACTCCCGCAACAACAGGTCCGTTTGAGATGATGTCCTGAATAGATCTGTTATCTCCCTTTGCCCCCCAAAATAGCTTCAACTTCTGACAGAAATGTATTTGAATTAGTTATTCTTCAGTGGTTAGTCTGGCGAAAACAATTTGAAATGCTTATATGGGCGTCGTTGGTGCCCATTGTCGGGGGAATTCTTCTGACATCTATCACAGAGCTGAGCTTCAATATGTTTGGATTTTGTGCTGCCTTATTTGGCTGCTTAGCTACATCTACCAAAACAATCTTGGCTGAGTCACTTCTCCATGGTTACAAGTTTGACAGGTAACTTTTCTTTTAGGGCCCTTTCTTTTATATTGAAATTCAAGAGCAATTCAGCAAAAATTATATAGTTTAGAGTCTCTTCTGTTCCTGAAGATGGATAATTTGTTAATTACATAATCTTTAGTTATGTGGTAGATAACTTCCATCATTCATGTCTTGAATTTTAATCTTGTATTTCCTCGATCTTGCAGTAAGTAGTTCATATATCGGTCCTCAATGTGGTCTGAGGAGGGAGTAAGGAAATATATATGATGAAAACCAATAATATCTGCATAATTTTATTTATTTCCCCCTCTAGATCGGTTTCAGATCATTCCAGGTGTAAGGTCTGCTATGAAATTGAGTGTCCCAGCCTCATTTAGTTTACATTCCTTATAGACAATATTCCCATTCTTATTGTAGACCTTATGGCCTCGGTAAGGTCCTATATGACTATGCTCACAGCCATCATTATAAGCATGCGAAGACTCGAAGAGAAAGGAATCTTTCATCTGCTATCTGATATCTCTTCCACCATTTCTTTGTGCAGTATAAATACAGTGTATTACATGGCACCTTTTGCAACAATGATCTTGGCTATACCTGCTCTATTGCTTGAAGGGACGGGAGTTATTCACTGGTTCTATAGTCACTCATCTATTGCACCAGCACTGATTATTATCTTCAGCTCTGGGGTGATGGCCTTCTGCCTCAACTTCTCTATCTTCTATGTGATACACTCCACAACTGCGGTCACTTTTAATGTTGCTGGCAACTTGAAGGTTAGGTTCTATGCTTGCGCTTGATCTATTCAAATGCCTCTTGACCAGAGTAATTGGTTAACGTTATGATTAAGACCTAGTGGGGCAGTATCAATGCCCTGGTTGTTACTCATAGACTAGTACAAGGTTAAAATTTTATCCCTTGTGGTCATACATTTATCTATGGCTGTAGTCAAGAAAAACTGTTTATACGTCCTCTTGGTGTTCTTCAATTAAGCACCGATAAATATGCATCAAAGAAAATATTTTGACCAAGTTATTGCCACAAATTTCAATGGGCCATAATGGTGAACCTTCCTTTAGTAACAATATTTTTGCCCTTATTCTAGTGACTTCAGTCTTCATCTTTTTGTAATTGTATGTGTGCAATGTCAGAGAACATCACTAATAATATACTTACATGCGGCTTCAATTGACCTCGCGACAGGACTCGATAGTCTAGTAGCAGAATCTAAATCAAGGATGTAGACAATGTATGCTGGTGCAGTAACAATTAGGGACATTTATAAGTTTAAGTTGACCTTTTCAAGGTATTTTTAGTAACCAAATTCATCTTCTGTTTTGCAGGTTGCAGTAGCCGTCTTAGTTTCTTGGTTAATATTCCGGAACCCCATCTCAGCAATGAACGCATTAGGATGTGCTGTAACTCTAGCTGGCTGTACTTTCTATGGGTTTGTTCGACACAAGCTATCACAACAACCATCAACCCCACCACCAAGGTCACCTAGAACACCGAGAACTCCAAGAACTCCGAAAAAATGGCAGGAACTACTTCCCCTTGTAAGTGATAAGCCTGACGATAAAGTCTGAGTTAACAGAGCTAATATATATTTATATCCGTTAACTATACTTTGAGATAGATAAGAAGCTTAAAATTGAACCCGTTTCCGTCTTTGTAAACTCTATAGTTGTAATTTATCCATGTTGCTTCATTCTCAGTGCTCAAATCAATGTATTTCTATACCCGCACAATCTTAATTCTCACACGTTTCTCGTCTAGAAGTCGTGTTTTGATTCTCAGATCCTTGAATGGACAGAACATCAAGAGAACATCAAGTTTTGTAGTAGTTTGTTAAACTTCATGATATCTAGAGGTCTTTCGTTGATTGTTATCAATACAAGCTGATTTTCTCTTTTGGGCAAGGCAATGAGCATATCTATTTATTCTCTTGATAACTACTGAGATGGGAGGTTAACCCATTTCCATGCTAGACTTCTTGTCTACAAGGCACCAGCTAGATACATACACCCTTGATTTTTTTTACTTTTTAGACGAAACTTTGATCACGAATAACTTTTTAATCCTTCGGCAATCTTTATACTCCCTTAGATTTTACTAAATCATACATGTCTCATTGGGATAATCAAATTTCAACCTCAAAGTATTGAGGATTGGGGATTTGTTTTAGAAGAAAACAAGTATTCCCTCAATTTTTTTTTTATATATGACGTTTTAGATATTTTCACAATAGCTTATGAAAAATTAAAAATAGTCAAAAAATACATTGAAAATGTAAAATGTCAATTGATTGTCACTATATTATTGATCAGTTGATAAAGTGAAAAAAGTAGACAAAAAATATATTGGAATTGTAAAACATTATATAAAAAAAATAAACTAGAAATTTAAATTGTCATAAAAAAAATGGAGGGAGTATTGAATAACAAATTGAGGACCACAGAAAGTGTTACTCAATCAACTTCAATCATAAACACAAAAGTTGAAGTCAAACCCAAATGAATAGAAGAACACTTCATGTTCTAGACAAAGAAAAAAGGGATATTTGACATTGAACTTACAAGTGATGACTAAATTAGAAAAATAATTATGGTATCGAGTTAATCTGTCAAAACATATTTTAATTCCTCATTTAAATTAACTACTCTGTGAATAATTTAACGGTTGAGTCAACATTCGTGAACTATGAGGCAAATTATTTGAATCTCATGTAAAATGTGAGGGGAGAGGGGGAGGTCGAGGGAATTATTGTAATGTTAAATATAAAAAAAATAGTAGAGACATGAAACTTATACTTATATACACATTCATGTCAAATTCTAAGTCGGATATTGCAAAATTTTTATGTAAAATTTTGAATTCTAGTTGCATTGACGTTTTTTTCAATTTTAAATCTCGTAATTTAGTTAAAATGTAACCCAACAATGAGATTTCTATTCTCGTCAATTTGTCTTAAAATTTTGGTGAAAGTAATACTCGATATGTGTCCAATATATGACGCTTAAGACTTCAAAAGGTGACATGGCATACTCTTATTTAGTTGGTAAATATTCATATAATAAGGGAAAATATTGAATGTGAAGTAAATATTCATCCAACCAAAACTATAAAAATAATGTGGTCCTCCATTTGTTATCCATACTTGTTTTCTTCTAAAACAAATCTCCAAACAAGTATGGATAACAAATAGGACCGCAGTAAGTGTTATACTCAATCAACTTCAATCATAAACACAAAAAATTTGAAGTCAAACCCAAATGAATAGAAGAAGAAGAAATATTTGACATTGAACTTACAAGTGATGACTAAATTAGAAAAATAATTATAGCATCCAGATTTGTCATACATATTTTAATTTCTCATTTAAATTAATTAATAAGGATATGAGATAATTAAATGGTGTAACGATTGAGCTAACATTCTTGAACTATGCGGTGTAGGAATCAAATCTCATATAATATATGGAGAGGGAGGGAGGGTTAAAAATTATTTTAATAAAATCTTGAATTTTACTTACATTAATATGTTTTTCTTCAATTTGCTCCAACTATAAATAAAAATGATTAAAAAGAGTACAGTATTAAATTATTAAGTTATCGATACGAACCCTCGTAACAATTAGGTAATATTAGTCGATACAGAGTTTTGTACGCGTGAATAAAGTTTAGTACATACGCTAAAAATAAGATCCAATGACTGTTGTGAATAAAAACAAGACAGTTTCCTTTGACATAAACGTCCATCAGTCAAACAAATACTAATCCATCCAAATGGCACCATTTAAATACCTTTCCCTTTCTCTTTTAATCTTTTCCTTATTTGTCAAACACTTGTCTAGACTATATCTATGTCGACTGATCTTTGGTAGTTTGGGACGGATCCGAGATTTTGGCATGGTAGTTCAAAATATTTAATTTTTTATTTATTTTTGTATTATTAATAAAATATTATAATAAATTATTTATTCTCTCATGTCTTTAAATAATTGGTACATTTTGACTTTTATGGTCAACAAAACACGATTTATAACGTAAATATCTTTTATTGACATTCGAAAAAATTATAAAAAGTTGATATTTCAAATATATATATTTAGACAACTCTAATAAGATCGCAGATGACTATATTATTTCTTATCGTTTAATGAGAATTATTGATCAACTTTTTTAAAGTCTGACCACAAAAGTCAAAATGTACCAATCATTTAGGGATAAAGTGAGTATATGACAAGATTTTTCTGAAATATAATAAATATTCATGAATTTTATCCTTAAAATACTAAGTAAATGATTAATTTCATCATTTGGAACTAAAAAGAAATACATATGAAATGTCTAAGGTTTGTTGTTATAATTAATGAATGATTAAAATAGACTTCATCATTCTGAAATATAAAAAATATAAATGAAATGTCTAAGGTTTGTTGTTATAAATAGTGAATGGTAAAATAGACTTCATCATTGTGAATTATAAGAAATAGAATTGAAATGTCTAACATTTGTTGTTGGGACCAATTTTTTTCATTCAAACGATATAAGCTGATAGAATAAGAGGAGTTGAACTTATGACCTCATGAAAACACATCTTCTTACTTACCGACTAAACTACACATCATTTCGGAGGTTCAATTAATACAATGTCTGACCCTGTTGGTAATCTAAATGTAATATCTCAAAATTGTGTCAAATTGCCAAGCACCAATTGTATATTAGGGATGAGAGTACATATAAAATGATATACAAATATAGAAATTTGTAGCTAATAGACAGTTGGAATAAATGTGAGATAAACTATCTCAACAAAGTATGAACCTAGTACCTCTTGATTAAAAATTGGGTTAGATGTCACACACTATTAAACTATCGACAATATATTGATTTGTGATTTATTACTAAATATAACATTTTTATATCATATTATTTTTTCATCTTTATTAGATGATAACACAAAATAATATAAGATCTTTGCAAAGTAAATTTTTAGTAGAAAATCTCAATTTTTTTTATGATATTAGTGGATAATTATTATATAAAATGTCTATAAAGTAAACGAAAGAAGTTATTTAATAACTATTTAAGGAGAACATAAGTACATAACCAACAATCTTGGCCTAGTGGTTATCGACCCATGCTTCCTCAATGAAGGTTATGGATTCAAGGCCTGGCAAGGGTCCGATATTTATGAATTTATCTGCTCCGCTGTAGTGGAGATTCCCCTTTCCAAAGTATAGAATTTCCATACTTGTATGTGTAGATTGGTTACCAAAAAAAGAAAGCGAACATGAAATTTTAAAGACAAACTTTAGTCCCCTAATCAATTAAAACACATCTCACGATTTATAAAGATGCATAGAAATTATTAGTGTAACGATTTCAGACTTCATAACCACTGATTAATTAACGCATATAAACACATGTCATGAGAACCTTTTCTAAAAATATACTCCAGTTCAAACTTTAATTAATTTTGTAATTAGTCAAACAAGTCACAAAACACATGTACAAGCTGTACATTAATATATCCATGTAGACTAATCTTTGGGGACCTCCGATTTCTTCCAGAAACTTCGGCGTGTATTTTGCGTGGGAAAATCCACCCCTCCCACTTTTTCTTCCTTTTGCTTTTTCCTCATTTTTCAATTTTTACAGTTCATTCTTATTATATCCATCTCCTCAGATTCAAATTCCTCAATTATTCATATATTATTTGCATATATTCGTATAATATACATAAATCATATATATTTGGGTGATGATTTCTCAGATTATTGAGCATTTTATTCTCTATATTCCATTCAGGTATGTGTTTAATTTTCAATGCTTTTTATTACTCCCTCCATCCCTATTTAATAGACCCGTTTTGACTTTTTGGGTCAAATTTCGAAAGTTTTGACCGTAAATTGTTATTAATCGATAAGAGATAAAATAGTCATATGAGATCTTGTTAGATTCGTCTCGATACATATTTTTGAAATATCAAGTTCTTATAATTTTTAGACATATAAAATTAAAAATATTTACGTTTTAAATTGTGTCTCGGAGACCGTGAAAAAGTAAATGGGACTATTATTTAGGGATGGAGGGAGTATTAGTTTTATTGTTATTATTGTTATTATGTAATAGTCTATGTGTACGGAAAAGATTGTCTAGTTTTGAATGTTGATGATTGCATTTTTGAAGTTTGAAGTCCCGTATTTTCGTATACGTTAGTATGAGATTGTGAAAATGTTCATTGTTAGTTTTGTGTATCTTTTGAATTTTTTTGAGCTAGTTTTGTAGGATCGGATCTAATGAAGATTCTGAATATTCATTTCTTACTTTTTTATGCTTTTTAATTTAATTTTGTTAGCTAGTTTTTTTTTCGAAAAAATATATTTATGTATGCTGTTATCAGAAATGCATTATGTTTTAGACGATTTATTATAGCTTAGAAATTTAAGTAGTTTCAGTTCGATTTATGGGAGAATTGAATTTAGTTGTTGTCATTGGGTCCTTTTTTCATTTTTTGTTTATAGTTTTAATTAATTAATTTAGTTTTCGGTGTTATCGGAACTGTCATAGGCTAGAGATGGTTTTTGAAGAGGATTTACCAGTTTAGAATGACCATAATTAGTTCGTTTCAGTGTAATCTCATTTTTGCTTTGAATCCAGTTGTTAATATTAAAAATTAACCTGTGAATCTAGGTGAATATATTTAAAAGTTGTTTGGAGACTATTGAAAAGAGGCGAAATATTATTAAAAACACCATTCACCTACATTACACCCCAATTTGAGGGGTATCGAAAATGGGGTGAATCTAAATGAAATATAACCTAGTTGAGTACAGAAAATTGGTTCCAAACGGGGTGAACTTAAAATTTCTCGAGATTCACCTAGTTTCACCCCAATTCAAACGGACCATATATCATTTGACATCATCTGGTTAGACTTTCAGAAATCTAAGAAATCTGCCCAAGTCGATGATTAGGCTTTTACGTGAGTGGCATATTCGGTTTATGCCTGCACGTTGACATGTAACACCATCACTAATTGTCATGTTTTGGTAGCTCATGGTTTCTCTTTTAGTTGGATAGGGTGCCTTTATATTGAGAAGTCATCTGCTTTAGTCCCATGTACATTGTTGGCATAATGTTAGGATAGGTAAATTTAAATATTTTGAGTCCACATGATTTATCTCTTGTTATCAACTTTATATTTTTATACTGAATGTCTTTTATTCCGTTCAGTTATACTTGCTCCCTTGTTCTATATGGTTTGATCTTCTAGAGATATTCCACATGCTATGCTGATAGTACCTTACCTGACAGGAGCTGTCTTCATTTTGGAAATGAGAAGGTCACCCAATGTTATAAGATCTAGAGAAGTAGAAGTTCAGTCATCATGCTTGATATTAATATCTCATTATTGAAGCTGTCGACAAGTTCGACCCATATATGTGCACTGGTAGTTACTGGATTGCTTGGAATTTTTGCCTTTGTATATGCATTTCTAAGATGGCAGAGGAAAACATCACTTAATTGGGTCAAAGCTGCTGCTAGGGCAAAAAAGAAAGCTTGGAAGAAACTGAAAGTTCCCCACTCATACCACATATGGACTGAAGAAGCTGCAGAATCTGGAACTCCATCAACATGTTGTGTCTGCCTCACTTCCCTTCTTTCACCACAAAGCTTGCACGCAAAAGTTACCTCGCGATCTCCTCTAAACCGCTGTGCTGTTTGTGGTGTTGTGTCCCATTTGCGTTGTTCTTCATATGCAGCCAGGGACTGCAAGTGTATAGCACAAGCTGGTTTTGGTCATGTGCAACACCATTGGTCAGAAAGATGGATGAGTCAGGATGAAAATTCAGAAATGTCTGCCTTTTGTTTTTACTGTGATGAACCTTGTGGAATTCCTCTCATTGATGCATCTCCTACATGGCATTGCCTGTGGTGCCAACGGCTCATCCATGTGAATTGTCAAGCTAAAATGTCAGCAGAGTTAGGTGACACATGTGATTTGGGTTCTTTGAGAAGAGTCATTCTTTCCCCACTTTGTGTGAAGGATGTAGATGATGACTCAAACAATGGAAGAATTGCGAATTCTACTGCTTCTAGTGTACAGATTAGAAGAAAGCGCCGTAGAAACAGACAAGGGGGTGATAACTTTTTTGATGGAAAACTGCGGGATGTATCTATTGTTCATAGGGCACTGCATTATGTTCGTAATTATCTAGATGGCTTGACAAAGTCTAGTTACAATAAGCATGAAGAAAAACTTATTAATGGTAATTTGGGTAAAAAGAATGGCAGTCGTAATAATTTGGACATGGAAGGGCTTGACAGTAACTACAGGATTTATAAGAAGTATGTTATAGAGAATTTGTCTCCCGATGCCAGACCTCTTTTAGTATTCATTAATACGAAAAGTGGAGCTCAAATCGGCCCTGCTTTGAGGAGGAGATTAAATATGCTATTGAATCCAGTACAGGTGAGTATTCATCATGTTTGGTAGTGCTTTTTGCTGTTCTTTTGATTTCATAAACTAGTAACCCATTATCTTTCACTTCGATTTATGTTCTGTTAGTGTGTGTGTTATATGGACCTAAAATCCTCTAGCTATTTAGAATCATTGGCCTTGTTCTATGGATATATGTTGCTTGATCATTTGACCAATCAAGAAGTGGTGACGTGTAAGGTTAATTGAATGGTCTGCTCCTTTTTAAATGTTGTACTGGTCGCTGAATGATCAATTCCATGTTTTGTATTATGGCCCCAGTTCTTGTGATAGGATTGGGATGTCCAGTAGCAATTTTGTGTTTCTAATAAAAAATTTAGTTTCTTGTATGTACTTCAAAGTTAATTCAAATCCATTTAATTACATTATGTGTAAGGTTTATTTCTCTCTCATGGATCTATTTTATCTTCTATAAACAACATATATGTTCTTCTGAAAGGTCTTCATAAGAGTGAGCATGTAATGCGACTTATACAAGCTTACTGTTCTTTTTCTTTCTTCTTTGATATGAGAGAAAAGAAGTTGGCTCCCTTTGTTTACGCCCTATTCTGTCTCATTATGGAATTGGCTAGGTCTGATTTTTCTTTGTTCCTCATTTTCCCCCAAAGTAGACACTTTCAATTATATTTTTAGAATTACTGGGTAACTTTGTTAATGTGTTGTGGATATGTGATTAAATTGATCTATGGGAAAGTACGCCGATTGCATTTGTTTACTTGGTTTAGTTACCATCTTCTCGTACTTCTCAGATATACTTCCCTTTATTCTCTTCAGGTATTTGAGCTCAGTTCTTCTCAAGGACCAGAGGCCGGCTTAAAGCTTTTTAGTTGCTTGCCAAACTTCAGAGTTTTGGTTTGTGGTGGAGATGGAACTGTTGCATGGGTCCTTGATGCAATAGAGAAGCACAATTTTGAATCCCCTCCACCTGTTGCTATCCTTCCGTTAGGGACTGGAAATGATTTGTCAAGGGTTCTGCTGTGGGGAGGAGGATTTTCATCTGTGGAAAGACAAGGTGGCTTGAGCACCTTTTTGCATGATGTGGACCATGGAGCAATAACAATGGTTGATCGGTGGGCAGTAAAGATCATTGAAGAGAAATCAGTTGGTGATTTAAATAATTTGCAGTCGAAGTTCATGATGAACTACTTAGGTAATACTTTTCTCCTTTTCAAAATTCATATATCTACACGCACAATCCCACCCTCTCTCGACCTAACTCTTCAGTTTACCATTTGATCATATTGCTTTAGACTCCTGTATTTTGAGAAGATGTGGAAAATTGCAAGTAATTTTTGCCTAATATTAAATAAATATAAGTTCGCTCGAAGACTTAACAGAGTGCAATCAGCCATTACTTGGAACGAGTTTACAATGAAGGAGTGAATTAACTTAATTATCTTTTGTAGCGGCTAGTGTTTCTAGAACTTCGGAAAACTTAAATCAGTTCTGAAAGGTGGCCCCAGTTGATTATAAAATGAATCAATAGTCAATGATGTGTCTATTGGAACTAACAAATACTGATGCAGTAATACTTAGTCAAGATCAGGAATCTCTTGAGTGATCTATTTCAAGTAATTGGCTTATTTGTATATAACTATTTAGTATGGCTGCTTACCTATTTCTGTATGTTTTAACTTCGTGATTTCTACTTTTATGCCAATAGGTATTGGATGTGATGCAAAGGTTGCTTACGAATTTCATATGAATCGTGAAGAAAACCCTGAAAAGTTTAATAGTCAGGTATTCGCATAATTCTCTTATACTGATACTTTTTATGAGTAGTGAAAGTTGGCCTTGAAAATATAGTTTAATTGTTCTGAAAAATTCGAGACAAGTACTATATAATTGACGAAAAGAGGAAGGACCATAACAGATTGTGGGGTATGCCCCACCTTTGGGTCATCAATTTTGGATTGAGGCTGTATCCCACCTTTACATGTCATACTTCTCCCTTTCTCATTGTTGCTCTTTCAATTTGTAAATAGTTCATTAACAAGTTGCGGTATGCCAAGGAAGGTGCCAGAGATATTATGGACAGAACTTGTGCTGACTTACCATGGCAAGTGTGGCTTGAAGTTGATGGCAAAGATATACCCATCCCTAAGGTATCAAAATCTAAATAAAGTCTTCGATTTGTGGTTTATTTCATGCTGTATATAATACAACTTTTGTTGTGTTCAGGATGCAGAAGGTTTAATTGTGCTCAACATTGGCAGCTACATGGGTGGAGTAGATCTATGGCAGAACGACCATGAAGATGATGACGAATTTAATCATCAATATATTCATGACAAAATGCTTGAAGTTGTATCTGTTTCTGGAGCATGGCATCTTGGGAAACTCCAGGTTTGAAATGCGTTTAAAAAAAAAAAAAACTACTTGCAACCTTTAAACTTTCATGGTGCTTCGTGTGTGTTGTCTGTGCTTTTGTATTCTTTGATCTCCATCTACTCTCACTTTTTCTTTCATGACTTATATATATGTTCACTAAAAAAGGTTTAACAAGTAGGGGTGTCAGGTGTGCTGTAATATTATTAGCAATTCCTTCACAGGATTATTATGAAAGTCTTCACTATGCCTCATACTTTTCTAGTTGTATGTTATGAATCTTTCTGTTGTACTAGCGGATAATATTTGATGCTTCCTTAACCATAATTTACAAAAGAATAATATAATTTGACCACTAACTCTGTGAAATGTCAAATGTGCCACATGCAAGGAGGGGTTTGGTTTCTGACTGAAGGTACCAAAACTTCTACCAGAAAACCGCCCCACTGTTGATCACTGTGGTTTGAGGGTGACCTCAAAAATATTTTATTTATTTATTTCTGGCTCTTAGGCAATATCATGTACCTAAATTGTTTAAATATTTGTAGTAATATGGAACATGTGAGTTCATTGCCTCTGTTGTGTAACATTTATCATGTATTGTTATGTGTTCATTGTTCTTGATGTTTTCTTCTGTTGTAGGTTGGGCTCTCACAAGCAAGGAGGCTAGCCCAGGGAAGAACGATCCAGATGTATTCTTCTAGTCCTATGCCTGTTCAAATCGACGGGGAGCCTTTTATTCAACAGCCTGGAAGTATAGAAATATCTCATCATGGGCAGGTAACTAAGTTATATCTTTTCCTCTATGAAGTTGCATCACTTATAATCCTCTTGGGAGGATTTATATTCAGATTTGAGTTCAATTGTAGTTGAGATGGGTACGTAGATTATAGGAGATACAAAAAAGTACTATAGATACAAAGATTCAATTTGTTAGTGCATTCGTCACATTCGTAGTCAGTTTTATGGCATCAAGGGTTCCTTTCATTGTACTCTAACTGGTTGTCTTTTTAATATATATTAGAAAACATATATATGATTAAGAAAATGTTTTTTTTTTTTTTTTAAACATTCATTATCAGCTCTTCAATAAATTTTTCGTGTTCACTAGAGCTTGTTAAGCAAGACTATGAAATGTATTTCAATTGTCTTCTGAGACGTAAGGCTGTCTGAATGCAAGGTTTAACTCTTTTGTACTCTTGGATGTTATCAGGTGTTTATGTTATCGAGGGCTGCAGGAACTGAAGGGAGAAGAGGTCATGCAGCGGCAATGATGATGGACGTTTTGGTGGATGCTGAGTGCAGAGGAATCATAGATACAGCGCAAAAGAAGTTCCTCTTGCAAGAAATTGCTCTACAGCTTTTGTGATACAAAATACGTACATAGTCTTTCGTACTAGTCATGGGCATGCGTTCCCATTCCTGCCCACTAGATGACCTTGCGTTGAGAACACATATAGGTACCTTCCCCCTCGCCCTGTTTCCAAACATGCTAATCTAACATGTGATGGGGAATTTTGTGAGTGAGATAGCGAGCTTTTGTTATAGATTGTAAAATATGTAAAGAATGAGGCGACTCATATTCTCTTCATATAGAGCTTTTAACACGGTGAGATTTTAGCCACGTGATCTTGCTTTTTGTTGGAGCCAATGAGAGCTGGTTTTTGGAGTCAGATACTAACATCACCTGATTGAAAATAGCGTTTCGATTCCTGGTTGAGGTATGGTGTCTTTTTTGTAGTTTATGTGGAACTTCTTAATCTTTTTTGCTTTTAGGGTATGTTCTCATTTCTTAAGTTTCAGAATGCCTTCAAATTTATGATGATGATCTAGGTTTTATACAAGTTTCAAGAAATAAGAAATTTGAGGCTCATCATTGATGATCATTCGCGCTTAAATAAATTGACATAGAAATTTCCAAATTCTTATTGTCCATGTTTCTTATTGCGTCGATATTTTGGGCAGTATGTATTGTACATAAAGTGCACACATTCCTTAGAAGTTACTTCGGTTATAAAACTTGGCATGGTCTTGGATAGTTGAACGGACAACTTCTTGCTAGGTTTGAAGTTTCTCAAGGTTGGTGTGACTTCAGAATTGGGAAATTTGACATGCCATATATATGATATACGTAGCTACTAAGCCAATCGATTGAGGAAAACTTCAACACCAACATGCTCCAATGCTTCTGAAGATATCCTCGCTTATGTTCAAATACTTCTGAAGAGATCCTCGCTTAAGCGAGGTAAGGTATTTTATGTTTGTTGGACAAACCTCTCTACCTTTCTCATCATTTTCAATCATATGAGTAAGAGTATGACTATGTATTTGCTTTCTTTAATTATTACACATAAGAGTGATTCACCTAACTTGGAACCAAAGCAAGCAAATATTTTCATTTGGTCTTAGCGTGCAATTTCAATCTTCCAAGAACTCAAGTTGAAATGCCATCTAATCTAATTATTATAACTTACAGTAGCTTTTTTTTTTTATCATTTTGTTTTATCTTCTTTTTGCTTTCATTCATGAGATGCCCAATGTAATCAATTGTTAGGTAAGATAAGGTGAATGTCATTTTACATTCGATCATTTTAAATAAGAAGCCACAACTTTCAAACTTAGCCCCATTAAGTCATGATATTGTCAAAATATTGTTTAACCAAATGCGGCCATACGCCACCCGATTAGTCGAAGTGCGTGAAAGTTGATGCACAAATAGGTAGGGGGATTCAATTTATACCCGACTCGATGAGATAACAGAGTATTGTGACTATTGTCCATGCCATATTGCCATTAGAGTAAAAGAATAGAAAAATCGAACAACGATACATAAATATGACATAAAAAAATTGATACATAGAAACTTCATAAAGTATTACACTCTGAAGGCACAAAAGATATGGCCTCATTCTCAAGATCATGAAGAACTAATAAATTTTGTTGTTGGAAATTGCCAAAAATGGACATTCCACTTGAACTCCCCATTGCTAAGCAAGCTACCCCCAAGCTTGAATCTGCAATAATATAATTTTCTCCAGGAAGTTCCAAATCTGCCCCTTCAAAGTTAAATATCATCTTGGGGATTTCTATCTTATTTGTATCAGATGGTAATTTGAAACAAAGATCAAGCCCTGTTGAAGCTGAATCATCCACTGGAAGTTGCACGTGAGAGATGAACTCTTTCTTGACTATATCGAACACATTTTTTTCCAAGTATGTGATTGTTGTTCCAGAATCGATGATCAACCCGCCAGTCCCGTCGTCCTTGAGTCCGAACGTCGACGTTTTAATCGCTATACGGGTGGCTCCTATGGTTATACCTTCCAAAGAAAGATAGTAAAATGTTGGTTGGAGAGGATTCTTGATTAGGGGGGTTGTGATGATTTCATTGGCATTGTTTTTTATGGTTGCTAAAGAGCCCATCATGAGAGTGCTTGATTTGCTATCATCTATTGATGTTAAGCAATATGAGAATTTTGGTTGATCAAGTTGTGAAACTAGTGATAATGGTCCTCTCCCTAATCCCACCAGGCCAGCTCCCTGGCTGAACCCACTGCCCTCGTTGTCTAAACCGCAACCAAATGCCACGTTGTTGACCAATGCCTCCTCGAATGTGAAGGTCTCGGTTGCCAATAGGCCTTGCGTCGATGAGTCATCGCCATACGAGTAGAGATATTTGCAGGCATCGTCGCTGCAAGAAGACGTTGGGATTGCCTGACACAAGTTGTTGGAGCAGGACATTTTGGAAAAAGATGAGGATTTTTCGGGGTCGAAAACAGGGGTGGATTGATCAAAGCATTTCTTGCAAGGTTTACATTGAGTCCATATTAGATCACTTCCTGTATCCATTATGGCTGAATATGATTCTGGTGGAGTTCCAATAGATAATTGCATGAGAAACTCACCATTTCCTGAGTGAATTCTTGATTTAATAATCGAAGAATCTCCGTTGCCTGATGATGCTGCCAAAGACATTAGGCTAAGTTTCTGCAGCCTGTGTCTCCCCCTCACCATTGCGCGCTGCAGGCGCTCGAATTTGGTGAAGTTTTTGGCTGCATCGACATGTTTTAGAGTGACCCTAAAGCCTGTTTGCGATTTATGGTGATCAAGAACATGTCTAGATGTGGAAAAAGTTGGTGAAATTGATACCAAAAAGATGAAGAATGTAAAATGGTGGAGAGAATATTGAGCTAAAGAAGCCATAGGTATAGAAAGAATGGTATATTAGAGAAGAGTACTAATAGAACATATATATAGGCCTATGTTTGAAGAAAGGTCTAATTCTGAAAATATTGTGTATCAAATGAATCTTTCCAAAAAGGATGGGTCAGAGAGTTAATTAGTCTAAACTGCAATTTGACTTTTTTGGAATGTTTAAAATCGTAAGGTTACCCGCAACTGCTACTCATAAGTTGCATATTAGGTAGACCTCGACATTTCGAATGATAAGCTTATTATGTATTGAACTTTTGCTTTTGTTTTCTCAAAGTGTGGGGAAATTGGTATATAATGTTATGCTAGAAATCCAAACATAAATCATTACAAAAATATAGAGGCATAAAATTATATGTAGGAATATGATTTATGTACCAAGTTTTTTTTGGTATTCATAATACCAAATGACAAATTTGTCACACTAATTAGTATCTACATATAAATAGTGTTAATTAACCAACACCGGCATTTACTCATCTATTTTATTTTGGTAATAAAAATTCCTAAACCTAAGGTGTTTTATTTATGACATTGTAAAAAAAAAATCAGATTCATTTTCTAATCTAACACAAAAGGTGCGTTTTAGTTACCAATTAAATATTAGTATAAATTAAGGAATTCCACTCTATCAAAATACAAATATACAAAAAATACAAAACTACAAAAAATTATTGATTTATTTCATAGAATAGATACAATTTGGAGAATGGCATTTTCTTGTTTCAAAGTATCAATGATGGTACATGATTTAAGTCTCCAATCTTTTCCTACCAACTTTGGTGAATAATATGTTGATATACACCCGTCCTCCAAGTTCCTGTCTCTCTCAATGTCACAATGCCCTTTTCTTTTTGGTAAAAACGTACTGTATTTAAGTTTAGGAGGAGGTCATGTGTAACTAGTGTCCTCGAGCGTGAGGCTCGGAGCTCGGCTCGTAATAAAATGAGCGAGCCTATGAGCCAATTCGGTAGTATATAGAGCTGCACACGAGCCGAGTCGAACCCGAGCTCAAGAATTTTTTGCTCGGCTCGGAGCTAACTCATTTAGCTCATTTCAAAATTTCAAGTTCAATTTAATTAACAAAAAAATATTTTACATAAACAGTTAATAATATTTCAAGTGTTACTCTCGGTTTAAGTATCGCACGATACTTGAAAAGACTATCCTAACTTGGTGAATTACAACAATTAGTAGATACTAAACTAGTATATACTGGGTTTTAGATTTCACAAGTTGTATTATATCTTTTGCATTACAGTATGTACCACATCGTCTTGCTTCATACTCGAAACAAAAAGCCAGTTAACTAATTCAATAAAGTGTCTACCTGATCAAATAACTCGTTCCGTGTTCGAATTCGACTTGTTAACACCAAGCTAATGGCATTCTCTCACTTGATAAAGCCCCAAGCTAATGCTAGTATGTTTGTATTCTCCTACTTGATTCTCCAATATCATTGAATAAGTTGACTACAAGTCTACAACAACCAAAATCATAAAATATGCTAAACAACCAATAAACAAAGAAACATAGTTTATTTTCAACGAGAATTGAATC
>QFAX02000519.1:0-35828 GCA_003412495.2 Echium plantagineum
ATACTCTCTCTATCCTTAAGTGATTGGTATATTGCGACTTTTGTGGAAATTTTTTGATCAAGAATTCTCATTAAACGAATAAATAATGTAGTCATGTGGGCTCTTGTTTTGTTCGTCTTAGCATATATTTTTGAAATATCAACTTTTTATAACGTTTTCGCATGTAAAATAAGAGATATTTACGTACAAATTTGCCAGGATGAAAAATGTTCATGTGACTATATGTAAAAAAAAAGCTTTTATTACTTTAACTAAAACTCTATTTCAACAAACAAAAATTTTGGAAAAGATATTTACATCATTACATGCAAGGTTTTTTTTGTACATATACATTTAATTTATACTGTATAAGCATGCAACAATACACGTTGCTAGTTTAAAAAGAACAGATGATGAACATGTAAAGGAGATAAACGTACAACTGTACAAGTAGATTAGCTAATTCGTTTGAGAATGAAAAAACTTTAATACTTAAAAAAAAAGTTTATATTGTTCGAATGATTATTGATAATTGGTAAAGTGACAGCATACAAAATAGTAGTTTAAAATTCATTACTATGCAACTATCAAGGACTTTAAAAAACAGCCATTATTATCCAGTGGGGCACCTTCTGTCGGTGCATTTGGATATAGCTATTACTATTTTCTTTTTTTCTGTACGATTTCATTGATAACAAAATGACGATGTTAGGAAAAAATTATTCACTTTTTTATAGATAGCAAAAATTATTCACTTTTTATAAAAATTATCATATGAGACGATTAACTCAAATATATTTTAAAAAAATTATTCACTTATTTATAGATAGCAAAAACAAATTATAAAGGTAGGAATAATTCGTTGCCTTTATAATACATATGAATTTGCATCATACTCATAAATGATAGAAGTACCGGTACAAAAGATAGAACTGAAAAACATCTCAGGCCCTACATGATACCTAATATAACCTAAATACTATCTCATATCTTCGATCTTGTAACCATGAACCACATCTAGTAATAAAGATTCGTGGAAGATCAAATTGATAAAAATATAAATAGAAAAGAGACACTTATTCATTGCTAGAATGAGTCCTAACACGAAAATATCAATAATCTTGGCGTCCAAGATAAATGATCTGTCATGCATGCTAGACAAATTCAAATTTTGTAATTTGGTATCAAAAGAATTATTCATATTTGATATCAATTTTTATAATTTTAAGTCGGTTATTTTAAATTTGAATAATATCTTTTTTCATAAATTCTTATGTTTTGATAGTAGTTGAAATAAAATCTAACTACTCAACAATGCTCTCGTTCTCCTTTGCAGAAAATATCAAGGTCTTTGCCTCTTGTTTAACCAAATAGTATTGGTTCAAAACGATACAACCAATGCAAAGTTGAGTATAAGCAACTATTTGTTTCATCGATCAACCAAATTATTGTATGAAAAAGTTAAATTATATCTGTGCTAGAATTTGAGAATCCATTATAATAATTCTTACTAGTTATTTTTGGCTTATTCATTTTCATTTTAGCCTAATCTGTTTTTGTTTCAAAATTGTTACCATTTTAATATATATAATCAAATTGAAATTTCTATATTTCTAATATACTTGTGCATTATTTTTGAAAATTAAATTATCAATCAATCAATAATATAATTTTAATAAATTATCATTCAATAAAAAAATAGCTAAAATAATAACTAAAAATAAAATAAAAGCCTAGTAATTTGAAGAGATAAATAGCCAAAATGGAAATGTATGGTTTTTTTTGGCAAAGGTTCTTAGAATATTTCCTAAAATCATAAAGTGCCCACTGAATTATAATTTTGGAGAAATTGAATAATAGAGAGACAATATATGAAATTTGAAAGTGAATAGTGATTAGTGTGGTCTATCAAGAAGAAAAACAATCATTATTGTGGATTGGGACAGGTATGTGTCGGTGCATTTGGATATAACTATTGTTTTTCTTTTCCATTCAATTTCCCCTTATCAACTGAATCATTACGAGCATTAATCAATTTCCTACTTTTTAGAGGAAATATAACTTAAAATATTACAAATTTAATATTTGTGCTTTCTTTTTAAAAAGTTGTACTTCATACATTCGTAATAATAATTTAAAATTCTTATTTTGTAATAAATAGTAAAAGTATAAAAGTATAAAAAATAGAGTCAAGAATATCAGTGAAAGATAACAGAAAAATTAAAACCCTTTAAATAAAATAAATACTAGTACTAAATACAATTAATTTTGGTTCAAATATCTAATTAAAGATAACTCATCCAACCTGAAATTCCCTTTAAACAAAGTCAATGTCCTCATTCTTGTTTAACGCACAACCAACCTCTTAGTTTTCCCCTCCCCCTCTTCTCCCTCAACCTCCCCCCCCCCCCCCTTCTATGAGGGGCGGATCTAGATAAATCGAATTAGTGGTTTAAATTATACAAATTTTTTTTATCAGATAAACCATCTGTTACATCTAGATAAATCGAAGTGGTGGTTCGAAGTATACAAAAATATTTGATGAAATTCCACATATAAAAACCATCCAGTATAATTTCTTGAATTTTTCCAACAAAGCATTCAAAACCTGAATTTTGAAAGAGATGGAGGGTGGTGAAAGAGGGGGGGTAGTGGGTATGAAGAAGAGGAAGGAGAAACCCTACAAAGGTATAAGGATGAGGAAGTGGGGTAAATGGGTAGCTGAGATCCGAGAACCCAACAAACGTTCAAGAATCTGGTTGGGTTCCTACACCACCCCAGTGGCTGCTGCTATGGCCTACGACACGGCGGTTTATTGTCTGAGGGGGCTCACTGGGAAGCTCAACTTCCCGGAGCTTGTTGACTTCGAGAGCTTGGATATGGTCCCTAACCATTCTTCTGCAGCCATTAGAGCTAAGGCTATTGAGGTTGGAAGCAGAGTTGATAATGCCCACCTCACTGGTTGCTCCGCCTCCGCAGCCGCCGGAGGTGGAGGTGGTGGTGGTGGTGGTGGTGGGCATGTGGGGATGGTTGAAGATGACCCAAATGAGAAGAATCTTGGAAATTGTAGGGAGGGGTCCGAGTTGAAGGCTTGTTGGTACCAGGAGAAGCCCGATTTGAATGTCAAGCCCGAACCCGAAGACCCGGATGCCGAATATTGGTGATGTGGATTTTCGGGGTCTTTCGATGCATCATTTCATGACTCGTTGATTTGAAAATTGTGTACAATGTACTCAATATATGATATATGATATTCTAGTCGAAAGTTATATAAAGAGGCACGAAAATGAATTAGATGATATTTTTCGCGCGACGAGAAAAGAGGCAGGTCTTATGTGAATGAAATCTGTTGATTCACATAGTAATTGAAGAAAATTGAAGACACTGTTGTAGGGAAATTGAAAGAAAAAGAAATTGAAGACATTGTAATTTTAGTTTTGTTGCTACTTTTAGTGTAGAAAAGAACAATTTTGTTCGTGTTTTCAGACTAGAAAAAGAACAATTTTGTTAATGTAATTTGTATAAAAGAAAGAACATGATAAATGTAAGTAGATTTTCAGTGTTCAAAGTCTCATTTTCTCATACAAGATTTGGGTAAAAACATTAAGAAAACTATGTAATTTGGTCTCAGGGAAACACTATATTCTATTACTTCTTCAGGTAAATCTAGAAATAGCAGACTACATTCTTCACTATCAGATACATCTCTTGTCGGCTTAATTATTTATTTTAGTGTCCTTTTGTTATTTAATTTCTTGTTTAGCCTAACTATTGATATCCCAATGCCTACTTCACTTGATTGTCTTTTGTTAAGATGTTGTTGCAATACTCGTGCTTCGTCACTCAGCTTCGTGTTAGTTCACAGTGGTTAGATAGAACATCATTTTATTTTCTCGAACACTCGAAATTCTTGTTCGAACAAGTTTCAGTTTTCGCTTGAGCATGAGACATGAATGTCATTTTCATGTTCTTTAGTGGCAGAAATCGTAGGGATTCCACAGATTCGGTATGATACAGTAGTTGTATGAGCAACAGTAGAATCAAATAGCATAATGTAATGTTTGTGGTATACGTGGGAGGATACATTAGACATTTCAATGTCTACGTTTTGTTTAGGTACATTTGTCGAAAGTTACATGGTAGTGAGTACTGATAGGCAATATGGGACAAACTTAGAAACATGGCTATGAGAGTTGTTATACACAACAATCAACAAGTTTTATATAAGCACAATTTAATTGTGTGAATATTTCATTTACCTACTTTTTTTTTTTTGGGTTAGAAATGAAGTTATATTGCAAACTAACAATGGAATTGGATAGTTTAAAAAGTGGTGATCTAAAAATATCCCCTTTTTGAAATATGAGTGACGGTAGAAATTAGTAATACTTTTTATTATGTGATGTGGACCCCACTTCATGGGTATATAGATATATACATCTAAAGCCCAATCCGTCTGGTGGACTTTGATCCAACTAGACACTTTTGGCAGACGCGATCTGCATAAGAGCCCACGGGCAAATAGGGTTTAAACCTCACCCAATCAGGAGGAGACATGTGTCCCTTCTAGGGCGAGAACTACGGAAGCCTCACACTATAAATACTGGGCACACTTCCCCAGATGAGGTATGTGCTATTCACCCTAAACTATACCCTTCAAACACCGTTGACTGACTTGATCGTCGGAGTGTTTGTGGTCGTACCCCGACCACGCTTTCAGGTCGATGCCGCCCAAGACACGTAATACCAGCAAGGCAACTTCTTCTCGTCCCCCAGTCCACAGAGCTACGCAGACCATGTCTCGTCAAGGGCTACCGCCTGACGAACCTGCGAGAGATTTACGAGAACAACTGAGTAAAGGCAAAGGAGTCGTTGATGTCAGGGACGAGGGAGATCGAGGATCTCAAGACGCTCCAGACCTGAGGGATCAATTAAATAGGGTTCGTCAGAGTAACCCATCTGCTCACTCTAGGGCTGCGCCCCGACCATCCAGGGAAGAGATCCGCGAGGGAGTCGGGGAGTCTCAGATGTGCCGACGAGGCGATTCCCGTGGCAAATCATTGGCGCCGTCTGTGGGGAATAGAATAAATATGCCACACCGCTCGCAAGCTAGAGCTCATAATGCAGACTCCCGCAACGAACCAGAAGCCTCCCTACTCGCTGGTCTTAATATCGGGGAAGAAATCGACAGGGAAGTACGTCGTCGCGTACGTCTGGAGTTAGAGGCACGTGATGCCGCAGCCAAAGAGAGGATTCCCGTCATCAACGTACCCTCGACTCCACCTCCAGCCGTAATACCACCCCCACCATCCGTACAACCAGCGGTCCAAGACCCTGCCATGGCCCAATTATTACAAGAAATGGCTTTGCTACGGCAGCAGGTTACATCACTGTCGGCGTCCCGTGCGCAGCCTGTTGTAGCTCACACCCAAATGCCATTCTCTGACCGTTTGCAAGCCATAACGCCTCCAACCGGGTTTGTGCTACCACAGTTCACGCAATATGACGGTACAACAGACCCTCAAAAACACTTGAAAGGGTTTCTAACCCAAATGACCATGGCCACCAACGAGCCAGATTTGTTGGCTAAGGCTTTCGCCAATAGCCTTAAAGGCAAAGCCTTAGACTGGTATATGGAGCTCCCGCCAAAGTCCATAGACACGTATGCCCAAACGGCCACCGTCTTCTTGGCCAAGTTTGGAGCAGCAATTAAAGAAACGGTGGATGAAAAGGTTCTAATGGAGATGCAGCAGGGTAAGAACGAGTCCCTGCGAGACTTCCATAAAAGATATAATGATGTTTTACTCAACATTCCCAATTGCGACTCCAAGACGGCATACATGGCTTTCTTTAGGGCACTACAATACGGGCCCCTTAAGAAAAATTTGCTTTTTGAAAAGAACTTGTCCAAGGATGAACTGACTGCTAGAGTTCGACAATTCATCGATGTAGAAGAACTCAAGGCCCGTGAGAAAAAAGATACCAAACGGGAGACTCGCGACTTCACCACAAAGAAGGAACGCGCGACATCTCCCCAAAAATCCAAAGTTTGGGAGAGATTGCAGCGGGACAGAGGAGCGTACTTTACTCCACCATACAAAAGGAAAACCTATTCTCCCCCTCCCAAACGCGACACCGATCGCATGGGTCAGGGGACGCGTGAGTCAGAACCCGCACGGACGCCGTTGAATACTGCAATCTCCAAAATTTTTGTGGCCATCGCCGATCAAAATCTGCTCCCCAAACCAAAGCGCCTGAGTACAGCCCCGGCGAAGCGCGACCGCAACAAATACTGTGACTACCACAGAGAGCATGGTCACGACACTGACGAATGCAGAACGCTCAAGGCAGAAATTGAACGCTTGATCCAACGAGGTCATCTCAAAGAGTATACCCGAACAGGGGGCAATGGACGTGATCCTAACCCACCTGAGCGAAGAGATCGTTCACCGCCTCCCGTGCGTCGCCGGATTGAAACCATCTCTGGGGGCAGAGCAGGCGGAGGAGATTCACGCAATGCTCGCAAGAAGTATGCGCGAAGGGATATATTCTCAACTCATCAAGTTCAGGCACCATGTACGGCCCCGATTGTGTTTGAGGATAAAGAGTTAGAGGGAATAGAGCTACCACATGAAGATCCGCTAGTTATAATGCCTATTATAGCTAACGTAGAGGTGGAGCGTATGCTGGTTGATACGGGAAGCTCTGTAGACGTGCTGTATTTGCGTACTTTTGATGCGCTTCAGTTACCTAGGTCCCTCATACAACCCATACGTACTCCTCTCACGGGATTCACAGGGCATTCCATTTACCCTATAGGAGAGGTAAACTTAGACGTCACGTTTGGGGTAGGAAGAGCTGTTTCAACGAAGCGGATATCTTTCACGGTGGTTAAGTTAGATGATCCTTCGTACAACGGGATCATCGGAAGGCCCTCTTTGACAGAATTTCGGGCCATAGTCTCTCCAGTACATTTGAAGCTCAAATTCCCCACGCTAAATGGGATCGGAGAGATGGCGGGAAAGCAAAAGCACGCAAGAAAATGCTATCTATCCTCGGTCCCTGCGATTGATGGAGTTCAAGAAGAAGACGCCCCCAAGACCAAAAGGAGCAAAGGGGAACAACCATTGACCGTCAACACCATACAAGAGCAGGAGGATGGGACATCTAAGAAATGGGAAAGTAGAGAAAAGGCAGTTCCGCATGAGGAGATAGAAAAAATCCCATTTTCACCCGCGGATGAGAAAAGAACCTTCCAAATCGGCACGCGTCTGGAACGAAGCCACAAAGAAGAGTTGATCCAACTGATTCGCCAGTTCCAGGACGTGTTCGCATGGAGTCCAGAGGACATGCCTGGGGTAGATCCACGAATCGCTACGCATCATTTGCACATAGACCCAACCTATCGCCCTGTAAAACAAAAGAAGAGAAATTTCAGCGATGAGAAGAGTATGGCGATTAGACAAGAAGTTACGACTCTGTTGGAGGCACGGGCCATTAAGGAACTTCAATTTCCTCAATGGATCGCCAACGTGGTCCTAGTAAAAAAGCCTAATGGCAGCTGGCGCATGTGTACGGACTTCACCAATCTAAACAAAGCATGTCCCAAAGACTTTTACCCCCTACCTTGCTTGAACCGGTTAGTGGATGGAAGTGCGGGGTACGAAGTCTTTGACTTCATGGACGCGTCGAGGGGCTACCACCAGATCAGCATGGCAGAGGACGATGCCCAAAAAACGGCTTTCATCACTGAATACGGGCTATACTATTGGGCGGTTATGCCTTTTGGGTTAAAAAATGCAGGAGCCACGTATCAACGAATGGTGAATAACATATTTTCCGACCAGATCGGACGTAATATGGAGATTTATGTAGACGATATGCTCGTCAAAAGCCGTAGACGAAACGATCACTTGTCCAATCTACAAGAAACTTTCGTAAAGTTGCGCCAGACGCAATTACGGATCAACCCGGACAAGTGTTCGTTTGGGGTAATGTCTGGAAAATTCCTGGGGTATATGATAAGCGAAAAAGGGATCGAACCGAACCCGGATAAGATCCAAGCACTGATCGACATGAAAGAGCCAAAGACTTATAAAGACATCCAAAGATTAACGGGGTGTCTGGCTGCGTTGAATAGATTCATATCGAAGTCAGGAGAACGGAACTTACCCTTTTTCAAGCTCCTACGTAAGGCCAAGGATACGGGGGGAGTAATGGTATGGGACGAAGAAAGCGCAAAAGCTTTCGCGGAGTTGAAACGCTATCTTGGAACGCCCCCGTTATTGACACATCCCGAACCCTCCGAGATCCTGTTCCTATACTTAGCAGTATCCGATGAGGTGGTGAGTAGCGTCTTGGTCAAGGAAAGGGAGAAGGTACAAAAACCCATATACTACGTCAGCCATGTACTAAACGGACCGGAGGTCAGATATCCTATAATAGACAAATTTGTGCTGGCTCTGATTGTTTCAGCCCGGAAGCTAAAAATTTACTTTGAGGCGCACCCTATCTGTGTCATCACGGACCAGCCCATTCGAAAGGTCATAGCCAAGCCCGCCTTATCAGGAAGATTAACTGCATGGGCTATAGAGTTAAGCGAGTTTGATCTCTCGTTCAAAGGACGTACTGGTGTCCGTGCGCAAGCTTTGGCAGATTTCGTAACCGAATGTACCATGGTTCACGAAGAAACCCCAAACGAGCCTTCAGAAGAGGAACCTTTCCAATGGGTAGTCTACGTAGATGGGGCCCGCAACAGTAAAGGCAGTGGCGCTGGAATCGTATTTAAAGGTCCCCACGGAGAGTATCTGGGATATGCTCTTCGTTTTTCGTTCAAGGTAACTAATAACGAAGCAGAATACGAAGCCTTAATCGCAGGGATGCAATTAGCAGGAGAAATTGGGTTAAAAGAACTCCTGGTCAAGGCAGATTCCCAACTAATTATTAGTCAAGTCCGAAAGCAAGCGGAGGTTAAAAACGAGTCCTTAATTCAATACAAGAAGATGGTGGACGCATTAATTGAAGAGTTCACCCGAGTCAAGTTTGAATATATACCTCGGGAGGAGAACACTGAGGCGGACTATATGTCACAATTAGCAACGGTCCAATACGCCGAACTTCCGAGGGACGTACGGGTCGAAGTTAAGGAACAGCCTGCGTATGCTACCCAAGAGGTTAGAATGGTGCTTGACGAATCTCCTGACTGGCGGACCCCTATAGCTCAATACCTACTCCATGACACACTCCCCGAGGACCCCATCTTAGCTTCAAAAGTAAAAAGCCGGAGCCTACGTTTTCATGTCGTCGGAGAAGAATTATACTGGAAGTCATGGGATGGACCTCTCTTGTACTGCGTAGGAGAAACGGATATCCCCCTCGTGTTAGCTGAAATTCACGAAGGGTGGTGCGGGAGTCATATTGGAGGAAAAGCGTTGGCCCTAAAAACAGCTCGTACCGGATATTATTGGCCTACAATGGTGAAGGATTCTAAGGCCTATGTTAAGAGGTGCGAAGCCTGTCAAAAACACAGCAACGCCCCACAAATCCCAGCTACTATGATGACTCCCGTTGTCAGCCCCCTTCCCTTTGCCATGTGGGGAATTGATATAGTAGGAAAGCTGCCCCGAGCAGTAGGAAATATGGAATATATCTTGGTGGCGGTTGACTACTTCAGTAAGTGGGTAGAAGCTATCCCCTTGTCTAGGATCCGAAGTGAAGAGGTGGTCAAATTCTTATGGAAAAACATTGTGACAAGGTACGGCGTCCCACGAATTATAGTATCGGACAACGGTACTCAATTCGAAGGAAGGCCCGTCCGGGAATTCTGCGAGAAGTACGTCATTGAACAACGCTTTGCACCCGTATACTACCCTCAATCTAATGGACAAGTAGAAGTAATGAATCGGGTGATTCTGAACGGGATTCGTAAGAACTTGGCCCAAGGAGAAATAACAGGGGGCACGTGGATAGACGAGTTACCAACGGTCTTGTGGTCCATGCGCACCACCCCCTCCTTCACCACCAAAACGACCCCGTTCAGCTTAGTTTATGGGGCTGAAGCCCTCCTACCCGCAGAAGTCGGACTCCCTACGTACAGATTGAGAGGATTTGATGAAGAATTAAACATGGAGCGACTCAAAGACCGGATGCTGTTCATGGACGAAGCTAGAGACGAGGCCCTATACCAAAGTCAAGCCTTTAAACAAAGAATGACAAGGGCCTATAACAAACGAGTCAAGGGTCGTCAGTTTTCAACCGGCGACCTAGTCTTACGACTGTTCTCGGCTAGCCAACCTCAGAAGGTGAATAAGCTCAGTCCCAAATGGGAGGGTCCATATCGCATAAGACGAGTACTGGGGCCAGGTACATACGAGCTGGAAGACATTGAGGGTACCCCGATTCCAAGGACTTGGCATGTATCTAAGTTAAGGCCGTATTATGTTTAGACGAACCCTCTTTTGCACGTTTTTGAAATTTTATGTACTCGTTTCTCCTTACTAAAGCAAATTTCGAAGCATTTTGTGTATTTACATATATGAAGCACAGGCACACTTTCGTATTTCACTATACGAAAAGCCAGCTTCTCACACTATCTTAATAGTTAAACGAAGCACAGGCACACTTTCGTATTTCACTATACGAAAAGCCAGCTTCTCACACTATCTTAATAGTTAAACGAAGCACAGGCGCACTTTCGTATTTCACTATACGAAAAGCCAGCTTCTCACACTATCTTAATAGTTAAACGAAGCACAGGCACACTTTCGTATTTCACTATACGAAAAGCCAGCTTCTCACACTATCTTAATAGTTAAACGAAGCACAGGCGCACTTTCGTATTTCACTATACGAAAAGCCAGCTTCTCACACTATCTTAATAGTTAAACGAAGCACAGGCACACTTTCGTATTTCACTATACGAAAAGCCAGCTTCTCACACTATCTTAATAGTTAAACGAAGCACAGGCGCACTTTCGTATTTCACTATACGAAAAGCCAGCTTCCCGCACTACAATCTGTATAGTTAAACGAAGTACAGGCACACTTTCGTATTTCACTATACGAAAAGCCAGCTTCTCACACTATCTTAATAGTTAAACGAAGCACAGGCGCACTTTCGTATTTCACTATACGAAAAGCCAGCTTCCCACACTATAATCTGTATAGTTAAACGAAGCACAGGCACACTTTCGTATTTCACTATACGAAAAGCCAGCTTCTCATACTATCTTAATAGTTAAACGAAGCACTGGTACACTTTCGTATTTCACTATACGAAAAGCCAGCTTCTCACACTTATCTTAATAGTTAAACGAAGCACAGGCGCACTTTCGTATTTCAATATACGAAAAGCCAGCTTCGCACACTATTTTAAATCTTAAAGTAAACGAAGCGCACGCACACTTTCGTATTTCACTATACGAAAAGCTAGCTTCTTACTCCTAATAGTTAAGCGAAGCACAGGCGCACTTTCGTATTTCACTATACGAAAAGCCAGCTTCTCACTATTTTAAATCTTAAAGTAAACGAAGCGCACGCACACTTTCGTATTTCACTATACGAAAAGCTAGCTTCTTACTCCTTGTAGTTAAACGAAGCGCTGGCGCACTTTCCTATTTCCCTATACGAAAAGCCAACTTCTCTCACTATTTAAAATTTTGGTAAACGAAGCGTACGCACACTTTCGTATTTCACTATACGAAAAGCTAGCTTCTCACTTCTTAATAGTCAAACGAAGCGCAGGCGCACTTTCGTATTTCACTATACGAACAGTTAGCTCCTCACTACCCGTATCCCTATTCACCCCACCTATTCACCTCAAGTCGTCGGACGGAGCATTGGTTGTAAAAGTCTACGTCCACACTTTTACAAGGGGGCAAGGGGTAACGCGAATACGATAAAAGCAGTACAGAAAATACAAGTGAATACGTAAAGATATACAATGGAAATACGAAAAGATGTTTACGTCAGAATGTTACAAGCCAAATTGTTTGAAAGTATAAGGGGTTACAAATCAATAAGGGAAGTATCTACGACCGGTCCCGGGCAGCGTCAAACCAAGCTGGATCCAATTCATTTTGAGCTTTGAAGTCCTCCAGCTTTTCGGCCAGGATAGGCAACTCCTCGGAATACGCTTCCACGAAGGAAGTCAAGCATTCAGCCATGTCCACTCGTGCAGCGAACGTTACCTTATCACTGTTGGCGAACTCCTCAACCGCTGACTGTATCAACCCCTGTTGATCTGCCTGTAGTTGAATCAGAGCCGCTGACGCCTCAGCTGCCTCGGCCTGGGCCGCAGCGGTTACCTTCTCCGCCTCATCAGCTCTTAACAGGGCCGCATCTCGAGCCTCCTGGGATTCTGTTATGCTCTGGGACCATGTACCCTGCTCGGAACGAAGCTTTGCAACTTCTACCTCCAGTTCCTCTACCCGGGCCCGATACCTCCTCGCCTCCAACACAGCCTCCTCGTGAAGCTTTACTTGCTCTGCCTCGTGCTCCAGCATGATGTCCATTTTATGCTGAGCCGCTTCACACTCATCGTCCTTCGTGTGGAAGGCACGCTCCGCCAAGCTGGAACGACGAGCCATGGCAAACACCCCGTGTGCAGCCTATAAGGGAAAAATCAAATATTTAAGATAAGTCCTGTGGTTATAAAGGAAAGACGAGAGATATACGATAGATACCTTCATCAGCATATACATAACGGCCTCGCCCTGGGCCCCCGCATCCTTAGCCTCTACGAAGGGGGCAATCTCCGCAGGGGTAATCAAAGGTTGAAAGGCCTGCATCGCCTGCTGAGGAGTGTAGGTGAAAGTGGAGCGATCTATCTCTATCCCAGCAGGACGAATTGTGTAGGGAGCGCGGTTGAGACAGAGAGATGCTGGCAAAGGAGGAGGTTGGAAAGCGGGATTCTTAAAACGAGACTTGAGCATACGGGATTGCTCAGCGACTCGAGGAGGTGTATCATAGGAAGGTGAACGGGCAGCCTCGACCGACGGATCCCTGGAGCGAGTAGGAGCCTCAGACGATTCTCCCCTTACGTTCACTGACGGGGGGGCAGGTGGAATAACTGGAGAAGGTGTAGATTGGGTAGAAGTGGGGACCCGAACCACCGGAGAAGGCGGAGCCGTCGGAGAAGGAGGAGGAACGACTGTAGCAGAAGCCCCGGCCGCTTTAGCCGCCTTATTCCTCTTAAAAATCGAGGGACGTAAGATGGTTTGAACGGCTGGACGCTTCTGACCACGAGACGAAGAAGGCTGAAGAGTGGAGGGTGTAAAAGTTGAAGGAATAGTAGAAGGATCAGTTACAGTACGAGCCTTAACGGGAGCAGGAAATAAAGGAACTCGATCCCCTGCCATGGCATCCAGCTCCACGCGAGACGGATCCTCCGTTGCAGTTGCAGCTGATAAGACGGCCACTGAAAAAGAAAAGAAAACAAGGTTATAAACACAAGTAAAAACAATAAAGACTGAAATATAATCAAGGTCATGTCTATACCCCAGTCAGGCTCGGCGTCTTCAAACTCTTTCGACGGCACCAAGCCCGCCCGGATCAGTACGCCCTCTTCGACAAATAATGCCCACTGAAGGGGCGGGTTAAATTCCTTTATTATTTTCAGCCTAAAGGATGACTCGACGGCAGAGGTAGAAACGCTCCCCAAACGCCCGATGTCCTTACGAGGCACAGGCTTAAGAGGAACGTCTGTACTCATGCCACCCCTTAGCATGACCCAACGGTTGTGCCATCTCCTATCTTGAATTTTATTGGGACGCACAAAGATGGCTGCCCCAGCGGGAGTGGTAGAAAATGTTACTAAACTATCAGCTTTATGTACGATATTATAGTTCTCCTTAAAGAGGGATACTGTCGGTTCTATACCTACGACTCTACAAGCCACTTGGAAAGCGGTCAACAACAACCAAGAACCAGGATGGATTTGGATAGGGGATACAGGTATGGAACGGAGGAGGTTCTCTACGAAACGGGACATGGGTAGACGGAGCCCTAGCGTAAAGTTTTCTATATACATAGGGGTCCATCCATCCTCATACGACTCTAAAGTCTCGTTATCGTAAGGAAGGCGCATTTCAACGAAATCGGGGAGGGAGAAATATTCCCGAAAGCCGGCTAAATGGTGTTCCTCAATAATGGAGGGGAGCGAATGTCTTAGGTAAGTCGGACCGAGAGGGTTCTTACCTTTAGACTTCTTAGGAGCCACCTCCTCGTTGGGCCCCGAGCCGGAAACTTCAATTAATCGAAGTGTTCCACGTACGGCCACGGGCTCTTCCTGAATAACCTCCTGATTCGGCAAGGCCTCCTGTGATAAAAGAGAAAATGATCAAGACTAGGAAGAAAGCACGGACCGAGCATTCAAAGGAAATAGATTCGTCATTACCTCACGAGACGGCTCAGGCATCGGGTCAGACGGGGGGTTAGTGGTCTCTGTCACTGTAATCACGTCCTCGTCAACGTCGATCACAGGAGTGTTAGATTCGTCATTAGCCATCAGAGGAAGATCTGCAAAATCGGATGTCAGCGCGTCAATAACAGGACACGCGTCAAAAGGACAGGTGGCAGAAGATGAAAGGTTTCTTCGATTTTCCCGCCTAAAAGATGAACAGTTGCCAGACTGTTCATCTTCCAAATAGAATAACGGTTCACCGGAAGCTACATTTTCCGGTCACCGGAAAACGACCATAACCACCATAATAGCCGAAAAGACCAGGAAAACGTCGAGAAAACACACATTTGTTGACCAAACACGAAAAGAAATCAGTCCTATTTCATTCATTTCCCATAAACTACCAAATACTACTGATATACTCCTAATCATCACTCCAAAAACACCTCTATCCAAATTCTCGATGTTTAACATAGAAAAGCAGAAATATGGAGTGAAAGGAAAAGGTGATAAAGGTCACTTACCGGGTGTAAAGGTGATGAAGATGATACAGGAAAAGGGAAGCACTTGCAGAGAGAATAAATTACTGAAGGAGAAATTTTGAGTATGAAATGAGAAAGTGAATAAATGAAGAAGGAACAGTACCTTTTATAGGGATGTAATGAAGACGAAGCGGGCCTGGGATCCCATAAGGACACGCGTAGACATATTGACGGATGTCCCATAAAGAGGGATCCAGCTGTCTCTCGTACCAAGGATCCATTTCTCGATCGTCACCCGCAGACGAGGCGTGGGAGGGATTCTCGAGAAATGGTGGGGGCAATGATGTGGACCCCACTTCATGGGTATATAGATATATACATCTAAAGCCCAATCCGTCTGGTGGACTTTGATCCAACTAGACACTTTTGGCAGACGCGATCTGCATAAGAGCCCACGGGCAAATAGGGTTTAAACCTCACCCAATCAGGAGGAGACATGTGTCCCTTCTAGGGCGAGAACTACGGAAGCCTCACACTATAAATACTGGGCACACTTCCCCAGATGAGGTATGTGCTATTCACCCTAAACTATACCCTTCAAACACCGTTGACTGACTTGATCGTCGGAGTGTTTGTGGTCGTACCCCGACCACGCTTTCAGGTCGATGCCGCCCAAGACACGTAATACCAGCAAGGCAACTTCTTCTCGTCCCCCAGTCCACAGAGCTACGCAGACCATGTCTCGTCAAGGGCTACCGCCTGACGAACCTGCGAGAGATTTACGAGAACAACTGAGTAAAGGCAAAGGAGTCGTTGATGTCAGGGACGAGGGAGATCGAGGATCTCAAGACGCTCCAGACCTGAGGGATCAATTAAATAGGGTTCGTCAGAGTAACCCATCTGCTCACTCTAGGGCTGCGCCCCGACCATCCAGGGAAGAGATCCGCGAGGGAGTCGGGGAGTCTCAGATGTGCCGACGAGGCGATTCCCGTGGCAAATCATTATGTTTCACCCTAAATAACTTTTAGAAACAAAAATATAGTCGAGCAATATTTCAATGGTTGATATCTTCCTACTCCAATTCTTGATATTGACATTTCACCTGTTTGTTATTTGTAAAGAAGTTTTACGCTACAAGTGGGTGCATTTATCAACATCTGGAGTATTATTGACCATTTCAAAGTATAATCATCAACTATTCTTCTCTAAATCAACTTTTAAGTTTTATTATCCCTTCGATTTCACCTTAGTCCATACATACAATTACGAAAGGATGGTGTGAAACCGTCACCTAAAAAGCCCCTCGAGGTCCCAGCATTTTTATACAACATACGAATATCGAGAGACATGTCTCAATTGATCAGGAATTAGGCTTTCTTTCTAATCGCGATAATGGTTCGTTCCTCATGAAAGTCGAACTTAAACTAAGAAACCATGGTAAATCTCAATTTTCCTATTAACCAGGTAGCCTCTCCCCCACCTAAGTAGTAGCAAGTTTCGTAACAGTCGATTGAAATTAAAACGTGTTTAGAGTTTATAATACTCCCCACGCTACCATTTCATCCTCGTCGATCAATTACGCGGACGAAAGGAAGAAGACAAAATACAGAGCAATAATAATGTTCAGATCATTTTTCAACTCTAACCAGGTAGCCCCCCGCATGTATACGCATTTCGCCTCATACCTTAAGAAATTATTATTATTTTGTCCCAATTTATTTGCTACCTAATTTAATTTGTTTCATTGCGTCATGTCATAGATAATTTCATATTTATAATTTTTTTCAATTATTCATGTTTCGCTTTCTTTCCTTTTTATCTGCCTAAGCTATAATTAAAATGCTTTGCAATTTAAAATTATTGAGGTATTATGTATTTCAAGAAAATGAATTTTTAAATTATATGGATAGATGGAAAATATAATGGAGACTACCTCCTCCCTAAAAGATAGTCTGGTTTGATTTTCGATGATTAAAGTTAACAAACTTTGAGTCCTTGAATAATGCATAATTGCATGTAATCGTGTTAGTAGTATAGTATATTGATGATACTATTTGATAGATCTTTTAACAAATATAGCTAACTATATGATCAATATTCAGTCTGAAGAGATTATGGAGTAAACTAGAATCAGAAGAAACATGATGGCAGAAAGGATTGTAAATGTGATATGATTGTATAAAGCGCCCTTAGGGCAATTTACTCATCTGACGTGAACTCTAATATCATCGTTTTAAGGTGTTTGTACGTCATGCATACTTGTAAACCATTTTGTCGTTATGTAACACCTCGTTAGTTCTCTTTTTCGTTGGTTTTTATAGTTCTTCCATTTTGAAATATATGCAGGGTGGCGGCCTTAGTAAGGCAGGATCGAGGAAGGATCAGCCTAGAGGGCGTCAGCAGATGTTAAGTCAGCAGAAAAAACAAGAGATCAGGGAAGCTTTTGAACTTTTCGATACTGATGGATCCGGTAATCAACATGTTTGCTCCTCTGTAATCTTATGCTTTTTCTTTTTACTCTTCCATTTGATGCTAAAATTTGTAATAATTTGTCTATGTGTTTTTGCAGGTACTATTGATGGCAGGGAACTGAATGTTGCTATGAGGTTTGGTCTTTTTCAGTACATGCAGTATCTGTGTTTCGCGTTTGTGGACTAACATAGTTCCATTACAGGGCCCTTGGATTTGAAATGACTGAGGAGGTAATATTAGAACGTTCATTTGTGGTTCTTACACTCTCTTGCTTTGTGTTCTAACTTTTGTTTTGCAATTCATGTTTTTCGTAAAGTGAACTTTGTTATCGATAAGCTAATTGGGAGCAGAATATTTTTTGTATATGCTTTTGCTACCTGAGTGTTCGATTTATAAGATGATTTTGAACATTCAGGAAATCGATGACATGATTGCTGATGTAGACAAGGACGGAAGTGGTGCAATTGATTTTGATGAATTCTGTTGTATGATGACTGCTAAGATTGAAGAAAGAGACACTAAAGAGGAGCTGATGAGAGCTTTCGAAATTATTGACCACGATAAGAATGTAACTTTTAATCATTCACTTATATTTTATACATCTACTACTACTTCTTCTTGCTTACATATCATTCCTTTTAATTTTAGGGAAAAATATCTGCTGAGGACATTCAACAGATTGCAGATCAGTTGGGAGAACGCTTTACAGCTAAAGAGGTCTCAGACATGATTGTGGAAGCAGATCGTGATGGTACGTTTGCTCTTCCCCTCTTCAACCCCTCCCCCCCCCCCCCCCCCCGACACGCGCACACACCACCACCAATGTTCCTGTCTCTTATGTGGTTTGGTTGGAGCCTTGGAGAGCTGATTGATGGTGGAACTATGGCAGTCATCTCAATAAAGTTTCAAAATACAAAAGTATACTATCCAATTATTCATAAAGTACATATAGTTTTTGGAAAAATATTCCTACGGTTTTATATTCTTCGTCATCTGTTTTGTATCTTTTTATTCCCAAATGATACTGATAGCATTGCCATCATTAAGAAATGGTGATATCACATATCAATCTACATGTGGCCATCCTTTTGTTGATAGTGCGGCAATTAAAAAAGATTAATTTAAGCACAGAGCACGCGATCACTTGCATGATTGGCATATGAAAGAAGATACTCAAAGCATATATGTGTCTGAGTAGCCTATGATTTCCATTGAATAGTTTGGTGAACTGATGTATTTTGTTGTGCAGGTGATGGTGAAGTAGATGTTGAGGAGTTCATGTTTGTGATGAGTAAAACTAGCTATGGGTATATTAACGATTGATGTTAGTACACCTTCCGTTTCCACGTTTGTCCTTATAAAGTTTCACATTTTTGACGTAATATAACGATTACCTATAAATAATGTAGGTAGACAATGGAATGTTTTGTTTTGGACGAATGACTTCAAACATCATTTATAATAAATTAGCCACTTCGAGCACCTTTGTTGAAGACCATTACATTTCGAGTACTCTTATTAACAGAAGATCACAATCAACTACTTGTGTCTATTTCTCTGATAACTAATTGGTTTTTTCATTCAGAGTTAAGCTCTAGTCACTAAACTAACAAGTGTATATTAGACCAAAAAGTATATTTTAAACCATTAACAATGATTGCTTAAAACTAAAAAATAGTGAAACTAAAGATTATTTAGTTTGTAAGCATAAAATAAAAGATGTAAACAAATAGGAAACAAATAAGATTCTTGGCTGGAGGTCTTTTGGTACGCAGATAATGTTGATTAATAGGTGATATACATAATGGTGCAAAGATATAGGAATTACATTAAATTGATTCACTAATCACTATACAAAGGATTCTATAACACTCGTAAGACAAAATGATAAAAATGCCCAAACAACTTAATGACCATTGAATGAGAATTAAATGCGGAATAATTCATCTAATGGTTGACAATAATTTGGTACAAGTTACTAAGCTTTAAGCTTAGTACATTAGTACTAGGCTCCTCGTAAAATATCCTTAAGACCCTATAAAGGATTGATTTCAAAAGCTCTCAAACAATAGTTTTCTGAGTTTCTCCATCGGTGATTTATCGAGGCATCTTCAAGTGGTACAAATCTGCAAATAATTTTCTGATTGAGAATCATTTTTGCTTAATACAAGGACAAATGTACAGAGTTACATGAACATATCCATTCGTATTATAGACTATGTGAAAGCATTTGCTCACACACTTCTGCTAAGCCAGCAGCCCTACTAACTGGAATTGATCAGGTCATCGCCTTCGTAAATGGTATGTGTTCCTTGATCGATCTTCATAGGCGAAATTTGGAAGAAAGTGATGTGGATAATTGGCATAAGCGGGGTCACAGTTCAAGTTTGGCATATATGTCGAGTGTGAGTATCGTGGAGGCAAATAGTTCCGTTGTCTTGGTTGAGGACCATAATTATACTGAAACAAAGGTTCAGTAAATGGATTAGATTGTATTTGCCTTTGACGCTTGTGCGATGAAGTTGTAGCTTTTTCCAGATTCAATTGTTTGGAAGGTAGAAAATTCTCATGGTGTTCAGATGATCTTTTCTCGCCCTTGCCACTAACACCTTTTCCTTTAACCACATTACTTATCCGCTTTTCTGGACTTCTCCTGGACAAATGGTTCCCCTTCTGTTGCTTACCCTTCCCTAATGATCATACCACAATATGTATTATAGACAGAACAATTTCAGTGAAAATGACAAGGAAAGCAGTTGCAGAAGTCACTCGGCTTAGACGAAAATGCAAAACCTGTATCCCGAGAGGTTTTTGGCACTGTTCTTCTTGGGTTTTCTCTCTTTCTCATAGCTCGTACGTATCTTGCTGCTGCTCCCCTATTGTGCTTCTCATCCAGTACTAGAGATCTTTCTCTTTCGTTCTTCCAGCACTAGCATGCAAGTATATGGTTTACTTATAAATAAGTTTACAGAATAGATGAAAACATTTAATGCTAGAATTATTAAATTTACCTGTCTGAAAGTTTTTAGTCTATACAAATTGCGTCCCTTCACAAGCAGAGGATACAGCGATGGTAAAGTTTTCAGCCCTTTGCTCCACAATACTTCAACCTTGTAGTCATCAATAATTAAAAGATAAACAAATCAATCTCATAGTGGAATTATTCAAAATGATAATTGGAGAACAGAAAGATCTGTCACATTCAAAAAATGAACTCATGACATATAAGGAAGGTAGAAATTTGACTGCAAAATGTAAACATGTCCCCTGTATCAAAAACTATAACTTCCACCAACAAAGGGTAAATCCATGTCACGAAGTTATACCGTGAAGGTATGCTGCTGTTTTGCAGCACCATAACTTTCTTTAACTATCCTTCCAGCTATTGTCCGCTTGCCCGAAACATTTCCACTCCTCTTCATTCTGTCAAAACTGTTAAGAGTAGAAAGCAGCTTTTGAGTGTTACGAGTAACCTAAAGTATACCAAGAAAACAAGAAAAGAGGGCATTGCTTTGTGTACACTTTTTGCCTGAACAAAACAACATCTCCTTTGCACACGTCACCTGTAAGGAGTAGAAAAAATATATAAAAGATTATTTTACAGAGAAACGTGATGGGATTGGCAAATGAAGAGTCTTTAAAACAAGTACCAGTGCAGTCTATAGTAAATGATGATCTAGGATATAGTCTCTCACCACTTCCATTTTTAAGTCTGCAATTAACAGAAAACAAAGATAGGACTCTAATGGATCAAGGAGACAACAAAAGATCCTTCAATTGATGACATTTGTGGCAGAAAAATAACCAGAAAGTATTAGAAGCATTTAATCCAATGAGATGGAATGAAGTAAGGATCAATCATCATTCGAGAACTCAACATGAAGTACACAGGCTTGTCACAATGCAAAAAGCATCCGAGTTAGTTAAATTGCTAAACAAAAAAGTAAATCGGCAAGATTCAACCAAACAACCGATGCAAGCCCACTGGAATCGTAGAACTATGTGATAGATCTATTCTCATTTATAACCTAACAAATATAGTATACCTAATTGATAAAGTGACGAAAATATCAAAAAAATTAATCGCATTGAATAAGAAATTTTAACCTCCAATGCTCCTTAATTCTCCCAATACACTCTTCCTTAGTTCCTGATAATCTCAACCCATTGACTCTCAAATATGCCTTATATTCCTTTAAACTTAATCCTTGTAAGTCACCACCATCTGCAACCACAAGAATAAACCAAAATTCCTAAATTTCATCCCTTTGACTCTATTAACGCATATAAAATGTATACACATAATATTGAAATTAATATTAAATTCTATGGTGGGAACAGGCGAACCAACTCTATCATATCATCTATTAACGAGTTATTCTTTAGTCCAGTGCTCATTAGGCTTACATGATATACTCCCATCGCATAAAGATTGTCCTGTTTGTCTTTGTATAGTCAAAATTTACGAAATTTGTGGTCTTCAATCTTCATCGACATGTATAACTTTGATTTGAATCGAAATTATCAAGTTAATGAGTAGGTTCAAAACACTATATTTTGACATATTTTTCACAATAAATTGCTCAACATTAATACAAATACTTTTATCATAATTCAAAAACTCGAGCATCACGATTTTTTTTAAAAAAACGGCTATCATTTCTCCCAAATTCACCACATTAAACTTGAAACTTGACAGAACTAAATTCGTCACCGAAAATAAATTAAACATAACTAAGATCTTACATTGATATACAAATGCATCACAATAAACTGAAATTAAACAGAACATAATGTACAAATAAATAGAATCACACCTTGAAGAAATTGCAAAATTCGGGTGCACATAGAAGCATCGTCCAGATCATCAATATCATCATCCTTATCACCACCGGACTCAATCCAATCAGTTTCATCATCCGTATACTCATCTTCACTGAAACCAGACAAACAATTTCAAACATTTCTTCATGTTGATATTAACACAGCATTTTAATCATCATCTAATTTTAAATTTTAATGATAAGACATTTTTAGTCTCGAACCTTATCTTTTTTTTATATATATGTTGTTAATTGGCAACATTCTAAATGGACTTCAAAATCGATATAAATAATTGATAATTTCAATATAAATCAAAATGTATGTATCGATTAATATTATAAACCCTATAAGATATTGTAGAAATTAAAATAGACGATATTTTTGAGATGGAGGGAATAATAGTTACCTTGAAGTTGAAGAGGAGAAGTGAAATTCTTCATCGGAAGAGATTATTTGAATGATAGGTAATTTGGGTTCTGGGTTGGACATTTTCAGTTGATTATTAGAAAAAGTATGATTTCGTGTTTTCTCCTATTAAAACGCCCGGTTAGATGAACGGATGTGATCGTTGCTTCAATTTTATGAGTAATGTTTTAGATGAATTTTAATTTGTTTCATACTCCCTCTAATTAAAAAATAATCGTTTCTCTTATATTGATAAATTTTTGACATTCAATTATTTTTTAATTGTATTATTAAAAACTTTTTTACATATTATTCTTTTCAAGGTAACTAATTGTCTTAGTAAAAGCAAAATTAGTAAAAAATTATTGTAGAGAAATTATTTAAAGAAAATCAATTTAGTTTTTGAAAATTTATAGATTTGAATTTCAATTTATTTAATCTTCTGTAGTCAGCCAAACAAGGTCTAAAATTAATGAGTTTGTTATATTAAGTATCACGATGTAACAATGAGAAGAAAAATATACATTATATCTAAAATTACATGAATAAACTAATATAAATGTTTGAAAATAGTAGTTTGTTAAAATGATTACATCATGAAAACATAAAACATGTTTTTCGTAATATAAATTCAGTGTCCATCTGCTTAAATATAATACTTATAAAATCCAACTTTTTTCTTTTTATCTTTCCCACAAAAGTTTATATATTGATTCGTTTGGAAATTACATTTAACAAAAGTCATAGTTAGACATATATAGGGAATGCAGATAGAAATATTTGTATAATTTTCTTCATTTTCATTATAGATTACTAGCTGTATTCATAAGTTATTGTGTTGAATAATATTATATAAGGATATTAATATAAAAAAATTAATCGATTTCGAACACTCATTTTCAAACGCCTAAATTTATTGTTAGTTTGAAACTCATCAAAAAATTGACTATAAGTCTAAACTTTGGGTTACCCATTTTCCACAGCCTCAATAATTGACCATTCATTTTGTACGGTCTGTCACTTATAGCATAAAGAACGATCCATAGCATGGAATACACAATAACACAAATTAATCAAATATTTTTCTGACGTAATCTTTAAAGAATGGGCTATCAAAACAGTATTCACCCACCACATTATTTTTTGCAATCCTTGACCAAGGTTGGATAACACTATATACACTTCTTTTTTAAATTTAAAATTACTATTTTACTCATAACTAAATTTAGTCATTTTTAAATAGAAAAGTAAGGTTTCAAACCGATCATGCAATTCGATAAGACATTAATAGAGGATATTTTATTATAGTAATCTTGCAAATTAAAATTATGTATTTAACCGAACTAAACGAGTGTATTTGATGCCCATACAACTGGTGACTATACACAAATGCATCGTCACACGTTGATGAAGTGACTACCAAGTTGAACAATACCCTACATATACTCCTTTTGTGGAATGACAAATTATCGTGTTTGATAACTATATATATTTCAATGATGATATTTTAAATCTGTTTTATATAAAATGACAAATTAATCCTGATTTCATTTTTGTCATTAACTTTGACTAATACTTTGGGCCTATGGATAAGTGGACACAAATTAGTCTCATCATGAGATTTGCTTAATGACTACGCATCTCTTTGTGCCAAAACAATATCGAAACTTAACATAAATTTGATACTAATTAATCAATTAAATAATGAACAACTTTCTTTAGACAAATTCAAATACATACATCACAAACTGATATACTAGCAAGCCGAATGGCTAATTTAATCGATTTTCTACTTTAATCAAGTAACTTATTAAGCAACATTAAGCACACTATTACTATGTACATCCCCAATCGTACTATGTACACACCATATTCATCCACCAATAACATAGCTACCTCAAGAAGAGGGAACTAAGAATTAGTTTATTTTAGACTTGTTACGATCAACTCATCATGTTTTAAATTCTTAGTTTATTTTGGATTTTTTTCGATTAACTGATTTTGTTGGCAGAACATGGTCTACATAGGATCCACCTTAATTCGACCAACATAATTATTTAATTCGCTAAAATAATCCAAAACAAACTAACCACGAATAACGCTCACAATATCGGCAATAATCTGCTTGGTCACGGCGCCTCGTTGTGGTTGCGCTTGGGCAAACGTACGTTGGTGTTGCGTCCCTGGAGGTGCAAAATTGATGGAACCTCCATTGTTGTTTTGCCCATTATTCTGTGAATCTCTAGGGTAACTATTTTCCCCATTATTGTTGCTTGCTCCACTCATTTTCGCAATAATTCCAATGAGACTTGCTTGATCCCAAAATTTATTATTGTTGTAGCGATTAGTAGAAGAAGGAGTACGTGCATATAAGAGTGTAGTATATATAGTATAATAATAAGAGTATAATATTAATATATGGTCCCAAGTATGAGTATTGAGTAGTGTTTTGTATCATCCAATTAATTTTTCTTCTTTTAGTTAACAGAACGTGCTCAGGGGGGTCGACCAATGTATGATTGAAAATAGACACATTCACACACACACACAAAAAATAGATAATTCTTAGACATGGGCTAAATATTAAGACGTTTGGGTCTATTTATTGTAAATATGAAATTGACAATCAACAATTATATATTCGGAGTATACTTAATTATTAAGTAATTAGTGATATGCTTTCTTTGGTAAAAAATTAACGACGAGTAAGAGATTTGTTTTAAACATAGAAATCTTAATCATTAGTGTAGTATTACTATTGTATAAAAGGTACTAGATAATTACTCCCTCTATCCCTAAATGATTGTCACATTTGACTTTTAGTGGTCAATGAAACACGATTTAAAACACAAATATCTCTTATTTTACATGCGAAAAAATTATAATAAGTTGATATTTTAAAAATATATATTGAGACGAATCTAACGAGGTCCCACAAGACTATATTATTTATTATCGTTTAATGAAATTCATGATCAAATTTTATTGTAATTGACCACAAAAGTCAAAATATGAGAGACGGAGGGAGTATAAACTTTATGTTAAAGTCATTTTGTTATAGACATTAGTTTACAATTTTGACTGTTGGAATTATTATTGCTGGAATTTAGTATTAATTTTTGCCATATGTATATATCCACATAACAGGATATTAATCATATTAGACACAAATCACATGCATATGTAAATATATTAGGACTAATGATACAATCGATCGTATATGTTTTATAACATTTACTATTCGATCATTTATGTTTTATTTTGACATTTTTGATCACTCATTTTTCAATATTATGTCTCGGTTGGTTTGGGATTAAGTCTTCAACTAAGTTGATATTATTAGTGTGTTGGCACGTGCCTGTACATCAATTATAAGAGGTAAAATAGTTTCGCAATTCAAATTTAATAACATAACCCTCAATTATAGTCCCAACAATATAACTAATTTTATGTTGGGAGGACTATTTTACCTATGTTAATTAAGCATGTGACAAGCAAATGCAAGTGATAACATCAACTTAACGGAAAATTTAAACTAAAAAACGATTGACATAATATTAAAGTTTGAATGATCAATAATAAAAAATAATTATCAATCTCATTCCCTTTGATGACTATATATCTTCTAGATGATACATGAGTACAAGACCAAAGTATTACAAGTAATCCCATTCCTAATTTCCTTCATGGCATCTCTTTTACGTGTACAGTATACACATGGGTCCGAAAGATATGAAAAGAGATCCTCTAACCTCTTTTAAAATCAAAAATAATCTTTATTTGGGGTCCAAGATTCTAACGATATAATAATACTCCCTCCGTCCCTAAAAGATTGTCACATTTTGACTTTTGGTAGTCAACAAAACACAATTTAAAACATAAATATATATTATTGTACATGTGAAAAAATTATAAAAAGTTAATATTTCAAAAATATACATGGAGACGAATCTAACAAGGTCCCACAAGACTATATTATTTCTTATCGTTTAATGGGAATTCATGATCAAATTTTGTAATGTTTGACTACCAAAAGTCAAAATGTGACAATCTTTTAGGGACGGAGGGAGTAATATATTCTAAATTCAATGAATAGTAAAGGCTGCTTAATTATGTGATGTTGAGACATAGTCGGCAGACATGTCTGAATTGGGACCATTTATTATTTAGCTAATCGCAACTTGTTTAGATACCGGACTTCTCTGACGATATCTATCCACTCTTTATTTGACACGTACATGTGACGACAAAATGCTGACTCCAATCTGTGACGTCTTGGCTTACGTACAAATTTCTCATTTCATTTCTTCACCCTTGAATTTTTTCAATTAGTCGATGTTAACCTTCCAGAAGAATTTTTCCCATTAAAACCTTCATATTTTGGATTTTCTTTTGGTTTCTCATCTATCTCTCGTTATTCTCGTCCTTTGTTCAAAAAGAAAAATTTTAATCTGATCCGATTTAAATGTTCCTTTAATATGTATTCCATCTAGACTTCATAAATTTTAAATTTTTCTTAACTATTCTTAACATAGAAATTTATACTTACGCTTTCACTATATTTTTAACTAATTTTTCTTATTATAGAATCAATGAGTGAATGAACCACTGATTAATTATATCAATATTTTAATGTATTATACTAAGTGTTTGACATCTTTTACCGTTTCTTGTTGACAATTAACAATGAGATGAGTTTCAAACTTAGGACATTTATGTCATTAACAAAAACCTTTTTCACTAAGCTATTATTAACTCAAAACTTTTTAGCTTTTCTGAAAATCCCATAAACCGAATTTGCCTTTTCATGAGCGAAAAATGGAGTAAATTTTCAATCGTGAAATTATTTTAATATTTTCTTTCAAACTCGAAAGAAAAGTGAACGAGACTAACAAATAAAGGAAAGAATAAACAAATCTTAATTTATGAAGTGATCGATTGGAATCATAACTACACCAAAAAGACGACATATTGAATCTCTACAAATTATCATCAAGAAATAGGATTTCAATATCTCTACAACCAACTTGGATTTTGATGAACCAAAGCACCAAAAAAATTACAGGCACAACCTCAATATTTGTTAGAAAAGCTAATCAAATGAAAAATCTTCCTAAAAATGTTCACAATTTCCATGATTGAAGCTACCATGTCAAGAAAGTGAAATGATAGTTGAAACAAAGTAGTATTCCTCAAGGACACAAATCAGCCATCATCGTGCTTTACAACTGCTAATTGCCAACAGCCTATGCATTCATTTGCAATCCACCGAAAGTTGATGGCCCTCTCCATATCCCAGAAACGAGGTTTTTAACGCCGACTGGGGCGACTCTTTCCTCTTGCTTTCTGCACATTAAAGAACAATTGGAGACATCAATTAGGAGCTTGAAAATGGCTAAAATTGCAAGGCAATTGCAGTCTACCAATATAAACCTAAAAAACTAGTTTTATGCTCCCGTCAAATGGATAACGGGGACAAGCTTATAATTTCACTGGCTTGTTAGCTTGGATGATCTGGATATGGGAGGGAGCATCAACTCGGAGAATGCAGTTTCTTCTTCTTGTCAGCATTAAAGCATTCAAAATGTTATGCAATTCCTTTATTTTGCACAATAGGCCTAGCGTATACACAAAATGCCAATGATAATAAGCTTTCAGCTTATACTATCGATTTCTCTGAGAGCTCCCTCAGAGAAAGAGTAAAACTAGTGAAGCAAATTAGATGGGATAGGGGTTTTTATTTTTAAGTATGTTCAGCAGTATGAACAAAAAAACTGAAGGGGGCAAAAAGCTTAAAACACTCATTCTGCTGCAGTTGTTCTAGAAAGTAAGGTTGGCCATGTTTAGCTGAAAGTAACAACACAAAGATGGTGTGCAGAAGAGCTTAGATTTTGCGATAGTGCAGACGTCTCAGTGTGTTTTGTCAACATGCCCAAAAATGGCAACAGTGCGGACAACAACGAATAGTTAATAGCTTCCTTAGGCCAAAAGGTGAAGTGGTGATACCAACCACAAGGAATGAGGTAGATGGGGGCTCTTAAGAGTTGAAAAAATGGCAAGACATACTCATACAGCAGAGGCGAAACCACTTACAGATGCAGCGTTGAAGCTTGAACCTGATACTGTTGCATTACCTGTAACATAATAAATTACGTTACGTTCCCAGGGAGTAAAAAAAATAAATGCAGTTAAAAGTAGTTAAACTTGTCACATCCAAAGTCTAAATAATTTTTATAATAACATGATAACTACAATGAAGAATGGTTAGGCATCCAACCTCCATTAACAAATTAATTTAGGTAATGCCATGAAATGCGCTAATATAGACATTTTCCAAACATCACTAGCATCATTTTATCATTCCTCTCTAGAAAATTGTGCATATGCATCTCAATTTTAGGTCATGCACTCTTCAATGTGAAACAGCGAAAGCAAGTATATGCCATAAAACAATGATGAACTCATTTATGATTGATAATAAACCAAAATTACCTGAAAAAGGTGTCGAAAAACTTGTCCCGAAAGATGGAGATGAACTAAATAAAGGTGGGGTGTTGGCTACTGCAAGAGTTGAAGATGAAGCCCCAAATAGCGATGGTTGAGGACTAGCACCAGAATTAAAAAGAGAAATTGGAGCAGAAGTTGTTGGAGTGGTAAATAGAGAGGGGGAAGATGTAGCTGCCGAGGGTGTACTAAAGAGTGATAGTCCACTTCCGGATGAAGCAGATGGGACTATGGCAGATGAATTTGGCATAGAAAACGAAGCAGGAGCAGATGAGCTTGAGCCAACAGCCTGAATTGTCGGCTGTGAGTTAGCAGGCAATTGTAAGGATGGATGTACTCTTCTGGCAGCAGCCTCCTGTTTAGCGGTTTCTCTCCTATCAGCCTCCAGAAAAGGATTATTCCCGTCTCCTCGGCGTCGTTGGTCGGCAAGGTATGCTGATTTCATGGATTCAATGTATTGGTGAATGCTTTCCACCTACCAAACACAGGTTTAGAAATATAACTTTTCACGTTGCAACTAATACTTCACATATAAAAAGATCAGATAAGAACTGAGTACTGATACAAGCTGGTAGCATTACCACCACCTTAACTAAGCTATGAGATACATTGTTTAGACATAAAAACTGAGAAACTCGTTTAATTAAAGCAATATAAATATATCAATTCTTGATGTGTGGATACTATTTTATTATGAAAATTGTGTCTTTCCAATTTGAAGGCTTAATTTAATGAACATTAAAGTACTAACCTATAAATAGTAGGTAGCGTTATATTTGGACTACGTATGTATAGGAGGACTCACACCAATAAAAAATTATTAATACTATCAATAACTTTACCTTCGCAGCCACATGGAGGAAAAAATCATGCACGTTTGACATGACCTTGGGAAGAGATTGCAGCAGTGAGGAATCAGAATCGAGTGTATTCTTCTCTGAATCTAAAAGGATCAACTGTTCTAACTCTTCAACCAACTGTCGACATTCGAGTAGATACTTCTCAAATCTGGCAACTGTCTGCTGCAAATAGGGAGATGGCTTCTTTGGAAGCCCACTATAAAAATCGAAAACAGGAGCTATAGAAGTGGCAGCTTGACCACCTGACATTGGGCCTGCCGTAGCTCCAGAAGCCTGGGACGGAAATGTAACACTTCCTGCATTGCCTTTTTGTGCCTGACTAAACCTTGGGCGTAGCATCATGAATGAGCGAACAGCAATTTCAGTGTTGCGCAACATATCGTTGGCAACAGCTAGAAGTTCCTGGCAAATTGCCTTTTGCCTATCCATCCCTGTGCCGGTTCCACCCAATTCCTGAATTAGGGTAGCATAGATGGTAACTTAATACGAAAGTGGTGAATGAAATATAGCTGCTGACGTAAGATATTAATGGATAGTAAATCAACAATAGCACACTTCCAAGTTCCAATCATAATTTATGTTAGAAGCTGAATTTTTTTCACTCACGCATATCATTAAACCAACAGACAAATTGTAAAGAATTTCTTTTCACTCGCTCCTGTTTAGTTTTGCAACACATTAATATAACTACTAGTACGGAAATACTGGTTAGCCCCCATTGCCCAAATGCATTCTACTATAACAGATTTCAACAGTTTCATCACAAGTAGTACATCAGAAGTTCATTTTCTTGTATCCTATAGCCACAACAATGACAAATCAACCCAAACAAGAAAAGGAAAACAAAGGTTCATAAATAAACTCATTGAGTCATATTCATATGGGAAACGAAAAGTAAACAACTAAAATCATCTCGGACAACAATCAATAATTGAAGTAAGGAATTAAGTATGATGCCTGAAAAATTCGGCTGGCATCATGCTCCAATCCTTCATAAGAGATTGATGAATCATTAAGGCGGCTACATTGGTCTAAACGTTGGCTCTCATCCCTATACTCCAAAACCCGCTCCCTACATCAAAATTTGAAAATGAGAAAAACAAATAAATCAACTAAACATAACCGAAAAATATATACTCATTTCACCCCCAAAAGATTGTCAACCTTATATTCAATGGTCATCCTTGACAAACTTTGTAATCTTATTGACCCAATTAACTCTGATATGAATCAAAATTAGCGTTGTTAATATTAAACTATTTAATCTATCTTTTAATATACTTTCACTGGCTATTATACTATCCTGCTCCTAAAAGATAATCTGAGTTTACTTTTCAATGATGAAAACCAACAAATGTGGCAGTTATAACCAACACAGCGCAACTTTGCCATCAATCAAAATTATAAAATGACCAGTAAACAAGCTTGAAGAGACAATATTTGAAATAATCCCCCATATATAACACTATTTGAGCAACACAAAAATTCAAAACTGAAATTAAATTACTTTTAGTGATGGAGGGAGTAGTGCTATCTGAGGACATTGTTTATGGATTCCGACTAGGCTAGAAAGTATTGCTCCATACTCGAAACAGGGCAATCACCCGACTCAATCGACACTGGTTTATAGCTTTCCACACATTTTTATTTAGACACAAGTCACAGATGCCGGCTCCATACTGGGCAGAAGAATAACCCCAATCAATACTCGTCTCACATCTGGGTCGCAATCCCAGTTTAAAAAATCTCGAGACTCCAGACACCACAAACATGCCGATAATCACCGAACGCAATAAAGTAATATCTCCAACCTACTCGCTAACATCACTAGAAGGGAGTAAACATTTACATACACAACAACGTTTAATTCTTCAAAACCTAAAAAATAAACAATCAAAATTGAAAACACTGACAATATTTGTGGGACATACTCAATCTGTAAGAGGAACTTCTGGGAATCAGGATGTAGATCAGCCCACTTAGTACTGTAAGTAGCAGGCGTCTTATCATTCGTAAACAAATACAGTTGTTGTTGCTGCTGAGATTGTTGTTGAGCTTGTTGCTGAGGTTGTGGCTGAAACAACGATAGTTGTTGTTGTTGTTGTTGTTGAGGTTGTTGAGGGGTAGAATTGGGAAATTGGAAAGGTGATGGTTGTTGTTGTTGTTGAGGAGGGGTGAAGGAGAATGACATTGTTGAGAATGGCGTATAGAGTTGATTATTGAGAGGCCATTAATTTGAATGATGACTTTGAGGGAAGGTTTTGGAAAACCCTAGAGTTTGAGATGGAGGCAAAAGGAGGTTTGATTACAAATTGAATTTTCTTATTATCAAGTGTGATGGATACGAATTAATTGTAAAGTTAAGCTGCTGCACGAGAAACACTACGCAGTATGCACACACTCAAATAGTGTTTTTTTAAGAAATGCAATTACTATTTTATCCTCATATCAAACTTCTTTAAACATTATATTTATAAATAAAGGTCAAAATATTCATTTCACTATTAAAAAAATACTGTTGCGACACTATAAATAAAGGGCAAAATATTCATTTCACTATTGGAAAAATATTGTTACGGCACTATAAATAAAGGGCAAAATATTCATTTCACTATTAGAAAAATACTGTTGCGGCACTATTTGGATGCGAGTAAAACACAGTTCAGTGTTGCCTATTTGGAGTTTTTGGTCATTTGAGTTGTTGCTCGTATGAATTTTTTTAGTAGTGACACTATCTTCCCTCGGATTTGTAAATATACTGTAGTTTTTAAGGAAGTTTGATCTAGGGATAAAATATTAGTGTCACTCCTATTTCTAAGACAATTTTTATTATGGACGTAATAGCTTAGTTACATACGTCCCAATCTTTCATGCAAGATGTCATAGGTTCGAACTTTGTTGAAAATAAATTTGTATCATATTATACTCTAACTCTCTATTAATTAGAAATTTCTATATTTTGTAATATCATTGTATTCACAATTCATCGCTAATTTATCAAAAAAACAACTAAATTAATTGAAGAAAAGCACTATCAACTAAGAATAAATAAATAAATTTTAAAAAATGAGAGTATGTCATATGACTTTCTTAAACCTTAGGTATCATATACAACATAGATATAGATAACTCGATTGATGATCGAGGAATTAAGGAGAACCTTATAAAATCCACATGAGTTTCTCTACCGTCCCCTGCTATGAACTCAGATCCATATAAACAAATTAATTTGGTTAACTGACAATATAAATGTTAATGACAATATCTTTTTAGGGATAAGAATTTACTTTATAAAATACTGTATAATGCATTGTCATATCTATATAGGCATTTATTTATTTTTGTAATTTGTCAAGCCCCATGTTGACACTAAGAAATCTTATTCTTGATAGACGATTGTTCCATTTCAATGGCGGCATCCGAAACAATAAACCTCAACAGCAATTCATGCTCTGTCATTTGATTCATAGCTTGATGCCGAGGGACGCCTTGTGCTCCGCTACTACTTTGAGGGCCGTCATACCATGTCAGAGTTCCATCAATTGCACTTTCTAACGGGAAAGGGCATTCGGCCTGTTCCTCCACCATAATAGCTGCAGGAACAAATTCTGCCAGTAGTCTACTGTTCGTGCAAGTCGGAGACTCTTCTTTCCTGTTAATATGAACTTCAAGACGTCTTTGCCCATCCGAGTTATCGCCTCTCCTTCGATGAGCAGCAAGTACTGTTGGGAAAATCACATAATACGGTTAGCTTAATGAAGGCAGGTCGACAGCATATACGAGCCATTCCGACTAGGATCTGACCATTGATACAGTCGTTGATAAGGTGTATTGAGGTATTGAAAATACATATGACATTTCAAGTAAAAGGCTGTATAGTTCACATGTATGATGCACTATTCTAAGAGGATAAACAAATCCGCTCTTTAATTATACAAATGCATATATCAAGGAGAAAAGGGAGCAACGGTACCAAAATACAAATCCGGCAGTTGCTAATATCACTTGCCAAAATTCATGCAACATCTCCTGAAAGCCATCATCCTCAGAGTCACCACGGCCACCCCAGCCTCCTCGAAACCAACGTCCGCCTCCTCCAAACCAACTTCCGCCACCCCTCCCATCATCAGCATATTCCTTCGTTTGCATCTGATAACGTAACACGTCCTCTATTCCCATGCCTTTATCGAGAGTGTTCCACGGAGATGGCTTATGACAAATTGCAGCGCAGAATATTAGTTGACTATCTAATATCTATGTTGAGGGAAATAATACGAAACCTCCATGAAACAGTGAACGGGAGTGGGAAATAAATCTGACATGTTCCCACACATGAACATTATCTATTTGTCAAACTAAGTTTACACTTCATAATAAATCTAAATGTTAAAACTTTTACTGATTTACATACTGAATTTTTTATAAGATGAACACGAGAATGTTCTGTGGTTGGAGCTACGATGTAGAGGTGCTTATAACAAATCACACTTAAGCCATTGCATAAACTACATATTATCTCGCCACTGCTACACAATTACAACACTTTTGTACAAATCAATGAGAAAAAGGAAGCCTCAACTTAGGTCTAAAGGCTCATTCTAATATTTATATGCAATCCATGATAAACTAGAATAGAAAGAAACATAGTTGGACAAGATTGAACTGTTAGGCTATATAAATCCGAAGTCATAACAAGAGGCTTAAACTATTGAGTGGAATCTTCTTCCTCTACAATATTAAGCTGTGAGAGGCTATTCATTGCTTCTCAGGGAGCAATGGTTTCATTGACAGAATATGCTTTAATAATCACTCTTTTTAATCAATCAACATGTCTTAGTGCCTTTGAAATGGCTTCTGCCTATGAGGTGTAGAGAGGTGTCAGATCATACGCGACAGAAACCCGCGCAAACACTCTTCAATTTAATGAATGACCCGATAACTTTGATTACATTGTTAAATCACAAAATACCAACTAAACACGCTTGAAATTCTGAATTACCTTATCAGCCTCATCTGCATTGTTATTGCTGCTAAAGTAACAAACAGGAGAACGTCGATTTCCTTTCACCGTAGTATTGGATAGCCGAAGTGATACATTAGGGAGTCTTGAATGCAAACAAGATGGGGAACGGAAACTCAGCTCCCTCGAGATATTCAGAAGTAAAACGAGTATGTGTTGGAGCTAAAGATACAATGGGCGATAAAGCGATAGAATGAGGACGTATAAAAGTGAGGTTGGGCGAAGGTGGACATGAAACCATTTGAATGAAGCTCATTTTGACCAATGTCCGTCTCACTATATGGACATAACACAAGCAGTACTCAGAACTCAATCTCAGATATAACTGCATAAAACTAAACATAATTAATCACTCAATATCAGAAAAAGTAGGAAAACAAATAATATCGCGGCTTCGAATTTACTACGGATTAATTCATCAAACACTTCCGATGCCTCTAAGAAGCTCCTTCCTTGGAGGGGTAAAGGGGGTAGCGTAGTATGCAAAATAAACCCTTCGGAAACAAGAAGGCATTCTTTAACTAGCAATTTGATGAAGTATAACTGTACAAGTGTCCAGTTTCATTTTTCAATGTCAAAAATAAGATAATTCCGATTTTAGAATATTAATTGAAATGCCTTACCTTGATTTGAATCAACAAATCAAAACTATCATATTTAGTAAATTACATTAAATTCTACAATTATATACATATTGTTCACCAAATATCAATATATCATACTCCGAACAAACAAATAAAAAAAATGCAACACTTGGAACAGATGAAATATAACGAAGTTGAGGAAAATAAACTATTATGATTTACCGAGGAGGAGAGAGGTAGAATTCTGATTAAAATTTAGCGAAAATTTTGTTTGGGTTTGGAGTATTTGTTGAAAAG
>QFAX02000520.1:0-298601 GCA_003412495.2 Echium plantagineum
TTACCGAATATGTCAAATGATAATCAATTAAAATTATGCAATTGGTTAATTGATAACTTGATAATAAGAAGTTGACAAAAACTACATTAAAATGTAAAAGTATACATTTCTCATCCACCCAAATGCCCAATTGCATTGTACCTTTTTGCGGCCATACCGAACTTGTTCGCAGAGTTCGCAATAGTTCGGTCTGATTCGCACATTTCAAACCGAGTCAAACGTAAGGTTCAGTGTTGTTGGCACATTTCGAAACAAGCCAAACGTAAGGTTCGAACCCATGCGAACAGAACTCAAATGTAATTACATCCGTATAGTTTGGTACGTTTACAACTTATATGTCCCGGTTGCATTTCACAATCCAAAACTGAAACAAACACAAACACTCTTTATTCACAAACTTTCAGTAAGTAAAACTTTGACATATACTCAAGTGTTTCGAAAAAACAGACGAATCGAATTGAATTGAATATTCACTTCGGCAAACGAATTAAGTATTTTGAGCTAGTCATGTTTCTCAAGAATACATTTCTTCTCTTTTCTATACACCACTAAAATTGACATGATACAAAAAACAAACAATGCCTTTTTCCTGTATATATATTGTTCATCATTGTTTGTTATTCTGTCAAATTCCACAGCATGACCATCAACAAAATGAATATAAAACCATTCCCTGAACTCCTGCTGCAGGCTAGGGAGATGTCATGAGCAGTAACCGAATAAGCATTACCGGATGCTTCGTCTTTCACTTTGATACTTGAAGAACCTGGAATTGAGGGATCGAGTGAGCAATTGAATAAGAAGGTCAAACAAACAATACAATGAATCGTTATAAAGGCCTAACACCAAAAAATATTCCCTATTGTTCACTTTACACTTTAAGAACAGGAAGGAACTAATGCAGGAAATATAGTAGGCAAATGCAAGGGAAAAACAATTAGTGCAAGAAACAATGTATTGTGTAACTGCAACTTCTTCGGTTATGTATTTGGTATGTCTAGCATCTATTGATTTCTAAAGGTTACTGGTACAATATGGGCTTTAAAAACAATATCCCTATATGCTTACGAAATCATGCTAAATATGTTGACTAGACCAACATAAATCACCAGTTCCTACTAATTGGCATACAATTCAAAACACATTGAGGTGACTCCGGAGAGAGTAATAGAACTCACAGTTATATTCAGTCCATCCAATAGTCTGATTTTCTAGATCATACACAATAAGCTTGTCTGACAGTACAATATCTGCGAGTTACAAAGCTAAAGGATCAGCAAAGTCATAATGATGATGACCACCTAAAAGATCTATAAATTATGAACTGCTGGGACAACCTCAGTGATAAAAAACAACAAAATGGAACACGTTTGAATATGGACAGTGTCAAAATACAGAGATAACTAGAGCATGAACTTCCTACGAATGTTGGAAACGGAGTGGACTATATTGGAAAGGACAAAGCGAAACCTTTATGCCCTGAACTATTGTCACTCATGTCAAATTACGTCCTAATGCATTTTCCTTTTAAGACTTGGTTCGGTTCAACAGGAAATAAGAGAGGGTATGAGGATTACCAAATACCTCTCTTTACTCCTCTGGACTTAGTCGACAGAAGCGAGAATATGAAGTAGGGTGAACTTCTCAGCTAGTAATGGCAAGCCAAAAGCTGAAAAATGAACTAGTTAATCTAGGCGACAAGAAAAATGAATAATTTTGGGAGGCCCTTCCAACAAGAGTACTGCCATCTTTCTTGTGTTCTTGCAATTTCATATTAACAAAATATAAATTTCACCCTTCTGGACAACCCTATTTCTACACTTCAAATTTTTTAATCGTATTAAAAATTTCAACTAATTCTCCAATACTTCAAATATCTGCAGAAATTATAGAAGAAGTAACGACCAACCCAATGAATGTAAGGCATTCTCTGTTTTGTTTCGGTCACTTCTGTTAGCTCATGTATCATACACCATAAGGAATACATTTATTCATCAATACTTCACCCTATCATAATGCATATTTGCTAGCTAAACTCAATTCTTAATTTGGACTCATAGAATTTGTGTACAACCATTAAATTCACATAAACTAATCACACCTATAATACGTCATGCAACCATGAACCTAGATCCCTCCAATAAGTATATGAAAGTCAAATTACCTCCCAACAGTGTGATTTGTGTGCCATCGGTGGACTGCAAGCCTTTAGTCTGCCAACCGACACACCATTCATCATTCTGCAACAAGTGAAGTTAAGTTTAAGTTTCAAAGAAAAGGTGTGAACAAGAATATCAAGCCATTAGTATACTTGATAAGAAAATCTAAAGAAAAGACTATATGAGTAACAAACGATGGATGGTGCAATGCCTAGCCTGTTTATATATGAGTAAGCAATTAAAGAAATTGCTGGTTTTCAGCTGATGCAGATTGCAGAGCATAGAATCATCTGATATCTCAAATGATCAAATGTTTTCAAATTACTACAGTTATCTTTGTCCCTTTTCATGTTAAGGTGAAGCTCCAGAGTTTTACAAATGGTTCTGAACCATGGTCTTGTAAAACAACAAAACCATGTCAATGTTGCACAACTTAGCCAAGTATGTTTTCCATGTTAGTCTACTTCTGCGAGGATCATTTGTTCTTGTGATAACAAAGAGAGGGGTACATCTAGTTGTTTACCGAATTACTGACATCAGTTTCAACAACCCATCATGCTTGTTATACTCATTGAATTACCATTGAGCCTGCAGACTTCGTTTGCTAAAGGACATCAAATCTGATCAAACCAATCATACAATCTTACAGTATGTTGATTGATCATATGGGTCATTTAGACTGTTCGTTTTAATATAATAAGACAAGCAGCATTTTTCTTGACATCTATTTTCATACATTTTGGTAAAAGGAGACCCAATATCTGAGAGCAATAGACCATTTGGATATGTAGATGACATATTTTAGTATAATATAGTATAAATATATAGATTAAATATCTGCAATGAAGTCATGACGTATAAGTTTCAAACAACATGATTATCTATCTTGCAAATCTTGTGCTAATTTTACACGAACTATATTTATCACACCCTCACACACACACACACACACATATATATATATATATATATATATATATATATATATATATATATATATATATATATATATATATATGTCATCATCAGTTACTCACAATCTTTGGAAAATGTCATCATCATCAGTTACTCACAATCTTTGGAAAATGATGACATATATATATATATGTCAATACTTGGAAAATGAGTCAGATTTTAGAAAATCATGTCAATGTCAATCTTGGCATTGTTGATGATGACATATATATATATATATATATATATATATATATATATGTCATCATCAGTTACTCACAATCTTTGAAAAATGAGTCAGATTTTAGAAAAATACATGTCACAGCCCACACTGGTGTGGATGGCATTATCTCCTCTAGGACTCCATTCACCTCTGAGCAACTCTGGCATATAAACTCATCCAACAGAATCAAATTTACTTTGCAAAACTATTTTGGGAAAAATTGATATAGAAATCTCATCTACATTTCTTAATATATTAAACTCTGGAGAAACATGTATTTAATATTACCCAATAACTAAAAGAAACAAACAAAAACAAAAGAACTTCAGATGCTGGATTACTTACACCAACTTTGAAAAGGTAATCATGAGGATAAGCATTCAAAGAGGTAGAACCTTCAAATTGAAAAGTCACAACTGGGAAGCCATCATCGACACTGTAAAGGTATTGTGAAGTATAAGAATATCGAAGAGTATTGCTGAGTACTGTGACACTTCAAAGTGCACAGAGCTTACGATCATATCCCTCATGTCGTCAAGAGAGCATCTGTTAAGCGGGACAGCTCAAGAATAAATTATGAAGATAAGCTTACTTCTGGCTGTAGTAAAAGCATTTGAATTGCTCCTCAACTGAATGGGTTTTCAGGCCACTTTGCTTGCTCATCACCTGGAGAAAATATCACATAGAGTGTCACAGAGAAAGTCAATACTTCAGTAGTTCTTTCCAAATAAATTTCGAAGGAAGGAACTTGAGTTATTCTAGCTAGGTACCTTAACCATAAGTGAATCGTAGACATCGTTTGGAAGATATGCCAAGGTTGTACCGCTGTCAATTATAGCTGAGGTCCCTGATCCATTATCAGAAGAATCTCCAAATACATCTAGAGCAACCCCACCAACCTCTATCTTCTTCAAAATTGCATTATAGTGTTGTCTGAGACGAGTCACAACCAAAGAATTGAAATTCTAGAATTAAAGAATGAAAACATAGGGAATTACCATAAAATAAGGTAACTTTGCATAGAAATGACTAACATTACAGATTCAACAAAAAGAATATAAAGTAACAGCTAAAAAGGGCTTAAAAATTCCAAGAAAGAACTACATACTGGTTGGGAACCATAGGTGTTGTATTCACTTTTGGCTGAACTACTTCACCAATTGCAAATATGCCACCTCCATTCACGCTATCCAAGCAGTGTGAGAATATTTTCCTTGTCTTACCAGACAAAGCAAGCTGAGAAAGAATGGACGAATTTGATTGTCCAAACCCCACTATCCCATCAACTGCTTCCGAAGAAGAGCCCAGCTCCCCAGATTGTTTAGATGAGCACCTATCTTGCATGAGTTGGACCGTTGCAATGTAAGTTATATATACAGAATAGCACGGAGAACTATAATTGATAACAGGAAGACATTATAAACTCTTTGAGATCATAGCAACAAACAAATTAGCATGTTCTCTAAAAATATATATTTATTCCATGTGTCAAAATAATGAACTTTGGGGCAAAAGAATACTGGAGTTATCTTCAAGGCATTCCAAGATACAAGAAACTAAAATAGATAAACTTTTTTAGTTGTTCTATTATCCGGTACCAACACAAAGACAACTTATATGATCTCTAATCGCCTTAAGTGATAAGGCAATGAGGAAACAAAATTCTTTCGAGTTATAATTGAATCCTACTCTACTCCATTGTAGCACACAGTACGATTACATCAGCCAAATATGCTTTTTAGCTGAGTTGCTAAAAGAATTATTAAGGGTCAATAAGAAAAGTCACTAAGAACATAATCTATGTGCAAATTAGTCATTGTAGGGATAAAAACGCACCCGAATACTACACTCCCATTCATGTTTGAGATCTGAAGATCTCCTGATATTCTATCGAACTGAAAACTATCCTGCACGAAATATCCCGCTGTTTGGCTTCCATCTCCATAAGTAATGGAGTATTCACAGAGGGAGCCCACTGTACAATCGGACCGAGGACGGGAAAGTACAGATGAACAAAAATCGTCATCACAGGTAACCGGTCTCCCACTCGAGGAAGTCCTCAAGTCATACCACGTCAAGTCAATCTGTTCGCATAATTGATCCAATAAATTAGTCTCATAGAAAACATAATTAAACATAGTAAAAATTAAAAACGATTCATACACCGAGGTCGCTATTCTTAGGACACTTATCACAATCTGCACAATTCACCCACAGAATATCACTTCCTGTATCAACCTGCACATAGTAGTCCCTTGGAGGAGTCCCAATCGAAAGCCTCGTATAATAAAGCCTGATTCAACAAACACAATGTAAACGTGATTTGCAGGTTATTACGTCAGCCCAAGGAACATACATACTGTAGAAGAGAAGAGAAGAGAATACTAACGCGGTATCGGTAGGGAGACCATTACCACCGAGCTGGAAATCGAGGGAGGACAACATCCGACGATGCCGACTATAATCATGTCCCCATAACGACTTCAGTAGCATCTTATTTCGATTGCCGAACTTAAACTTGTGTTCCACATTCAACACCAAATTGCCCATTGTCAAGCTCAGCTCCAATATCACAATCAATATCATAAAAATTCCCTTTATGTTCCTCATTCTACTAATTCACCACCAATAAAATAATCTGTATAAAAAATTTAATATATGTTCAGGCTTCAACTAAGCTCGCCTACTATCTGTCCTGGAAACCGCAGCTGCTATTCGTAGAATGCAGCGATTATCAAATGCCTAAATCTCGAAAATTTAACGGTAAACTAATGTGCGGATATACCTCGAACCCAGGCCTGCAAAATTAGTACTCCCTCCTTCCCATTTTGTTTGGGTTGTTTTGACTTTCACGGTAGTCGAGACACGATTTAAAACGTAAATATCTCGAATTCTACACACGCAAAAATTATAAAAGTTTGATATTTGAAAAATATACATTGAAACGAACCTAACAACATCTCATATGACTATTTTATTTCTTTTAGACTAACAGAAATTCATGGTCAAAATTTTTAAAATTTGACTCCCGAAATAGAAAGTGGACAAACAAATTGGGATGGAGGGAGTATATGTATTTTATTTTTATGTTTTATTGAAAATGGTCAAAGGGGCTCAAGATCAAAGACGCGTAAGAAACAATATTTGGGTAATATTTTAGTCAGTTTGAGGACTTGCTTTACTTCTCATTTTGGTTTTGTTTAATCCGCGTATTAGGCTGCCATTTCTCCTCCAACTAAGAATGGATATGTATGGGTGGGGCATAGTTGGATTGGTTAAGAGCTTAGTGATAAGTCTTTTTTCTGTGTATGTCGTGAATTGAGTTTCGTAAAGGGTAGAATCTCGTGTTGGAATTATAAATAGGTAACCCAACACTCTTGACCTCTGAGGCACATCCCAAATTTACCTCATCGTGAAACTCCACGAAAAGGTGCAACGGAGCGCTTAAAATGAGCATAACATATTTTTAAGAATGGGATTCTGGACAATATACCTTTCAATTATTGGTGTAATGCATACTTATGATGTGTATGGATTGGGGTGAATCATATGGAGGGTAATTCTGTAAAATTATTTTAAGGAAGGGGAACTAAATGAAATCAGAAAGAATATACTCCCTCCGTCCCCAAATGATTGTCACATTTTGACTTTTCATGGTCAACAAAACAAGAATTGAAAAGCCAATATCTATTATTCTACATGTGAAAAAATTATAAAAATTTGATATTTCAAAAATATATATTGAGATGAATCTAACAAGATCCCACAAGACTATATTATTTCTTATCGTTTAATATGAATTCATGGTCAAACGGATGAAGTAATAAATTCTCCTCCATTTCCCTTAATTCTCCCTAACAAACACACCGTTAGAGTGTAGTTCTGAAAATGCCCATAAGTCATTAATATAGTGCATTTGACACAAACTTCCAATTAGAAGGACGTCTTTCATCATTGATTTACATTAAAAAATTCAAAAATAAAAAAATACTCCATTAATTACAATGAATAAGGTGAAGCTAAACATGGTACTATAATATGAACATTTATTTACAAGAAGATTAGACACCAATTTTAAACCATTTTCACTAAGGAAATTGAGAAGGGCAAATGACTTCTGACATCACTCACGTTTGAAAAAAAAAGCCAGTTAGATCACTCATGTTTCAAAAACGTCAGTTAGATCACTAATATTTAAGAAGTCACTCATTCGGGAACTCCATCAAATTTTTGAAAGGTATTTCTATCTAAACACATTTTTTCCTCTCATTTTTTTTTTTTTTTGATAATTAGCGATGAATTGTGACTACAAAGATATTACAAACATGAATACAAAAATTGCTAACTAATAGAAAGTTAGAGTATAATATGAGACAAATATGTCTCCAACAAGGTTCGAACCCATGACCTCTTACATGAAAGGTTGGGCCGGATGCCACTAGGCTATTGAGCCATTTTAAGTCTTATTAACACATTGACCCCAATTTTGAGATTTTAAAAGAGTATTTCTTTCACAGATTACTCCAAAAAATTGCGTAGAATGCAACACATTTACTTCTTTCACAAATTTTTTTGGAAATATGAGTAGAAAGAAGTCTTCATAAAGAAATGTCATGTTTGGAGAACATTGAAAAGTGCGGCTACATAGAGTACAGGCTTCGTAAAGAAGTCCCTTACTAATGGTCATCACGTGCGTTGACCGGACATTGACCAATCGGAAAAATGACCGATAAACCAACTGAGACTGTAACGACCCGCCCCAGGTGGGCCCCCCTGAAGTTGGGATCGTCAGCAACATGTAACATCAGAGTCACCAGTCGATGGATGACAACTTAAAACGTTTTCATTTGATAATTAGAAAATAATATCCATCGTGGTGAAGTAATAACCACCGAAATACAACATTCAGAAAATACAACCAAGTTTCAAAATGATAGTTTTAGAAATGACAACAACAATAGATAAGTTCCAAGACACAAAAACATCAATGGGAATGACTGCTGAGGACTCCTAGCCACCACCGTCTCACCTCCAAGCTCTAACGATATGCAGCTACTAGACTTCAACGTTCAATTTCTTAGGGCCAACTGTCAATCTAGAGAGGGGGGTGTCAGCTATAAAGCTGGTGAATACTTACCACACCGGTGGTGTATACCACACATTATGTCCATGGGTAACGATATACATGTAGAAGTGGGTAGGGACAACTTACCTTCAATGATCTAACAACATACTAATATAAAAGAACAACGAAGTACACATAGTAATATAAGAAACGTCAACTCAATATAAATATACCATCTTCACAACTCAACGTATCTAATGTCATCTCAACCTTTATAGAATCAACTCATCAACTATAATATCAACTTAATAATCCAGTTAAGAAGCTATCATCCACATCAATATATGGGTTTAACAACGATCCACCCTTTTAGATGGTAATCATCTAGTCATATAGCTGGGTTATACTACAATTCATCTCTACAACAACAACTCGACCTGCAGGGGAGACCCATACGCCCGTCGACATAGGGGTTTTATAATATGCGCCATCCAGTCATAGCTGGGAATATCAACATTGCGCAGCGCCATCCAGTCATAGCTGGGAATATCAACATTTGCGCACTGGATTTCAACATATAAGTGTAATCATATCGATTCAACAACTCAACACTCATTATATATCAATTCAACAACTCATCATATCATGATCGACAATTTAACTAACACGTCATATAGAACCACAACATACATATATAACAATTCGCATAAGTAGAATATATCGCATACAGTCAACCGTGAGATAAGTACTCACCTGATGCTAGAGCATCTAGCGTACACCTATATATTCCTTGCGTGGCCTTCCTGAACTCCTAGATAGTGTAAATCCGTGTTAATAATCTATCAGGGGTGAAATGACCATTTTGCCCTTGACTCGGTTTCCCCACTATTTATACCTCACAGGTTGGTTTCTCATTTAGGCTCAATATTTATGCACCCCGACATGCCCCAATATTCAAAATCATTTTCAGAAATTAAACCATGTCAAAATTATGAAATGATCAAAATATCCTTTGACTTCATAAGTGTCAAACACTTGTTCAAAACATTTTATAAACACTTATATAATTATTTTAATCTCAAAAATAATAAGTGTAATGCCCATGGATGATTTTCAACCAATATTCTAATTTTTACCCATTAAAACTAGTTATGACCTTTAAATCAACAATAATCTCAAATAATAATTAAACACCATTTCAATCATCCAAATAATTATTATAACCCAAAATATCATTTTTAAGAACAAAGTTGCTGCCCAAAATATATTTCTCGCCCATTTGCTATTTTCTCTCATTTAAAATCATTTATAGCCTCTTTTTATTCCAAAATGCAAAATAATTACCAAAATACATGAAACCAGAAACTTATACTTGTCTTAACATATGAAACTCAGGAAAATCATCCCTTAAATTTATAACATCCAAAACCATTTAGTTTTTATATTTAAATACCTTTCTACGTTATTTCACATCCAAAAATTGAAATAAATAGCAAACCATCCTTAAAAATCACCATCTTTGAAACAGAGCTTCCTTAGACTCTTAATATTTCTGGAAATATTTCACCTTTAATTTGGAGTTCAAACAATACATCATTTTTATTCAAAACTCTGTTTTAGTAATTAAATCATTAAAAATAGTAAACAAATTCAAAACACCTCAATCTTTTGTGTAACTACTCCTAATACAGTAGGTAAACTCGCTATAAAATATTTTTAATTTTCTCAATCGTTTGGTATTTCTTTCATATTTAAAAACACTCTTCAACTATATATCTTGTGAAAACCATAATAAATTCAAAACAGAACCAAATCCAGCAATTCTTGTTGCCGTGTGTTCAAAATCAGAAGCTCTACAGCTATATAAAATTTCATAATTTTCTAGGCTCGTTTAATATATATCACGTCTTTATCTTTACAATCAACATAGATAAAATCGATAATCCAAACCATCATCAAACATAGTTTAATCATCATCCATAGGCATATACTGTTGGGATTTTATACATGTTTTGCATATCAAATTATACAAAAACGTATAAACGATCGAATACAAAGTTCTAAATTCACATTTAACTACGAGTTTCGAGTATACCTCTTCGAGCGTGATCGAGTGCGTAGCGGAAGAGCAACGTCCGTTCCTCTCTCTAGTTAGTCCACACCAATGCGTGATTGATTCCTCCCTTGAAGCAACTAGAGCTTGAAGCGTATATGTCAAGAATGAACCAAGAGAAAAACGATTTCTTCTCTTGGTTTGTGTGTATATTTTCGGCCAAAAACTAGAGGAAGGAGGGAGTATTTTTCTTTTGCTGTTTTTTTTTCTTGTCTTACAAAGTGTACAAAAGGATGAAAAAACATTGTCATCAAATGTGGTCTTAATATGGTGTTAATCACATTAACATCCATATGTAACCTCCCCCTTTTTCAAGCTCCCATTCAAGACTAGCATTAGTGCATTTGAATTCAAAAAGTCAAATGCATTCTTATGCATCATTTTTGGACGGTTAATGGGGTGGAAATTCCACTTTGGAATTTCCTCCCCTTTATTCTTTGACGTTTACACTTTTAACCCGGAAGTTTCAATCGTATTGAAAATCAAGCGCATTGTTTGTGTGTGACCTTCTAGGATCGAAATAACATTAGTCATATGTTAATAAAATATCGACAAGTATTTTACTATCATATAAATCATGAGCGGGTCCTAGTAAAACCATCAAGACCCCTAATGTATTTCGAATTCATTCCCAGCTCGTATATTATTGTCAAACAAATAATATACGTATGAACTTAACTTAAATAAGTAATCACTTCGAACAATCAAATTGTTCAATGGGCACTAATTATGACGTGTCAAACATCTCATAATTCCAACATATACTAACTTTATTTAGTTAAAGATGCAAACTTTATAAAGTTGACCAAAATCAAACCATCTTTAAAATCATGATCCATCACAAAATAATCTCATAAAATATGTTTATAGTTTATACATCATATTATAACATCTACACTATATGCATATTAATATTTCATCATAAAATTCATGGTTAACCAAATGTATAAAAAGTCAACTCAGATTTTTAATTATAAAATACACACAGAATAGATTAAGGAATGAAATGTTGTAGAGAATGGAATGAGCATTAACTTGAGCTAACAATCAACAAAGATGGAAGTAAAAATGGAGGTCCTCCTCCTTATATTGTTCTCGGTTTTGGAAGGGGTGGGAGATGGGTTTCTTTGTGTTTTATTTTTGTTGTGTAGAGAATGGATGATAGGAGGTTGATGAGATGACTTAGTAGAATGTGTTAGCTTCTTGTAGGCTTATTTTCTTTTGGCCCCCCAAGGTATTGAGACGCTTTCAATTTACCTCCTGAATAATTTATCTTTTCAATTTACCCCCTGAACGATTTATCTTTTCAATTTACCCCCTATTTTTTTCGTTCCACCCCTGAAGTATTTTTTTCGCCAAAAAAGTGAATTGAGGTAAGGGCAAAATCGGAATTGCACATATAATTAGATTTTGAGGCAAAATTTGTAATAATTAAATATGCGGGTTCACTAATAAAATTCAAAAATATATTTTTCATTAATAAATAATTAAACCCCCCCCCTCCTTCTTCCCCACCCCACCCCCTCCTTCATCTTCCCCGTAACCCCCCCCCCCCTCTCTCTCTTTGTTGAAATCATTTGGGCTTTAATTTTCGTGACATTCTTGTACTGGGGAGGGGGGGGGCAGATGTAAGGGTGTTATGTTTAACAATCGAGTTCGAAGAAGTGGAGATCGGGGGGGGGGGGTTGCAGTTTTCGGGGGGTGTAGATCGGGGGGGGGGGGGGTGCAGATTGGGGGGGGGGGGTTTAGATGGGTGGGGGTGCTGGTTACAGGTGGGGGGGGTGCTGGTTACAGGTGCGGGGGTGGGGAGGGTGGTTGCAGGTGGGGCTGGTTGTAGGTGCGGGGGAGGGGGGTGGGGGGGTGGGTGGAGGGTGTGAGGAAGAAGGAGGGGTTAATTTGAAAATTATTGTTTTGTTATTATTAAAAAGTGCCCAAAAAAATTTATGAGTGTGTTATTCCAAGTTCACCCTTCATTTAAAACGAAATTTAATACAAATTTGACGTTTCAGGGGGTAAATTGAAAAGATAAATAGTTCAAGGGGTAAATTGAAAAGATAAATCATTCGGGAGTAAATTGAAAGCGTCTCAATACCTTGGGGGCCAAAAGAAGCTATGTGAAAATCTTCAGAAGGAGCACGCGCCCACTGCAACTAAAGTTGGCTTTTATGAACAGGTTCGGCAAATTTCGCTTTCATTTAGTGGTTTAAGTGCATACCTGATGGCCAATTGCAAGAAATTCGCACAAGTTACGTTTATTGGACACTATTGAGTATTGGAGTCATCAAAATACCTATTACTTCCATCGCTAGAAATTTTGAAGAATACCACTGCTTGAGGGAGAAACAAAATATCAACCATGATTTCTTTTTTTATTGGAAAATATCACATTTTTATGCGAAATGACTATTTTACCCTTAATGAAAATTGACAACATTAAACTAAGTTTTTGTTTTTTAAACTAAGTTTTTGTTTTTTAAACTAAGTTTTTTGGGTTCAAATGACTATTATAATCTATTATAATCCATTATATTACGTTGTAATTGCTTTAAATTCACAACTAACTTAAATTTGTCATGATTTATCTTTGCATTAAATTGATGTTACAAAGTTCAACCCAACAACCATTGGTTTGATATAAAAATTGGATTAATATATTAAAATTAGTACAAAGCACAAAGAAATATTAATTTCTTTAGAGTATGGAACAAATAAATTTTACTAATACATTTGAAGAAAAAAAAGGACCATGAAAATGAAATAAATAAATAAAAAAGAGCCATGGGAATACTAAGTTGCTCAAAAAAAAAGCTCATCTCCTAGACTCCATACAATCTGGTTGCATTATTTTTCTTCATCAAATCATGCGTCAATGTCGATTGATGCTCTCCTCCATGGTAATCTTCGTTTAGTAATAGATCGCTGCTACCTGCTTCGACTATATGGTATCCCTAATTCCTCAAAACGATTCTTCCTGAGCTTTCCATTCAACTTGAAGCCCATGTAAACCAGCTCTAAAGTCTTTTCATTGTACAGTTATATCAATTGTAAATACACATAAAGTACATATATATTATAAAATGTATATTCGATTATACTTCATTATAATAAATTATACTTCTTTATACTTCATTATATTATAAGAAACGAGAATATATCAACATAATACCCCTAAGATTCGAACTTCTATTCCAAAACAACATCAATTCTTCAAATTACACACAATATATCTATATCAACATCAATTTTTGTTCAAAAAACAATATTAAAGTACCAAAAGAACAAACTTTACACATGTATCTATAATTTTTAATGCAAATTTAGCCACATTATTTTATTAAACATTGTTAGAACCATAAATTGTGCAACAAAAACTTAAGAAACGAGACTATAACAACAATGGACTATAAGAAACGAGACTATATCAACATAATACCAACATAATACTTCATTATACTATAAGAAACGAGAATATATATCAACATAATACCCCAAAATTCGAACTTTTATTCCAAAACAACATCAATTCTTCAAATTACACACAATATAACTATATCAACATCAATTTTTGTTCAAAAAACAAGATTAAAGTACCAAAAGAACAAACTTTACACATATATCTATAATTTTTAATGCAAATTTAGCCACATATCCATAACAATCTTAGGAAAGATTCAAACTTTTTAAAAACGATTCGACCTTTTTATAAAAGATTCAAACTTTTTAGAAAAGATTCAAACTTCTTAGAAAAGATTCAAACTTTTTAGAAAAGATTTAAACTTTTGTTCAAAAACCTTCAAATAACAAAAATACAATACATATAAAGTATATAACTAATCAAAATACGTGATTTTTAAATCAACTATATTGGAAAACGTGATTTTAAGTCGACTAAATTGAAAAAGATTTAAACTTTTCTAAGAAAAACAACTTTAAAGGACCAAAGCCTTTATAAAAAAAAAGTGAAGATGATGATTCCGGTGAAGATGGTGGGTTGCGGGGCGGCGGAATGAGAGAGAGCGAGAGAGAATGAGTTGAAGAAAGGGAGAATGAGATGAATGTATGTATAATAGATTTAATGAGTGGCAATTTAGTCAGTTCACCCATCTTTTGTGGTATTTTTCAATAAAAAAAGAAACAATGGTAGAAATTTAATTGGGGCCTCAAACAGTGATAGTTTGCCAAATTTCTCCTTCCATCACACACTTCGTTTGAAATACTCTTGAAAACTTTATCCACTGCTTCTACATTGAACTCGTAAAATTAATTAAGAAGAGACTAAGCCAATAGAGGAGCTTCGCAAAATTAATATTGACATTTAAACATTCCTTCTAACAGAGAACTCATCACCATAATGTAACTCAGGTTCAAGCATTGAGAAGTCTACTCTTTTACACTTGTTACTATGGTTGGGGACTTGGGCTGATTTCAAATAAGACATCAAATAAGTGCAATGATAGTGATGTTTATCACGTTTTGTACTCTATTTGAACTCATGAAGAAGTTCATCTTTCAATGATGAGTAACGCATCAAGCTACTTGCGCCTGTTTGGCCTGATCGTTTAGCCGCTCTTTTGTATAAATGACATCTATTTCCGTACTTTATCTGAACGTATGAAGGATTTTATTTGTATATATATATTTAGTTAGTCCCACAGTGAAATAAACACCTGCCCGTCGTTAGACGGGCACCTGTAACTAGTTTTAATTATAAAATACACAAAGAATAGATTAAGATTTATACCTTAAGGAATGAAATGTTGTAGAGAATGGAATGAGGATTAACTTGAGGTAACAATCAACAAAGATGGAAGTAAAAATGAAGGTCCTCCTCCTTATATTGTTCTCGGTTTTGGAAGGGGTGGGAGATGGGTTTCTTTGTGTTTTATTTTTGTTGGGTAGAGAATGGATGATAGGAGGTTGATGAGATGACTTAGTAGAATGTGTTAGCTTCTTGTATAAGACTTAATATGATAGCTTCTCAAGTAAGCTTAGGAAGTAATCATGATGTTTTATGAATCATTTAAGGCGACAAATTAATAGCATGTTTAGTATTATTTTATTAATAAATGAGTGGTGTAGAGATTTTGAGTAGGCTCCAAGTGAGAATTTTCTTGTATGCTTAGGAGGTCATGCTCACATGGTGCTCACAATCATCTGAGCCGTTAGATTAAGAGTTTAAGTGATATTTTAATCCTATGGTTGATATTTAATTGGGTAATTTTGTCCTTACATCTTTAAGTGGAAAAACAATAATAGTGGTGTTTTGGGTATTAATGATAGAATAATTAGCAATTAATTGAGATTGGAGAGAGAAAGCTAAATGCAATGATTACTTCAGCTCACCAATGTCGAAAATATGAATTCTAGTATTAATCTCATTTAAAATAAATTGAAGTATAACTTTTTTTTCTAATTTTAATTCTTTCATTCAAAAACCAATGAATTTTCTCGCACTCTACGAATTATGACACGTCACTCTCTCGGGAAATAAAATAATATTATCTAGCACGTCCACGGGATGGGTTATTTCAGAGACAAATTATAAAATGTGAATGATCAACTGAGTCCCTTTAAAAGTTAATTCATCAACTGTTGATATTGAAAAATGATAAATGATATCCCCGGCCATTAACCCTTTTAAAAATTGAATATGCACCGCCCCTCGATGATTACTACATTTATGTTAAGAGTCTGTGGCATAGCCGGACCCAAAACATCAATTTCGGTGGTGCAGATCATCAAAAGTTACATTAAAACATAACATAAAATTTGAAAAAACAATATATTAGATGGCTCCTTTTTCAAATCAATGAAATTTTTTATTTTATCTTTTTATCCTTTTTTATAACGCTTTTTTAATCTAGGCACCTGAACTTCTGGAATTATCCCAAATAGACACCTGGTGAACTTTTTATAACAAGTAGGCACCTGAGATGAAAAATTGGCACCTAATCTTTTGTTTTTCTCTTTTTTCAGATTTTAAACATTTAGATGGAGGAAATAGTCAGATTACATCTAAAGCTAACTAAAGCTACTAATCTAACCCAACCTCTAACCAACCCCCATTTGACCCCACCCCCATTAATATCTAATTCAAAACAAAACCTCCACATTGTCAACTTCCATCATCAACCTTTTCTTTCTCCAATGCGACTGCTTGCCTTGCATCAAGTGCTTTCTCCAATTCAATAATCTTCATATGAAGCTTTTCTTTTTCCACCTGCCATTAGAATAGTAAACACCTCAACTGCTGCAATAAACATGTGTTGCATAGGGAGGAGACAAGTACCTTATGTCCTTCTGCCAACTTGAAAATTTCTTCATCTGCTTTCTTTTGTTGCATTGTTGCATTGTTGCACGTTCATTCTATATTGAAGACACAATACCGATAAGTATAGATAGTTAAGTCTTAAACACAACTGCATTGCTTTGTAATACATACAATTGTAAGTAAATAAAAACCAATGTTATCAGTTGCACATCGACAAAGATGACATAAAGTAAAGATACTAAACTAAAAAAACAAGTCGAGGGACATTGCAAAGGAAAAAGTTAGGTACCATCTGCTTTTCAATGAACAATTTCTTCCTCTCGAAATCATATTTGGCCTCTCCAATTGTTTCTCAAGTGCCATCAGTTCTCTACTCTGATTTTTCAGCAAGATTGAACTTTTTCTTGGAATCAAACAAGGATCTACCTATTAAACAACATGTTCAGATTCCGATTGCAGCCCACAAACTCATTCAAAATCAGTTTTTTCTTACCCGATTTGCACATCTGACCAATTAGCATACCATGATTCTTCAACATCTACACTTTAAATCGGGCACTTAAAGGCTTATAGTATGTTGAAGAAGGATCTCTTTGGACGTTAATATTATTGTTCTTTCTAATTTTTGAAGTGTGTGTTTGTTTGTTTGAATAACTTGTATGTCAAGTTGTGTTTGTTTGAATAAATTGTATGTCATGTTAGATCTGTTTTGTGAGAGTGTTTGTTGTATGTCTTGTTCGAGACCTTGAGTAAAGTGTTGTTCTTTTACACCATTCATCACGAGATTATAATTTGATTGTGACTACACACTACACAACTTGCCAACTTCATGACATTATTACGCACGAATTTTAATATTATTATGACTATACACTACACAACTGGCCAAATCTATGATGACACAACTATGCACAAGATTTCAATTTTGACACCACTATGCACAAAATTTAACTTGATTGTGACTACACACTGCACAACATGCCAACTCCATGATGACACCACTATGCCCGTATTCCAATACGATTGCGACAACATAATGCACAACATGCCAACTCTATGATTAAACCACTATGCATGAGTTTCGGAACTTTATCAGGACTACACTATCTGATTTGTTGATTCAATATGGTTCATTATACTGGTTGAAGTATGGATTTATTCATTATAAAAAAATGTAGTGTAGAACAAACGAATATCTCTCAATAATATCTTTCAATTAATAATGGATGTACCCCAAAATGTCTATAGTATTGAAGAGTTCCAACAACAATTTGAGTTGGAAGAAGCTATACTAGAAAGGCAACATCAACTACTTCAAGAGTTGCAAAACATAAATGAACGATCACATAAGAGAAATTCCATCTATAGGGATCATCAAACTACCAATCAGAGGCTCATGGCTGATTACTTTGATGCGTCATGCACTTACAGTGATGTGCAGTTTCATCGTACATATCGGATGAAAAGGCCACTATTTCTACGAATCGTGAACTCCATATCCAATTACGACAGTAATCCAAAGGTGCAATAGTGCATGTAAACTAGGTTTGACGCCTATTCAGAAGTGCACAACTGCCATACGGATGCTTGCATATGGAGTCCCAGCGGATGCTTGTAATGAGTACGGGAAGATTGGAGAATTTACTACAATTAAACGTACTCGCAAGTTTTGCGAAGGGGCAATTGATTCGTTTCAAGATGATTATTTACGACGACCAAATGTGGAAGATTTGCAGAGGTTACTCCAAGTTGGTGAGGACGTGGCTTCCCTGGGATAATTGGAAGTATCGATTGCATGCACTGCAGTGGAAGAATTGTCTGAAGGCTTGGCAAGGGCAGTTTACTAGCAGACACAAGGGCACAACAACAATTATCCTCAAGGCAGTCGCATGATATGATTTGTGTGTTGGAAATTAGTAATTTTATAATTACTAATTTTTATAAATAATGCCCATTGGACAATTGTTGTAACAATTCATAACTAGATTTTGTTAAATGAGATTACTCGAACTAAGTGTTCAATAAATACTAATTGATAATTACTAAATTGGAATCATGATAATATTAGGGGTTAGACCAGATTGCTAGATCCCACGTATAACCGTTATAATATTTTATAATGGCCAATTATAAATATTATACGACTAATATTATCTGAGCCTAGAAGGTCATACACATACAATGACGTTGAATTATATTTCATGTATGAAATTAAATCGTGGTTGCTAGATTGAGTTCGATTAATATCGACGTGTTACTCAATTGAGAATTTTGTACTTATAGTATGAAATTAATGTTGGACTAAAATAAATAAACTCGCGAGCTTATTTATTTATTTAACATAAATGACTCATTTGTAACTTGTTAAGTTACTTACTGGTATAAAAATAATATTAAGTTAATGATTTATCGGGTAACTTAATTATTAACGAGTCGGGCCACTCGGTTGTGAATTGGGGCTTGGGTATATAAACTAAATGATTAGAGTTTATCAACCTAATTTCATTTTCATGAAATAGGCGCCCCTCTCCTTCTTTCTCTTCCTCTCTCCTTTTTGTGTTGAAGTATTGACTCAAAAAGGTTGTCCAATTTAAAAGAGATTCTAGCAAATCCCAACGACGAGATTCAACCTCTCTTGGTGTAGATCAACTGGAGGCATCACACTTGAGGTGCTCGAGGGACTGCGATGAGCTCTTCCTATCAAATATTTCAACAAATTCCGCTTCCAATTGGAAGAGGTAATTTCGGCCCCATATATATGTTTATATATATATATATGTTATTCGATTTAAATTATATCCTATTTCGTGTTCATGGATTGTTTTTATTTTTATAAAATCTATTATTATGGATATGGCATGCTTTTTTGGGGTTTCCTGATGCATTGAACGGAATAAACAGTTGATTGGAGGATCAGTCGATGGATTTGGGATCGAACTCATGTTTTCTCAGTTAGAGTTCATGAAGTATGGGAGAGAATAAATTTGGGGAAGAACCCTTTTTGTATATTGAAAACTGAATAGTGATTAGTTACAATGATTACTAAGCTACGTGTATTTATACAAGCATATACAAGCTAACAAACTAATCATGAGCTGGATAATTACTAACTGACTCAATAACTAACACAATCAATCCTAACTGACTCAGCCAACACCAAATGGACACGTGTCCCCTGGAATATTCTCTGGAATGTTCAACACCCCCCCGCAAGCTGGAGGCGAGGAAGAATGGAGCATTCCCAGCTTGGACAGAAGGTAATGGTGCTGAGAAGTAGGTAAGATTTTAGTGAGGATGTCAGCTACTTGCTCGGTTGTGGGAAGATGAGCCAGTTGTAAAAGACCTTCAAGAATCTTTTCTCGGGTGAAATGGCAATCTATGGCGATGTGCTTGGTCCTCTCATGGAAGACCGGATTGCGAGCAATGTGAATAGCTGAGCTATTATCACAATGGAGGGTGACTGGTTGTAACTGAGTAAGGCCAAGATCAGCAAGAAGACGAACAAGCCAGGTCACCTCAGCCGAGGCTTGAGCCATGGCCCTGTATTCAGCCTCGGCAGAGCTCCGAGAGACAGTAGACTGTTTCTTACTCTTCCACGATATTGGGGACTGTCCCAAGGTGACAATATAGCCAGTAACAGAGCGTCGAGTAGTGGGACAAGCTGCCCAGTCAGAGTCAGAAAATGCATTCAGCTTCAATGAAATATCTCCTTGTAACAATATACCGTAAGTAGCTGTATTGTGAACATAGTGCAAAAGGTGATGTAAGGCAGCAAGCTGAGATGATCTGGGAGCCTGCATGAACTGGCTTAAAGTCTGAACTGAGAAGGATATATCAGGACGAGTGTTGGTAAGAAAATTAAGTTTACCAACGAGGCTTCTATAGTGCTCCGGATTAGGTAACAAAGTGCCATCTTGAGGGACCAACTTGCCAGTTAGAGGTAAAGGTGTACCATGCTTCTTGAGAGCCACAGCTGGAAAGGAGAGGCCACTATCCCTGAGCAATTCTTGTACATACTTGCATTGTGTCATAGCAAGTGTTGAACCAGTGGGAACAATCTCAAAACCCAAGAAATAGTGCAATAACCCAAGGTCTTTAATGTTAAACTGCTTGTGTAGATGTGCCTTGAGAGTAGTAATCATAGTAGAATTGGAGCCAGTGACAATAATGTCATCTACATACACAGCCACTAATGTAGTGCCTCGGACATCATGAATGAAATACAATGAGTAATCATTCTTTGATTGCTGAAAGCCCAAACTAAGTAAGGACTCATTCAACTTGGAAAACCACTGCCTACTTGCTTGTTTAAGACCATACAAACTCTTCTTGAGTTTGCAAACTGCACCCTGAGCCAAAGAAACACTCTCGGGAGGCCTCATGTATACCTCCTCCAATAAATCACCATGGAGAAACGCATTATTAACATCCAGTTGATATAATGACCACTTTTGTGCATTGGCAACTGTCAACAAACATCTCACAGTCGACATTTTAACAACAGGGGAAAAAGTCTCATGGTAATCAATACCATATTGTTGTGTGTATCCTTTTGCCACCAAGCGGGCCTTATATCTCTCAATCGACCCATCGGATTTCAGTTTAATCTTGAAAACCCATTTACAATCCACCAATTTCTTTCCAGGAGGTAAGGGAGCTATCTCCCATGTCCCATTAGCAGCCAAAGCCTGAAGTTCACTGTCCATGGCAGCTACCCACAAAGGATCTTGACTGGCTTGCTTATAGGTTTTAGGCTCATGAAAAGTTAGTATAGAGGCAACAAAAGAACAATGAGAAGGAAAAGAAAGAGAATCAAAACTGCAATCAGGTTTTTCTAGACCATATACCCCATAGCAAACATAGTCCTTCAAATGAGAAGGTAAAGACTGAATTCTAGTGGATCTTCTGAAAGGAGGAGGAGCATGATTGTGGTTTGAAACAGAGGAGCCATGTGCTAAATCAGTGTGTGCAGGAGAAACATGCAAAGTACTGGTAGGTGAAGAAATATCATGCTCAGTGTCAGTAGAGTGGTCATGCACAGAAGGAGTGGCAGAAACATGACCAGTGTCAGAAGAAGTATGCAAATTAGGTGAAAAATCCATAAAGGCACTGGGGAAATCAGAATTACCATGAGATCCTATATGTGTAGGATAGTAAATAGACAATGGAAACTCATTTGGTATAATAGGCAAAGGTGTATCAGTAGGAAGGTGAGAATGATGAAAAGGATAGCAAAGCTCATGAAATACAATATCTCTGGAAATAATCACAGACTTATTTTGGATATCATACACTTTGTATGCCTTTTTCCCAAAGGGATAGCCTATAAACACACATGGCTTAGCTCTGGCATGAAACTTTAATCTACCAGGTTTAACAGTACTCATAAAACACAAGCATCCAAAGGATTTTAGGTGTGCATACTGAGGTTGTTTGCCAAACATGAGTTCAAAAGGAGTCTTAAATTGTAAGGAAGGCAGAGGGAATCTATTGATTAGGTAAGTTGCTGTGAGCAAACACTCACCCCATAATTGAATAGGTAAGTTAGACTGGAACAAAAGAGTTCTAGAGGTTTCTAACAAATGCTTGTGTTTTCTCTCCACAATTCCATTTTGTTGTGGAGTGTGAACATAGCTTGTTTGATGGAGCATGCCATGTGCTTGATAAAAAGCCACAACCACTTTGCCCACAAATTCAGGAGCATTATCAGATCTGATGGCTTTTATCTTAGTGTGGAATTGAGTTGAAACATATTGCACAAATGCTTGAAGGATGGGAAAAGCATATGATTTGGTGACAAGTAAATGAGTCCATGTAAGTCTAGTAAAGTCATCTACAATGGTGAGAAAGTACTTGTAGCCATTGTAAGTATCATGACTATAGGGTCCCCAAGTGTCAATATGGATTAAATCAAAAGGTGCAAGTATGTTTGTACTGCTGGTTTTGAACAATTTTCTACACTGCCTAGCCTTAGGGCAAATTTGACAAACATAATCATGCAATTTAGTGGGAGGAGAAGATAATGCAGGTATTTTAGCAATGTTTTCCAAAGGCAAATGTCCAAGTCGACTGTGCCAAAGCAAGCAATCAGCCTGAGACATCACAGATTTTGAAGCATTAAACAAAGAAAATTCTGATGTAACTTTATTCAAAGTATTGTTTTGGTTCACAACTGTTACATCACTTTGATATTGAGAATCAATACCAGAATCTACAGCAGTAAGACACAAATTTTCAGAAACAGATCCACTAGTAGCCAATCTAACACTTTCATAATTGGACAAACTATGAGCATTTAAGAAGTATAGGCCTTTTGAAACTTCACCAAGCAGCAAAGGTTCCTTCAGTGAAAGGCCCTGAAGGAAACAAGAAGTAGAATTGAAAACAACACTCAAGGATAAATCAGCACATAATTTTTGAATAGAAAGTAAATTATACTGGAAATCTGGAATATGCAAAACATTTCTCAAACACATATTCTCAGAAAGTTGAATGTGACCTATATGCTTGATAGGAATATGAGTGCCATTGGGAATTGTCATAAAAGTAGAAGTAGGAACAGGTTTGTAGGATGTAACCAATTCCAAAAAAGGTGTGATGTGGTCACTAGCACCATTGTCAAGTATCCAATTGTGTGTAGCCTTATGAACACTAAACACAGAACAATTACCTGCCATGAGTGCATGAGATGCTGCTCCTTGATTACCAGCAGACTGACTTGAATCCAGCATATTCACTAGTTTGCTAAACTGCTCCTCAGTGAGACTCTTATTACCAACACATGCTGCCATTTTTCCTATTGGGATAACCAATCAGTTTGAAACACCTCTGTGCTGTATGACCAGCTGTCTTACAGTGATCACAGAAGTATGCAGTCCTACCATGACCTCTACCATAGCTTCCTCTTCCACGATTATTAAAACCAGTGCTGGAATAGAAAGCAGCAGCCTCAGGTGCAATCTGAACACTATGAGACATCTCTCTCTGTTTTTCCTCTTGCAAAAGCATCTGTAAAACTTCAGATAATTCAGGGAATGGCTTCATCATAAGGATATTTCCTCTAATTGCAGTGTATGAGTCACTAAGCCCCATAAGAAATTGCATGATCTGTTGATTCTTCAACAAATTCTGTAAAGGAGAATCAAACTCAGCAACATCAATACAGTTTATCATGTTGGTGTATTCATCCCACAGCCTCTGGGAATGAGTAAAATAAGTCGAAATCGACCTATTTCCCTGAGAGTTCAAAGCCAGCTCTCGTTGAATCTGGTAAATCCTGGCATGATTTGTTTGGGAATATCTGTTCTTCAATTGAATCCAAATTTGTTCAGCAGTCCTGCAGTAGATTACACTCTCTGCTATTTCTCTATCAACTGAGTGTAGAAGCCAAGCTATCAACATCTCGTTGCACCTATCCCACTGAGCAGCTAGCATAGAATCAACTGGTCGAACACATTCACCATTAATGAAGCCTATCTTGTTCTTCGCCATTAATGAAATCTCCACAGAACGCTTCCAGTGATGATAATTGTTCTGATTTAGCAAACATGTTGAGAGAGTGTAGTTCGGATGATCACTGTGATGCAGTTGCATCGGATCAGAATTTGGAAATCCCATACTGAGATTCTGATTAGCCAAAGGTTCACCAATCTCTTCATGAATCACATTCTGATCAGCTCTAGGATGCTGATGATTATCTCCTAGCTCTGATATCATGTTGATTGGAGGATCAATCGATGGATTTGGGATCGAACTCATGTTTTCTCTTGAAGTATGGGAGAGAAGAAATTTGGGGAAGAACCCTTTTTGTGTATTTGAAAACTGAATAGTGATTAGTTACAATGATTACTAAGCTACGTGTATTTATACAAGCATATACAAGCTAACAAACTAATCATGAGCTGGATAATTACTAACTGACTCAATAACTAACACAATCATTCCTAACTGACTCAGCCAACACCAGATGGACACGTGTCCCCTGGGATATTCTCTGGAATGTTCAACATAAACGTACTAGATAGGTCCCGGTTTTGACGATATTGTGCTAGAAGAAGCTCCTCGTGTGAAATTTACAGTGAATGGCCGTGCCTATAATCTTGCATATTATCTTGGTGATGGAATCTATCCAAAATGGCCAGTATTTGTCCAGACACTTCAACTGCCCCAAGGCAACAAAGCATAATTGTTTTCCAAACAACATGAATCATGTAGGAAGGATGTTGAACGCGCATTTGGGGTTCTCCAAGCTCATTTTGTTATTATTCGTCAACCAACTAGAATGTGGGATGTTTTCGATAAAATAATGAGGGCATGCATTATTTTACGTAATATGATTGTATAGGATGAACGAAATACATATTCGCGAAATTGGGAAAATATTTACTTCGAAACTTCTAATAATTATGTCTCTAGTTCCACGGTCCATGTTCAGACAGAAGTGTTGCCTCACTTTCAAGTTCATGTTGAAGGCCGATCTGAATCGAATATTTATACAAGAGCCGAACTACGTGATATGACTCAACATATTCAATTGAAGAAGGATCTTGTTGAGCATATTTGGCGAAAGTTTGGAAAAACTTTAGAGTAAATTGTATTAATCTAAGTTTACAAATGTTGAGTGTGTGTTTTTATTGTGTGTTTTCAATAATTTGTGTATGTTTTAATTATCATTTTATTTAATAAGATCATGTGTTGTATTATTTTTTTAATATTATTTTGTATTAATTTAAATATATACTATTCACTTTTAAATAAATTTCAATAGTTATAATTATGAATATTGATATTTATAGTTACAACTATTAATATTTTTAATTATAAATAATAGTAATTACAAAATTAATAATATCATATATAGTAAAAATGAATATATATGGTGGGGTATATGATTGAGTGATGTGTATGAAAAAGAATGTTAAAAATGTGAAATTGCTTAGCTGCTGTGGAGTTTGTAGGCATTAAAATGTTAAATAAGTGTTAATCTGATGTGGCATGAAAAAGTCAACTGCTAAGATTTGCCTAGTTGTTGGACATGATCAATGGGTAAACTTATTTATTTATTCGGTTAATGGCCACAACAATCACCTATGTTTGGTGAATGTTTCCAGTCAATCACCTGTGTTTTAAAGTGTTCCGTTCCATCACCTATGTTTCAAAAGTTTCCACTCCATCACTCATTCCGTTAACGAACCGTTAAATATGTCATGTGACTTTTTGCAGGGGCATTTTAGTCATTTTACATTCTACTATGTTTGTTATCCATTCCATCACCTCATCTATGTTTGTTAAATGTTTCCAGTCAATCACATGTGTATTAAACTGTTCTATTTCATCACCTATGTTTTAAAATTAATCTCACTTGATCATGAGTATATATAATTATAATAAATACAATTATATATATTAAATTATACATCGAATAATATTAAGTAAAATTGTGTTTATATATTATATATATATATATATATATATATTAAATATGATTAGATATTAAATATATATATATATATTAAATATAATTATATATACAAAATAAACATGACAAATATTAAATATATATGATATATTATGTATGTAGTAAGTAACTATATCTATATAAATAAAAGAATATAAGTCGGACCAGATATCAACTTAGAAATAAAATAACTTGAACACTATAGTTATTTTATATATAATTATAATTTAATATATATAATTATATTTAATATCGATATATATAATTATATTTAATATAAGTGATGAAATAGAACACTTTAAAACACATGTGATAGAGTGGAACACTTTAAAACAGAAGTGATTGACTGGAAACATCCTATAAACATGGGTGATGCATTCTAAACATTGTAGCATTTGAAATTACTAAAATGCCCTCCTCTAAATGTCATGTGCCATATACCTGACCAATTTAACGGAGCTTCAACGGAAATGTTAACGGAGTGACCAAGTGGGACTAATTTTTAAACATAGGTGATGGAATGGAACACTTTGAAACACAGGTGATTCACTGGAAACATCCTATAAACATGGGTGATGGTTCCGGCCATTTGCCGTTATTTATTTATAAAGGGTAATTGAATTCTAAAATCAATGTGACATTTACTTAATCTGACATTTTATTAGTTGCGGATCATATACAACCATAAGTATGAGAGTGTTTGTAATCGAACATCGAACATTTACCAGTTACCACTAACAATATTGAAAGACAATATTAATATATGATCCCTTGTATCACAAATTCACACTGAATTGGTTTTCTAGTGAGGCACATGTTCCGCAACCGTAGGAGGCCGCGTTACGGCGGTGTCGTCGTTATAATAACCGCCCTCTTCCTCCTCCTCCTCACCGTCTCCCTTTTGCACAGCCGCCTCAACAACTCCACCTCGATCCACCCTCACGACGCCGTTTCTCTGCCCCCCCTCCTCCGCCACACCGACACCGACGTCGATTATCCCAACCCCAAGGCCTCCTCCTCCTCATCCTCATCCTACTACTTCGATCACTCTACCGGGGTTGTTAGGCGGGCTTACGCTAGACGATCCATCGAGGACTGGGAGGATTACGTCCCCTTTGATGCTAAGCTGAGGTCGGAGTTGGGGTTCGACAAGCCTGCATTTGGATCAGACGATATTCGCAGTGTGGTGGAGGTTGATAAGATCGAGGATGCACTGCTCTTGAAGGGCTCACCATTGAGGGAAGGTTGGGGGGAGTGGTTTGATAAGAAGAGTGATTTCCTTAGAAGAGATAAGATGTTTAAGTCTAATCTAGAGGGCTTAAATCCCATGAGTAATCCGTTGTTGCAAGACCCCGATGCCCCGGGTGTTACTGGCTTCACTAAAGGGGATAAAATCATCACCAAAGCTATAATTAATGACTTCAAGAGACTGCCACTATCGGATAAGAAGTCCGTGGATGTGGAGGGTAGCGTTACTCTTGGAAATAGGAAGAGTGGGTTGAAGAGGGCTGAAAGAAGAACCTTAGAGGATGGTACGAAATCGAACACTGAGGTGGCTGCTGATGGAGCCAAGTTGAGGGGAAATGAGGGAGGAAACGTGATGAATGAGTTCTCCGGCCAAATCCATGCCGATGGAAGGAGATGGGGCTACTTTCCTGGTCTGGATGACAAACTTAGTTTTAGTGAATTTGTGGATCTGTTTTTCAGTAAAGGAAACTGTTCAATGAGAGTATATATGGTGTGGAATTCTCCTTCTTGGGCATTCGGAGTTAGGCACCAGAGAGTTCTCGAAAGTATTCTGTTTCACCATCCTGATGCTTGTGTGCTGGTTTTATCGGAGACAATTGAGCTTAATTTCTTTCATGATTTTCTAGGACAAGGGTAATCACATCTATGCATAGTACACTTTGTAATTATATATGATGTATATACCTAAGAGCTTAGGTGATTCAGTCATATTCTTATATACCATATTGGACCTATATAAGCTGTTAAGTTCGAGTGGTGTTTCGCCATGGCATTATGCATCTAAGGTCTGGGAACACCTCTGCCAGTAGATGTGTTCAGTGGTTGCGGTTATATATGTCTTCGATTGTTAAGAGACTCAGAAGTCTGTTTGCTAAAATTGTTATGTTTTATTTTCCTTTTCAGTTTTAAGGTCGCAGCTGCCATGCCGAATCTGGATGAGCTGTTAAAGGACACACCAACCCATATATTTGCTTCTCTCTGGTATGAATGGAAACAGACGAAACATTATCCCGTCCATTACAGTGAACTCATCAGGCTAGCTGTTCTTTACAAGTAAGAATCTGCAATTTTTAGCTCTTTCTTTGACTAAACTCTAAACCAATGGTCTTGATGTTTTGGCAGTTATTATTCGTCATAATTAGTTCACTGCTCTGAAATATGAGGTATAAAGACTATAGGAAGTTTCATATATTATTTGCAAAGTAAAAACATTATGGATTTATGGTTAACGCCGAAAGCAGCACGTTTGACCTTCAAGTTCTACCTCAACTGTTTTATTTGAAGTTTGAACCAATACAGGATCAAACAAACCTTCCTTCCATTTGAAGGATTTTTTTGTTTTATATGATTTGACAGTCATGTTATGATTACAGTATTGATGGCCGCTAAATAATTTATACAAACTATTCCATTTTATTTCTTACTATTGTTAATCACGTGATATAGAATTCTCATGAGTTTCTCTCCTAAGCAACCCTTTTATTTTAGAATGTCATGAATTGACTTGTGATGTTAACTTCGGTAGTATATTGATCTCAAGAAACTACATAAGTTTCACACTTTCCCAAGAAACGGCAGTCTTAACACTAATAAAACTACTTTAAGATATATATGAAGTTTATGTTTACATTCTGACATAACATATATGACTAGTTTCATAAATTTAACTCTTACATTTACGTAATTTGTAGCGTCATGTATAAAAACAAAGTTAACTTAAACTAAAAAATTTGATGATGCACCACTATGTAATGGTCTAGATTTGTGTGTTATCTTTCTCATTGCTTTCGTGAATACGAACTTAAAATATTATTTTGTGCTAGATATTAGTAATAAATATCCAGTCACACATTCATGTTTTCTCTGCATTTCTATTTTCAGATAATTATTTATGTAATTATGACTGTCCTGAATATGTCATTAACAAAGCTCATATGTAAAGTTTTATACATGAAGGTTCCTTTTTCCTCTTGTGGTTTTATTGATTCTGAATCATTTGCTTAATTAGAGATACAATTACTTACTATTGTGTTTATTTTCTACCAGATATGGTGGGATTTATCTTGATTCTGACGTCATAGTGCTCAAACCAATGTCTTCACTTCGTAATACTGTGGGGATGGACGATGAACAAGATGGGAGCACTTTGAATGGAGCTGTAATGGCATCTGATAAGCACAGGTACTAAGACACTGCAGAAACGGACTTCAAGGTTTTCACATTTTTTGTTTGCATCATAACGAAGTTTTTATCATGTGATTCATATCGTCACACTCATTTCCCTTATCAAGCTTCTTGTCACCACTCAATTAGATTTAGTTCGATGCCATTGCACTCTCCGAATCTAATATTTCACTCTTAAGTGGCCTTATTCTCCTATTCAATACTCCCTCCGTTCTTTTACATTTGTCTTTCAAGCTATTTTCTAGCTATTTGCACATAGATTAAGAAAACAGAAAGTAGTCAAAAAGTGCGTTGGAAATGTAGAATGACAATCAACTAAAACTATATAATTGGTTAGTTGCTAACTTAATAATAAAAAGTAGTCAAAAAATACATTGAAAATGTAAAGGTACAACTTCTTATGCTAGAAAGACAAGTATTTTAAAACAAACTAATAAGGCTAGAAATACAAATAGAAAAGAATGGAGAGAGTATTATGTACAAAAAGATTTTATATTGAAGGCCCAATTGAAGTGAAATGAAAGAATGTCGCCCCTTCTGTGAGCTCGTCTTTGTGGCTGATTGCTTTTCATATTTTCTGTATGTTTGAAGTGATGAGATGTAATTCCATCTCTTGGCCATTGTGCAACCATTGCAGAAAAAATCGTACTACTATTACTTATCTTTCACAGTACTTAGCATGATTAAATCTATGTGGTATACCCCTAGTCTGTTAACCGCTATGCAATGTAAGTTCCTTATAGCCTCCTACTACCAAAGAATCTGGCTACTATTATGCAGCTGCTGATTATTGCTTCTTGCTACTTGTTTGACAAAAGAAGCAAGTGCTTGATCTTGTGAGATGATTCTGTTATCATCTTTTTGTGTAAAAAGTTAATGTTGAACTTCTTTACAGTCACTTTATAATGGAGTGCCTAAAGGAGTTTTATGCATCATATGATGACACCAACTTGAGGTGGAACGGAGCTGATCTCTTGAGCAGAGTAGCTGGTAACTTATCTAGTAGTCAGAACCATGCAAATAAAGTGTCGGAGCTCATATTGCTACCTTCATCTGTTTCTTTCCCAATTGCTCGTCAAGACATTCCAAGGTAAAACTTCTATTAGAACTCTACTTCGATCCTTGTATATAAAACATGCCCCAATTCTTCTAAGAAGGCTCTCGCTAAAGTGGGGTAAGGGGAGTTGGTTTGTCAGCAACCTTACCCTTGCGACATCAGAAAAGTTGTTTCCCAAATGACCCAAGATGAAGTGCGAAAACTACATTTATGAATATTTTGCGGAGCGCATTAGGAGGTGAGAGATCAAAATCATGAATTTAAAATAAATCATTTGTTCTGGCTCTTGTACCTAATACTTGCACTAAATATAAAAAGTAAATAAAATTCAAAATGCATTTATTACTATCTCACATAATGTGGAAAAGTGAAGGATTTATAGCCATCTTAACCATACCCTTGCATAGTCTTTGCACTTCATCTCGTTCAATTCGGAAACAGCCTCCTTAGGAGGTTAAGCTTTGTAAACTGATGTTGACGGAACAGAATGGCTGTACAAGGTCGATTCATGTTTACTGAGATGTGAAAGGTGGACGAAGTCATGTAATGCATAAATGCATTTTGAAGCTTGAAGGGGTTTAAAAGTTCTTTCATTTTGCGTCAACACAATTGGGTTTTACTGGAAAGGATGTAGTTCGACTTTATGCGAGTTCATCTCGCAGTATTCTTATACTTATTGCATTATCCAGAATCTTTATTTCAAGTTTGACCATCTCTAATCCGTCTCTTGCACAGGTACTTTGAGGCACCCAAAACAGAAATGGAAAAATCTGAACAAGATAATTTTTTCCAGAAGATCTTAAGAGAATATGTAACGTTTCATTTTTGGAATAGTGAAACGTCAGCTCTTATTCCAGAGCCTAACAGTCTTGTAGCTAGAATTCTCAATACCTATTGCATTCGTTGTTCTGATGTAACATAAGATCCTAAGCGGATTACTCTGCCTCAGGAGGCAGTAAATATCGATAAGCATTCAAATTCCCAGGTCTATCGAACATCTCGTCGGGTAGCTATTGCACTCGGTTATTACATGTAGTGCAGCTTCTAGTCTTGTATGAATATAATTGTTGTAATAGATGAGGAAGATTTGACACTAGAATTCCTGTATATGATTAAGTTCAAATTGAGTTATTTTGATCCAGTTTTTTAAAAGAAAAACTGATTAGCGTCGCATTGTTTAAACCCTAAATTTTCACTTGCATTGATTGCTATATAATTTCCCACTCGACTTATTCGATACTTCCTCCATTCCAATATAAGAGATTACATAATTTTGATCGAGATTCTTATCTTATTACCGATCATACTGGCAATAAATATATTACACACTTGCACATATATGTAATACATAAAATGACACTGGGAAGTGGGAGATACACGGAGGGACAATTGAAGTTCGATAAACATTTTACAATAGGATCTTGGTATGATTGACTTTTTTCAATCATCATCTAACCCAATTTAAGTTTGTGACAAGCATTCCATCACAAGTTTACATGGGCACACATACTTCCACGCGCCTATTCCCACGACGCCAACCAACATTTCATGGGTTCGGTTTTTTAGTGTAAAAATAATACCGAACGGATGAATGAAGTGTGTCATGTACTTGCACCATGGAAACGGTTTTTACCTGTTTATATATCCATATAGTTATAATTTGGCTGCGAGAAATAAAGAATAAGATCCCACTCTGGAAGAAGAAGCACATCAATTTCATTTATAAACAGCTGCTAATTGGATGACGAAGTCCAGTTTCTCATCAGATTGCAAAACGATATTGCTACCGAGAGAATGTATGGCATCCTAAATCCGGCAACGATACTTCCTTCTATTCACTTGCATTGCAAAGTGGCGACTTTGAGAATTTTCTTCTCTTAGAGTCGGGTTCACCTAGCTGCAAAGAAACAGAAATTTTTTCATCAGGCTCATTACCGCTGGACTCCCATATATTTCCTGGCCCCTTATCCTCCTCTCCTTCGTTCTCCTTTCGCAAAGGAGATATGCCTGCAGAACTTGAGATGAACTGGTGTTCTATACCAGGAGATATCCCGTTATTGCATTGGATACGAAACTCACCAGGACGGAATGATGTAACTAGTCCCTGATGAGACTCACCCTCAGTGGGAATTTGTTGGGTGTTCAGATCTAGTTGCTTCAAATTTTCATTTGTTTTAACTTTCAAGGTAACTCTCCCAGTGGGAGATGACTCACCGACGGTAGAACCTCCTCCTGATGCATATATATGTGCTTGCAGTGAAGCTGTTACGAAAGAATGAAAGTTAAGACATACAGGTGAGAATAGGAAAAGATATATTTCTTCAAACAAACATGAACGATTTGAATCATACTACCTAACAGATAGGCAAGTGAATACACAATTGGTCAGACAAAAATATGGTTTCCTAAATTCACTGTTGTTTAAAAAAATAAGAGTTAATGACCGATCACCTATGTGTACCTAATGTCACTAGTCGATCACCTATGCCTTAAAGTGTCCTAGACGATCACCTGTTTTTCAAAAAATTGCTAGCGAATCACCTGTTTTGTCACGTGAAAGCCACGTGACTCTTTGTTACTAAACATATATGTAAAGAAGACCTACAACAATAGAGATTAATCAATAAAAACAAAAAAAAAAACATCTCCTCCCCCTTCTTCTCTACATCACCTGGCACCCCCACCCCACCAATCAGCCATCAACATCGTCTAATTGCTCAAGAACTTTCTCATATGCTTTCAAATTCAAACTATCTTGTTACTTGACGATGTTTCTCGTTCAAACCACCTAAACAGAGACATTCCTGAGGTAAATACAGAATCTCTACAGAACAGGCCACCAAATCAATAGCCTTCACCTTTGGAGATCACCTTTATATGTCACATTTTTCATTCTAATCCAAGTATCCCTGCCAAGATCAATTGCTTTGCACTCAACTGAAGCTAATTAATTAAAGCCTCAAACTTATACAAGGAAGTAACCAATTGCATTAGAAATTGAAGAAAAAGATTCAAAATTCAGTAAGTTGACAACCTTCAGAATTCTGAAACTCTGGCCATTCATGATTTTAGAAGCATCAAATTATTAGGTCAGAAATTACAGCAACAACTTAGCATCTCTTCTTGCAGAATTTTAGCATCTATTGAGTAATAGGGAGTATTATTTGGTGCTGGATTATGGAAGTCGCACGACCAATTATTGAGGGATTCAGGAGAGAGGGGGTGGGTGGCATGATGATGTTGGTGCTATTGTATCTACTTAGAAACGGGATTTAGATATGTTGGAGGGAAGTAAGCAAAGATTGAGAAGGCTTTGACTCTACGACCGCCATTGGTGAACATGAATATGTTCTAGGAATGAAGGTTTTGGGTGATCAGCGATGGGTGGTTGATTAACGGTCGGCTGTTTGGTGGGTTAGGGTGTTGTAGATAAGAAGGGGGAGGGGTGTTTTACTTTTTTTATTAAATTATACTCCTTCATTTTTACTTGTCGTTCTAGCCATTTGCACATAGATTAAGAAAAATAAATAGAAGTCAAAAAGTTCATTGAGAATGTAAAAATACAATTGCGTATGCTAGAATGACGAGAATTTTTGAACAAAAATTGTTCTAGGACGACAAGTAAAAATGAATGAAGGGAGTATTATTTCAGGTTTTTCTTTACAATTACTGACAGAATGCCCTTAATAAAAAGAAGTCTTGTGGTCCTCATGTTGACAAAACAAGTGATCGACTAGGACGTTTTGAAACATAGGTGATTGACGAAAATAAAAATCAAAAGATGGAACGGTGAAGACTTGCGACATCAAGCAATTCATGGAAAGCAGATAGAAATGACAGCTTTGTGTAATCAACAGTTTTTACACTAAAGTAACAACAAAGCTCACTACTTAGGAAATCTGTTGAAGACCATACCGTAACTATTACACGGAAAAGTTCACTTTAGATCTTGATATGAGGATTATGAGACAAAGTATTTCAAACAGCAGACCCAACAACACCAGGTCTCGAAGTCAGAATGATTTTTACCTTAATACGAACTTTCTATAGTCGTATAGTCGTTGATTGATTGATAATTGTCAAATCAGTTTTCCATGAAAATTAATTGTTGGTAAATTCTTTTAGTTCATCACATTAAAAGCGATACACACTATTTTCCTATTTCCTTGAATTCTATCATATATTTACTGCATAAAGATTGACATTTAGACATCTACTACCAACGACAGGGAAAAATCATCTATCATGTAAGTCTGGAAAAGTACAAACCTTGTAGATCCTCATTGGATGTTATAAGATCAAGTTCAAGGAGTTCTAGAAGGCGACCTAGATCAACTCCACTTGTCCAATTTTCTGGGGGTTCCCCAATTTTTAGTTTTAAACGACCTCGATTGGCTGTCCCTCCCCAAATTATGCCAACCGGTTGAGGTTTTTCTCCATCCTGACCTGTCAGGAGAATGAGGCTTCCACTGTCTCCTTCAAGGTCAAAGGTCTGTTGGTTCTCACCAACAACCAGAAAATCGGTAAAGAAACAAATGCCTTTCTCATCATTGTACTCAAGAGCATATGCCATTATAGTTCCAGTTGTCAACCCAGAACTTCTGCCCACTTTCATGACTTGTCTGCCAATGAGACTATGAACAGGAGACTGCAAGTCTATTTTGTTGACATCACCGATCTCCCCAATGCCTTTAACAGATGTGGTTACCTTGGATATGTCAAAATCTTCTGCAAACGGGATGAATGCTCCATCCGCACGGACAAATGTTTCTATATGACGTCAGTGAAGTGAGATTACATCAGGCAGAAACTGAAATTTGTGGAGGCGATTAAAAAAGAAAAAACAAACAAGGAAAATGAAGTTTTACTACTGTCCAATTAATAATAACAACAAAGACAGCATGAACGGTTCAATAATGATGGGTAGGTTTAATACTACAATAGTTTATAGAGATGCAGAAAGAAGTACCATATTAATGCTACAGTATCAAAGTGGGGAAATATATATTCAGCATTAACATTGATTTGATGGTGAACACAAAATTTGCCTAGCATGCTGTGTAGCAATTGCGCCCTTCCATTTGGAAGAACAAACACAGGGAAGAGAATGTTTGAATTAAAGTTAAACAAAAACTGGCTTTATTAGATACTTCTCCTTTTTTGTTTGACCAAGTTGATGAGCAAATGCCAGTCCTGTTAATTAGATTATGTATCCTTCAAGATGTCGAGCTAAGAGGATATGACTAAACAACCATCAAACCATCTATAAAGTGCATATCATCACCCAATGCTCTCAGTATTGGTAGACAACATAGCTGATAGACTGATAGCTGAGTCAAAGTGCATCCATTTTCTAGATATTTACAGTACCTGGGTTGGTTCCAGCAAATATATCATACCACAGATCATCAGTTATAAATGACGTCGCCCTCTCCACAGCGCCCAAATAAACCCCAGGTCCAAGACTTGGTGGCAGTGGATGAAACATCTTCTGACTAGGATAATCTAAGTCAACTGCTACATGGCGATTAGTAAGGAAGCCAACTTGTCGAATTCCAGTTTTACTTTTCACAATAGCCCCCAGGGTACCATATGTCTCTTGGCTTGCAACCTGAGAAGAACAAAGACAAAGAAACTTAATTAAAACTTTTCAGGTAACGTCTATTCTAGATCAGAGCCCCCAGGGTACCATATGTCTCTCCGCTGGCAACCTAGAAGATCAAATAAAATAAACTTTATAAATAGTTTTAATGTAACATTTATCCCAGACACATTGTGGACGTCTATTCCAGGCCCTGTATGGTAGAGTATTTAGACCAGGGCAGGACAATTTCGTTTAGTTTTGTGGTGAGAATGCTGATGAAGTTAATCAAGATAGGATATGTTTTTAGATCCATAGTTTAGTCAGTTCTGAAACAATAGTTGGCCACCTAGATAGAAAACGTGGAAGTGCGTGCATTTATGAAATACATTCAACTCGTCCCTTTGATTGCACTGGACATGTATATACAAGATCATATTTTTCAGATTTGACAGTGATGAGAAGCATTACTTTGAATAGATTAATGACTTTCATCTCAATACCAAAGACCAAGTTACAAATTCTTTGAGCAGTGGAAACAACTTTTCTCCATAAACAACACGGAAGGGCTGAAGTGTCATAAACCTTTGAATGAGATTTAGGATTGATCTAAATTTAATGAAGCTGGTAGATAAATGAGGAACGCGCAACACCCAACAGAAGCCATATTCGTCTATAGAAAGACAGGACATCAGGAAGACATTTGATTCATTATATTCAAGCCTTTTAAATTTATATTCTTTACTTAGCTTCATATCTAACAAAAAATGGTCCAAACAGATTGTAAACTACACCATTTACAAGCTATCATCTACCAATTGGTAATCTACCTAAATCAGCCATCGAGTTAGACATTTTCCATGAAAAGAACATAATGCATTTAGGATCACAGCTAATTAAATGGTAAGCATGAGAAGTTGATGCAAAATTGATTGCACAGGCAAATTTGACAAATTGTCGAATTGCTAAACTAATACCAACAATACATTCCTTCATTGATATTTGCCAAAGATGTAGGAATTTGTGGATTGATGTATAACTAACATACTTAGCCATAGGGATGGACGAACAGATTGTAAATGATAAAAAGTAGATACCTGGGATCCCGAACCAATACATGGGTCACCTCCCCTCAAACCATCTACAAGCTCCGTGTACAATTGCTCCTTCGGAGTTGCAGCAGGAGCACCATAGTAAGAAAATTCAACAACATCCACATCGCACCACACACCTCCTGGTCCCTAAGCAGCAAGACAAAAAGACATATGACCCCAAAATCTGTAGCACTATTAGCTAAAACACTCCGAAAGGAATCAGAATATTTTAAAACCTCAAGAGCGGCTGGCAAGCATTGGCCATGGCTCAACCATTGCCTATGAACCTTCCTAGCAACAAACACTAGAATAGCAGGTATATCGGTAAGGTGGCCGTGCTTGATTCTAAAACCAATCGCAGTACCAAGACTAAAACGTCGTAATATATTACTATGAAATGCCCTAATTGTCATAAGTTCAAGTAACGTCTTGGCCTGCAGGCCTGTGGGGAGTCTCCCAACTGTTTCAGGGAGGACCCCTTTCTGCAAGTGGGCGAAATAGTTCTCCCGCGTTTGAGCCGAGTCGTTTAAACGACTCGGAGTAGGCCACGAGAAGTAGGCAGCATTGTTTTCAGTGAGCTGACCACCTGAAGGATAGCATTGAAGCTGAGCCGGAACACTCATAACTAAATTCGATTCGTCTGATTGCCAGGATCCACATCTCATTTTCTCCAAATCAACCCGATCCAATAATCAAATTTCCTCACCAAATTAACAACAACAAACTACACTTAAACTCAAATATACACAAAACTAAACATCAAATTAGATAAATTTACAAAAATTAAAAACCTAATCTTTGAGCTCAATTGCAGATGTATATATATCTAACACCTCAAAAATCGATATCTAAACAAAATCGGCGAATTAATTACTGAAATAGAAACCAATTAAGCAAGTGAGTGTGAGAGTTGAGAGTTGAGTGTGAGTCTATTTTTAGCAATAGACCGTTATTTTGTGTATCCCTTTAGACAAAGCTTGCCCTATCTATTTCTTTCTTCTTCTTTTTTAATTTACCTTTTCGTTTTTTTTTTCACTTTTACATATTATTTAATTAGCTTGACTACTCTTATATGGTCTTCCATTTTATGTTAGGCTTATTTTTATTTTGGACCCTGAACTATCACGTAAGTCTCAAATTGGACCATGATACTAATATATCAAACTTTTGGGGTGTTTTTACAAATAACTAATGATAGTATCAAGGTCCAATTTGAAACTTACGTGATAGTTCAGGGTCCAAAATGAAAATAAGCCTGGGATTTATTGTTAATTTAATAAGTTTTGTTATTTGTGAATTGTGCCCAAAAGTTTAATATATGTGCTATTTCAATTTTGCTCTTATTTTAAAATGAAATTACATCATATTTGGCGTTCTAGGGGGTAAAATGAGACAAACCCTAGTATAGGGTCCAATATGAAACTTAGGATAGTATTAAGGTTCAATTTGAAATTTTCATCATAGTTCTGGGTCTAAAATAAAAATAAGCCTTCATGTTACTTTCAATACTTCCTAATTTTAGACGAGTCCTAGTTATGACATGTTTTAATTAAAATGAAACATTATAAATGTAAAACTTAAAATTTTGTGTAAGTGATGGTAATTGAGATGGACATGTTGAAATGTTGTGGGAATTCGGAATGTTATTCCCTTTCCGGCCAGGTCAGGTGGAGCGTGAGCTAACCGGAACTTTTGTTTTTGTCTTTTTATTTTTCGGTTCCAAAATGTTTCAAACGATCAATTGACAAAGTCAACTCTGTTTAACGTCTCTCCTCCTTTTTCTCACGTTTGGAACACTATTTTGAAGACTTTTAGTTCGTGTTTTACTTTATTATATAGAGGATTATACATGTTTCATCACATTCACCATTCGATCCCTCATGTTTCATCTTGAACTTTTTTATCACTTATATTTCAGTATCATGTCTCAATTGGTTTAGAGTTAAGTTTTCCGTTAAATTTGTATTATTAGTGGCATGTTATAAATAATCAATAGAATGTTCTAATGTCAAATAATCAATAAAAGATGGTTGATGTAAAATTTGGATGAAATTTTGATTGATGTTAAAATTGAATAAGAGAGAAAAATAAATTTTAAGTTTATATAGAGAAAGTCAAAAGATGCAAATGACACTGAAAATTTTGGAGAGTGAAATTTTGAAAAGGTATTCTGGAAAAAATTATATTAGGTATGTATTTAACTATCGTATATCACATTTGCAAAAACAAATGTGCATAACTTACCAAATAATTTTAAAATGAACAATTGATTTGGAAGGTTGTACCCTAGGCATACCTTAGTGGTAACTGTAAAGGTGATTGGGGTGAAACCACCTTCTCATTGTGGGTTCGAATCTATGTGGAAGTAATACTTTACTGAAATATTGCAAATAATGATGACTTCTACTTTTATATCCCGTTGATCATCTTCATTGTAGAACTATTATTACGACACATTTCTCCATTTACAACCAATCTGTCAAAAGAACCTCTACTATAGGGGAAAATTAAAGTTCCATAAGATAATTGATTTGGAAATGTTATCAGTCATCCTTCAAGAATTGAAAACTGGTCCCCGAGTTTAATTTAATACTACCTTATATTTAATTTAATATACCTTTTTATCTACTTTTCAAGATAATATTTTAATCATTAATTTGAAAAAAAATATAAAACCAATATTGTTGAACTGATTATAGATTTTATTTCATAATATTATTTTTTAAAATTATTTTCATAAGGCATATCAAAAGTTTTTTTTTATAATAAGTGATGAATATATTAAAATAACAAAAATAAAAATGGTCTAAACAACGATCAAATGAAAATGGTCTAAACAATGATAATTAAGTTTTTAATAAGCAAAATTGTGTCTAAAAATTGAAAACATCTATAAAATGAATTGCAGATAGTACTATATTTAGAAAAGTCGTTAATAATAATAAAAGTGATAATATACTAACATATGGAGTATCTATTTACAATAATCACCACATATGTAGCTATATACAACATAGAAGAATTTTAAAGAATATAAATAGGGTTGGGTAATATAGTGGATTCTCTGTTAACCTTCTTTTTTTTTCTCTTCTAAATTAGCGATGAGGTGAGATTCGAATCCAGAATCTTCTAGTCACTAGTCTAGTCACTAGCGAAAGCTTTTCCACTAGACTATTCGATTAACTCGATTTAAACCTTCTTGAGAATTGACATCTTGAGTTTGATCATTTACAGAGGTCCACACATATTCTGTAGGATCAAGTTCACTAAAAGGTTCATGGAAGCTCCACAAATCATTAAGACCTTCGTCATCTTTATTACTAGCTTTTGAACAATTATATGTTTTTACATCATCAACATATTGATCATCAAATGAGGATGTGGTCGTCATAATCATATTGATAAATTCTTCCTCAAGGAAAGAGAGAGGAACAATTGCATCTTCCAACATATACAAATTTTCGTTTCTTTCGGCAACCAAACCTTCTTTTTTAAGCCAGGGGAAATCGAAGACTCCATGCTCTTTGCATAATCTGTATCACAAATAATACCACTAAATTATATATTGGAAATTGTCATCATTTTATTCTGGGAAACGGTCGGTTTCAAGATTTTCAAAGCACTAAGGGAAAGAGTCGAATCTGTTTTAAGGAGAGTGTACTGCACACGACTTGGCTAGTTTGTTTGTAGGGAACTAATTGGAAGTATGGAACTAAATATAAGAACCTTACAAACGAACTAGCCAAGTCGTGTGCAGCACACTCTCCTTAAAACAGATTCGGCTCCTTCGTGCTTTGGAAATCTGTGGTTTGGTGTTTGTTGTGTGTGTTATGTGTGTCTGTGTTTGTGTTTGTGTTTGTGTGTTCTGAATATGAGAGGGCGTGGACAATTATATAGGCTGCTCAAACCGCGTGCATCAATTGGCCCAATCAATGCCGAATTAATCACCATAATGACACAAAACCGTGCGCATTAATTGGCAGTCAATCACCTCAATGATGATTTCCTCTGTTAATGACACAATCACGTCATTAAGAGCATGTACATCAGTTCCCCTATAAGTTATAATAGGGGTTCAACTTACTAAAACTGACACTTTTTCAGCGAGTCCGGTTTCGGTGCATCAATAATTCCATGCATCAGGTACCCATTTAAAGGTTTCACGTGGGTACTGTACCCACTTGAAACTTCATCATTGGTACAAGAAACAATATCAACATAACTTGTACCCAAATTATACTATAACAATGGTACAGTACCACATATTTATCAATCCAAAATAAAACTAGTAAATATATATGTGATTTGTAAATTGACCCACAAATATATAGATAATTGTAGCGTGACCCTTAATTATATAAATAATTGCATCGTGACCCTTAATTTATAAGATATTATACCCAAACCCCCTTGATGTACCTGATGCATGAAAGTATTGATGCACCCAATCTTTTCACTTTTTCAGCTCCCCTGAAATAGCTTGGCTCCCTATAAATTATTCACTCACCCTCATATTTGTACTCTCCCTATTCTCTAGTTATAATTACTATGGTTCAATTAGTTGTGAATAATAGGGGATCTGCTAAAGAGCAACTAGTCCCAAAAATAAAAAAGTGACAATTGAGAGTGAATTATAGAGGAAAACTTAGGGAAGTTGATGTACATGCTCTAACTGCACAATCACAACAGTTGACCTTTCTTTAATGACCATATCAATCAGCCATTAAATAGACAATCAAAACTGTTGACCTTTGAATTCAAACGAATTCAAATTTGAGATTGATCAAGTGCAAAACTTGGCTCGTACGAGGCCGGTCTTTTGGAAACTGTATTCGTGTCCGCTCCTAGGCACACAAATTTTTTCAATTTGATTCCATGATTTGCACCCCCTCCCGCGCGAGAGGCCTTAGCATAAAGTTGTAACTTATTTGCTAGGCTTTGGGAGGTCTCTTCTTATGAAGTAAACAATTACTTCATCTTCTATTCAATCTCAAATTGTGCACAACTCTTTAGCAATCATAAAGGTTGCCAAATTATGATTCAACCTCTAATTATCCAACAATTTGATGATAGTTTCTTGCTTGTTCTTAGTTTTTCATACATTTATTGCAAAAAATGAAATATAAAAGCAAATATTATTACACAATTCTTGCATCAAATGTTAAGGTTTCAATGATTGACTCTAGTTATGTTCATTTTACAACTATTGTTGGACAAAGTCATGGAGGATTTGTTTATCCTTCATGTTTTGGCTTTGGTTTACCACCAGTGAATTATAACATTTCAATATTCTTGTCCAATGTTCATCACAATCGATTTCTTAGTAGCTTTTTTATTAACTAAATAAATACTCATGGTATGCTTCCGTTTTGTGGGTGTATGATAAGTGTATCACTTTTTAAAATATAAAAAACTAGACTAGATTAATAATATATTACATTATTCTTAGATTGAATTCAAAATTGTATTTTTCATCACAAATATTCTAGACATGGGATTTTCACCCAAATGTTCTAAGACCTTTGACATTTTTTCCCTTTGAATTGAAAAGACTCAGTTATGCATATAACGATTATTACTATAAAATTATGAGATATTAATATCTCATAAATTGTTATTGAACAATTAGATTTTACAACTGTTCATTAGTTAAAAGTTCGTTTTGAAGTATTTTAAATATAAGACATTCAATATATTATGATTAAATTAAATTTTCACTAAGGATATGAGACGGTTTAATTAGATCCCACTCACAATAGATCCATTAATTTACATACATGGTCAAGTATTTATCTATACATTCCTAATTTCGATCCAATCTAAGATGCCACACACATACAACAAAATCGATCTAAATCCGATTTAGCTTCTAGGGTCAATGTGTACATATAAGAAGATTGTGATTTTCACAATTCCGCATTGTCAAGGTTATGTATTTTGGTTCCGTTTTCCAATATCAATCCCCTACACTCTTCATTAATATTATACATTTTTAAATGATATTCATTACAAAAGTGGTTGTACCTCTTCATAGGAGTCCTCCGTGATTCTGTTTTTCCTTGTCTTTTTCTCTTTTCAATCTCTCTTTCCATGTCTTCGATTTTCTGTTAAAAAATAAATATTTAATCAACAAACCACATTAGAATAAATATTTATCAACTAATAATTAATAATCTCGTGCGAAATTCATATGTATTTTCTAATAGTATTGATCCTCAATAGATCTCAATCACCAAATCATATTCTCTAAATCTTTTGTTTTCAATTTGCTCAAGATATCTTTACATGTTGATCGAGAAATATCAATATCTAAAGTATAATATCAAATATTACATGTAATAGTGTGATCAAGTTTGTTTTATATGAGATAAATAATTATGAAAAATAACAGAAAATAAACCAGGCAAAATTGAATCTAGTTCTAATATCATAGATATTTTTAAAAAAAATGAACATGTAGAAATTGAATGTTGTCTTTCAAACTGTAATACCTGATTTTGGAAAATATGGTGAATAGATTTTTTACAACTCTTGATGCTAATGTTAATCAATTTAATGATAATAAAAATGTAGGCATTTTTTAAAGTGAGTGTCTTAAATATAAATACTCCTTTATTACTATAATTTACATACATCTTATAATGTATATGTACTTAAGGAAACAAGAACGACAATGAAAACATACTATAAATTCATCAAGTCCTATTTTTGTGCTTCTCCCTCCATATTAAATTAGCTACTTCAAATTTTATTGAGCATTTTCATTATTTTTTATCACATAAAATTTTCGCAGCTTATTATACATTTGATTTTAAACAGTATGACCAAATTAAAGTTTAATAAAAAAAAATAGTTACATTATTAATGATTAGTCGTCAAAAGATATATGTTGTTATTGTTTGCTCCTTAATGGTGATAAATATTACATACTCGTAATTATTGGATATTAGAAATATGGATGAATGCTCTAGATTTATCACTTTTATGGATCGTAAATGTAAAAGAATTCTTTCATAAATTTTGAGATCCTTAAAATAAGGACTCCGATAACTCCCCTGTTCTGGGGATTGATATCGGAGGTTAGGGCGAAATGTGTCTCAGTGGTTCGGGGTAACTTGATTTTCTTGTACACCACTTTAATTTCCAGAGGGAATCGAAAATCATACCAAACGAAGAGGTGAGGAGATTACCACAACACCAAGACTCTTTACGACTAAGTTATGCTCTGAGACATCATAATCCTTTCATAAATGATACGCTCATTTAAGGCGCCCCCGCTTGGCTAGCCCATCGCCCAACAGAGGAGGTGAATCCGGGATGTGCCTCTAGCGGCTCGGTACCCCACCTCAAGAGTGCCCAGAGTAGGCTAGGTAACCACCCACAAGCAAATCCTCCCTTGAACAAATGCAGAGTTACTCATGCACCTGCCGTGGATCGAACCCACACACTTGTGGAGAAGCACACTCTTATAGTAAAGTCTCTTACCATTTGAGCTATGCCCCGTGAGCATCATAATCCTTTCACAAATACAAGTATCGTGGTGAATGAGCTTGCAGCCTTGCATATATTATGAGGTGCCCTAATTATTAGGGGATGAGTGTTTTGTAAGAACTCTCATTTCAAATGAGATTGAAAATTATAATTCAAAAAAATTGCTTACGGTTTAAAAAAAATTCTCCAAGAAATGAGCTACTAGCTTCGGGTTTCTTTCAAGACAAAGTTTCGATTTTCCATCAAGCCTCAAGTTCAACTTAGTAAAGGCTAATTTCTACAAGTAACATTAATTTCTTTTAATTTCTTCCTCCAGACCTTTCATTTCCTAAGTTACTAAACATAATCATTACAATTTATTGGGTTTTTCACATACTTATCCCTTTTCCTCATCAAACAACAGTGCATGCCCTCCACGTAAGAGCTCTTCTCCTTACGTGTCCTAATGCTTCTTCATCTTCTACCTTCCGAAATTTTTCATTTTCTCTTTCACTTTTACCTTTTCTACATCTTAAACAATCATTTTCACACTACGTCATCCATAGAAAAAAGCAAAAAATATATTATACAATTTTGAAAGCTTCCAAAACTTAGCTTTCTTCTCTTATTCTATTCCTTCCCAAACAATCCCTAGTTTAATAATTCTACTTTCCAAGTCAACCTATGTCTTACTCGAGTCAATCCGAAAACTCAAACTTACATCAATTTCCTGGCATGGATAGAAGGGGATGGGTAATCCCTATGGACCATGCAACAACTTCTCAAAACCGATCTTCTCTGGCCAGATCTCTCATGGGCTATTTTTTAGATGATCGTACTTTTCATGCCCACCTTGTAGAGTACTATGTCAATCGGTGTTGGCAACTTCAAGGCCAAGTTCATGTACGGAAATATGGCAAAATATTCCTCTTCAGGTTTGAATATGAAGATGACATGGATCTGGTCCTAACTCATCATCCTATCAATATGCAAGGAGCTATTTTGGTTCTTCAATACTGGAGGCCTAACACTTGCTTTGAGGATTTTATTATCCCTACTGCCAACTTATGGGTTCAACTACATCTTCTTCCGGACGAATACTTTGATAGAAGGAATTTACGGAACATCATTAATGAGCTAGGAGATGTACAGAGTATTGAATGGAATGTTGATTATGTGATTAATCATGAATACATAAGGGTTTTGCTGCAAACCCCTCTTTATGAACCCCTTCTTGCTGGCATCTTCATTGAGACAATGGAGCACACTTCTCATTGGGTGGAGCTTAGATATGAAAAGGTGTTCCGTCTATGTTATAGATGTGGTAAAATCGGACATACAAATGTTCGTTGCACTGTCCAAGAGCCCTTCAACAGATATAGCTATGAAGCTAGAATGCACACAACAACTGTTTCTCCTAACCTCCCCATACACATCACTGTTGACACTCCTTTGTACACCAATCGATCAAGAGCACAATCGAACACTGATGCCCATAGGAACACCCGCATCATATCCCCCATTCACATGTATCGTGTGGCACATACCCCTTCCCTCTCAAACTCAGATGGACATTCGGACTCTTCCCATCATCACACAGCTTCCTCAAGTCAATCACAATCGTCCCCCCCCCCCCCCTCTTCTCCAGGTACTCTGTATCCCTCAACATCCAATCACTCATCACCAAGAAATGACACTCCCCATTCTCCATTGAGCCAGCACATGCACCTTGCCATGGTCCCTTTCCTCCCATCTAATATCCAAAATCCAAATTTACCAAACCCTACACTTAACCTTAACCCTAACCAAAACCCTACCACGAACAACCTTCCTACATCATCACTGGACCCCACTGGCTCTGCATCCACACAAGACTCCATATCACTTTATGCAGATCCAGTAAGCCCCATTTCCCCTTTAGACATAGGCCAGCCTCTATCCTTAGCCACCTTACCCCCTGGCCACCCTATACCATCTTCCCCAGACTCACCACAATCCATTGCCACTCATACTACATCTGAGTCAGAAGAATTAATTGTTGAGGAACTACTTGAATGGCTTGGTCAGGATAGTAGTCAATGGATTGCCGAAATGGTCAATCTAGCCACCATTCACAACTTAAGTCTCCAAGAGGTCATTGATATTCATTTGGACAGAGCAAGAAATGAGTTCAATGATTCTGATCTCCAACCAGTGGATAACACTCTTACACATCCAAACCTTGCGGGCATCATTCATACCAACTATAACATGGAGTGGACTGCACTGAGAACTCAAATCAGGAATCTAAGCCCATTATCCACTGATGGACTGGAAGAATACATGAGGCAAGCTGGATATCCTTTTGAATTGATCAATATGACATTCTGGAATTCCTTAACGGGACTTTCCGGAAGCACCACGCCACTGTTATCAAGTATCTCACACTCTGCTTCCTCTCAAGATATGGTAACATTGGCACAGCAATTAGCAGCAATTTCAATTGTCACTGTTGACAACCAAGTTTGCACACTGAACATTCAGCAACAAAGCTTAGATCCTGTCCAGCCACAAATGTCCCTTTCTCTTGAACATCAGGAAGATAACACGGCCCTGCTTAATATCCATACCACGCATACCCTAGCAGAATTGCAACAACTGGTGAACCTTCAGATGCCACTAAGCCTACAACTCCCTGATCCCATTATTCAAGTAGATGAACTATCCCAAATCTTCAAACCTACACTTCCTCAGCCACAAGCCACATGAAAAATAGGAGAGAGTTCCAATCAGGTTCACATAGGAACAAAAAGAAAAATCAGAGATTTCACTGAACAATCAAGCACGGAGGATAGGCCTCAAAAGAAACCCAAGACTGCAATCACAAAGAAAGGACCCCCTCTCAAAGTCACAAATATAAAAGACTTGTTCACCTCTGCCAAATCTGGTAGACGACTATACTCTAATTTTATTTCTCGTACTATATGCCATCATAATGATTTTTTGTTTTGCAATCATATGCTAGAACCCTATTTAGCCTTTAATCTCAATATCATGCTTCAATCTGGAAAGGTTTTGGTGGTTGTCTCTCAACAACCCCAATTACCTCCTTAATATCCTTGCCTGGAACTGTCGGGGAATCTCTCAATTACCGACAGTTCGATTGCTTACTTCCTTTTCTAACACTTACAAGCTGGATGTTTGCTTTCTTATTGAGACATTAGCTGCTAAGATTAAAGTCGATTCGCTGCTTTCTAATTTACATTATAATCATAGTTATGGATTGGACCCTTTAGGACATAATGGTGGCCTTTGGTTAGGTGTTAATTCTAACGTTGATCATAATTTACTTTTCATGGATAAGCATCTAATTCTTTTAGAAATCTCTACGGAATCATCTATCCCTTGGTTCTTAGGTTGCATTTATGGTCATCCTCAATTGCATTCTCGTAAACAAACTTGGCTTTCATTACACAACATTTTACTTCCCTATCATAATAAACCTTTAACTTTAATTGGAGATTTCAACCAAATTCTTTACCCTCATGAAAAACATCCTAAGCCTACAAAACGCATCCCTGGTAGTTCTGTACTTTTCAAGTTTTTCTCGGATCTTAATCTGCAAGATTCCATTCAAACAGGAAATAATTTTACTTGGTCCGGAAAAAGAAAAAATATTACTATCTATGAAAAACTCGACCGATGCACTAACAATTTAGAATGGACAAACATTTTTCCTACTCATTTTGCTAAGTTTCTTCCAATACAAGGTTCGGATCATAGTCCAATTATTCTATCCACCAAAAAAAATTTCGCCAAAAGAAATAGCTCTTTTAAATTAGAATCTTTTTTATCCCTCTTTAAAGAATTCAAAATTTTTTTACAACAAAGCCTTTTAGAAAACAATCACCACTGTTCCATAGCTTTCAATGTTTTTAATAAATTAAAATCCTTTAAAACCAAAATTAAAAATTGGAACTCAAATCGTTTTGACAACATTAATTCTCAAATTAAAAATATTCAACTTGTACTTTCTAAGCTTCAAAATCTACCTCAATTTCCTAATAATAATTTTGTTGAGTCACATCTTAGAAATCAACTGCATGATTTATTAATTTGTGAGCAGATTTTCTGGCATCAACGATCAAAACTAAATTGGATTCGTAATGGTGATATTAACACCCACTTTTATCATGCATACGTAACTCATCGCACTAAATCTTCTAATATCCTAGAAATTATTGATAATAAAAATAATTTACTAACCCTAGAATTGGATATTCACTCTCATTGTGTTGATTTCTTCTCTAATTTATTTAATCCACCTCCTCCTCAAATTGAACTCCTTAACTTTCCTCCCCAAAATCCTATTGATTTCATCTCAACCAAACTTACGGATAATCAACACTTCCAACTTTCCTTACCTTTTACCAAAGAAGAAGTCAAAATAACCTTATTTCAAATGCATTCGAATAAATCACTTGGATCTGATGGCTTTAACGCTGAATTCTTCCAACAAAATTGGGATATGTTAGGGTCTGACATTATAGCCTCAACTCTAGATTTTCTTAACAATGGTCGTTTTCTTACGGAAATTAACAAAACCTTTATCACTTTAATTCCTAAAAAACCCTCCCCCAAACATATAACTGATTACCGTCCCATTAGCCTTTGTAATGTCCTCCTCAAACTTAACACCAAAATTCTGGTCAACAGACTCAAACCCTTTATGTCCTCTTTAATAACTAAGCACCAAAATGGGTTTATTTATGGCCGTTCCATAAGAGATCATATCATTTTAGCACAAGAACTTACTAATCATATTAGACTTTCCAAATCTAAAACGTTTTGCTGCTATTAAAATTGATATGAGTAAAGCTTTTGATAGAATATCTTGGGATTTCTTGTTAGATATATTAAAAAAAAATGAATTTCCCTTCTAATTGGTTAGATATTATCTCTAAGTGTTTAACTACTATTCAATACTCTTTAATTATTAATGGTAACATCACAACCCCTTTCACCTCATCATGCGGACTTCGTCAAGGTGATCCCCTATCGCCCCTTTTATTTTATATATGCACGGAAGCTCTTTCCGCTAGTCTCCTAAATGCGCAAACTCAAAATCTTATCACTGGCATCAAAATCTCTCGTAATAGTCCCCAAATATCTCACCTCTTCTTTGCGGACGATAGTTATTTTTTCTTAAAACTCAATAGAACTTGTACCAATAATTTTCATCAACTTCTCCAAAATTATAATTTCTTCTCGGGCCAATTAGTCAATTATGATAAATCACACATTGTTTTCAGCCCCCATACTTCACCTTTACAAAAACAAAAAACTTTAGATACCTTAACTTTCAAAGAATCTTTAAAATTTGGCAAATATTTAGGAATTTCTTTAGATATTCATACACATAAGCATCAAATTTTTGAAGATTATATCGCTAAAATTAAAACCACTATTACTTCTTGGAATACGAAATTTCTTAATCAAGCTGGGAAAATCACTTTGATAAAATCTTCTCTTACTAGCTTACTAGTTTACCCTATGTCTATTTATGCTTTTCCTCAAAATACAATCAAACAAATCGAAAATCTTTTTTTCAATTTTTTATGGCACAATCATTCCCAAACAAAATTACATTGGCTGGATTGGGACTTTCTCAAACAGCCACTCCATCTTGGAGGACTAGGAATAAAAGATTTAAAATCCTTTAACACTGCCCTTCTTGCCAAATCTTGCTGGAATATTGTTACGGATCACAACTCCCTCACAAACTCTGTCCTTAAACCAAAATACTACCCCACAACACAACTACCACTCATTAAACATCAATACAATACTACTTATACCTGGAAAAACCTAACCAAAAGCCTTAACATAATGAAACCCCATCTTAATATCACAAAACAAAACATCCATCATATACACATCTGGAAAGATCCTTGGTTAAGACCCCAAGGCAAATTCACCCCAACTATTTCACTTACACAATTCCAGCCTCCCCACAACAAGATTAACTATCTCAATCAACTTACAGCCAACAACTCCCTTTGGAATAAACCTCTCTTACAAGAATTATTCTCTTCCTCAATAGTAACTCATATATTAAGCCTAACCATCACCTCCCAAACCTTAGATTACTTATGGCGCCCTCAACAAGTCTCCAAATCCCCCAATACAAATAATTTCTACAAATTCCTCACTCATCAGAGCACGACTCATCTTAAGAAACCAAAAAATTATCCACTTATCCCACAACATACATGGAAACATTTATGGAAAATGAAAATCCCTCAAAAAATTAAGCTTTTTCTTTGGAAACTTCTCTATAATAGCCTCCCAACCAAAACAAATCTTTCCCACTTAACATCCAAACAAATTGATACCCGATGTCTAATGTGTGGATATAGCCAAGAGGAGATCGATCACCTCTTTCGTCTATGTCCAAACATTGCACCACTTTGGACATCTTTCAAGAGATATCCCTTCCACACCAAGCCATCTAATATAATCCAAACACTAATCAAAGCCATTAATCATAAACAAAATATCACACCGCATACAAAACACCCTTCATACATTCTTATTAGCACTCTCTGGAGTATATGGATATATAGAAAGAAATTAAATTTTAATACATCTAAATTCCATTTACCACACTTGTAGCTTATAGAAATGCCACTCTCAATCTCTGGAAAAATCTATTACAACCAACTATCAATCACAAACCTAGTAACATTAAACAAATATCTTTCCCTCCTACAACTAACAACTGGAAACAACTAATTACACAAACCATACAATTTCAAATTAAACACTCACCCAACCTCCACATCCATCTTCAAGGCTCAATGCAACAACACCAACTGACCTTCACAAACACAATAACCATAACCTTAACACCCCAAAATACTAATATCATTTACCAACAAAATATTCTACAAGCTATAGTTTTAGGTCTACTGCTTGCTACCAAAATACACCATCCGCATGCTACCTCCAAAATTTACTTAATATTTGACACTTTTCTTTCACAGGTTCTCGTTAGACACATGCCTTATGCTTTTTCTAATGCGGAATGGAGCAATTTTTTGATGCAACATCTTCAGCAAACAATCAGCATTTATCTCATCACGTCGAAGATGGCTACTTATGATTTGCTCCAGTTTAATAGCTCCACATTTAGATCTGATTTTGCTACTTAGTATGATCTAAATGTTGTAAAAGTTGCTTTCATCTTCTCTGTTAGTCAAACTTTGATACTTTGGGTTTGTTATGCTTGTTATGATGTAATCAGTACAATATATATATGTTAATGTTAATTATCAAAAAAAAAAATTATAATTCAAACGCTTCAACTGAAGAAAATAATATTACTTATTTCATCCCTAAAATGATTGTCCAATTTAAAGTTTCTTTACTTTATTTCTTAAACTTTGAATTCAATTATTTTTTAATAATTGTGTGATTTTGTAGTATATAATGAAAGATAGTACTTTTAACAATCTTTACCATTCATATAAGAGCATTTGTAGTAGCATTCTTAAATTCTTTCTTAGTATAAATATAGGGAGGGAAGATTGTAAATATAATAAAAAATCTTATTTTCAGATTCCCTATATTAAATGGGACCTACAGTTTTTTTTACACTCCTCTATTCTTTAGTGCAAAATTGGGGACTCCCTTCAAACTTTCTATTCTCTTCTATTACATCATGTTTTGTCATATCACTTCAAGTTTTATTATTTTTCATCTTTTTTTTCACATAAAATTATATTAATTATTAATTAATTTTATATTCGAACTAAAATTTATATTGGAGCTTAAAAATATAAATTTATTTCAAATTTTATTTTTTTTCATCTTCTTTTTTTCAGAAAAAGTTATATATGTTAATTAACACCTTCAAATTTAGTAACTTTAATCACAGAATATGCTAAATGATTTTTTAGCCAGGGAGGTTTAGGGATGACAAATTTTGACTAAATTAACTATAAAACCATATTTAGGGATGTTTGTTAACATAGTTAAGAACTTGAACTAAATTGATTTTACACTTTTTAGTTAAGTTCGTTTGATAAGTAATTATTTGAAGGGTCTAAATAATTTAAGATATTGTCGAAGTCCTAAATAGATTTTTAAATTAAAATTATTAACTTAATTTTATTGTATTAACCAAATTAAAAGTCATAAGAACCAATTCTACACCTCTTATCATTTCTCCTATGCCATTAAATCATCTCCTTCTTCAAAGTTTTTATCTTTCATTACGATAGAGCCAAAATCACTCAAGCAAAATTTAAAAAACATATGCCCTTTATTTATTGTATATAAACTAGTATAGCGTAAAAATATACTAATTCCTACATTTTTAATTTTCTTCTGGCTTTTATTCCCTTTCTAACAAAATTTATTGACTTATGTCAATCTTTTGGGATGAGGAAAGACAACTATACCTCTTTATTTTTTTTATACATAAGTCGTGATTCTAAAAGTTCAAAATACATCATGAGGTATATTTGAAACGATGCGATAACTGTGAATAGAGTTTGAATCGAAACTATAAATAGTAACTTTATTTAAATGAAGAAAACATCCAAAATTTATAGAAACCCACAACAAACCCACAATTATTCCTCATCATCTCCATTGTCAAAATGTTTCCTTCTTCCATTTGAGCAAACTATACATCTTTGTCAGTATTCCTTCTTTTGGGAGTCCAAGATTTTAGTGGCCAAATTGATGTTCTTTAATAATCATATCTACTTGAACAATTAATTCTTGAAGATTTTTTGGATCTTTCGCTCATATATGTAAAAGTTCACATCTTTTTAAGATTTACATGTTTTTTTCCTACATATTTTTATCTAAATTTTAAGGTTGTCATTTTGTTAAATATTCATATGACTTTTCTTTATAATAATGAATTAAATTGTAGACAAAATGTCAGTAAAATTTAACTGAAGTCTTTCTTTTGAATTGTTATCAATCAACTAAATATATTCAAAATTTAATTGTAATTCAATTTTACTTATTCAATATTCAGTTATTTATAGTCATACTTCAAATCTTAGTTTTTCAAATTTAACACATACTCGCACCTTTCAATCATTGTAAATGAATGGGCTAAAGTTGCCAATATATATGCGAGGATTATACAAAAGATAATTAAATTAGAATAATGATCTTGAATATTAAAGAATAAACAAGTTTAATCACATGAGGCAATAGCTAATGCGACACTAAGGTCATTTGATGTGCCACTAATGTACATTCTATATGTTTCAATTTCTTGTATATGTTCCTTTTGACTACTGGACGCATAATAGCTACCACTTACACGGTCACTTTTAGAAAATATGAGCTCTCTCAAAATCGGCTCGTGGCCATTGAGGAGATTTCCCAGGCTCAAAACCTTTCTCCACGACTGGTTTGCCGTAGGTGGAGAGAACATGTTCGCCACCACCTCACGCTCGTGTGCATTTACTGGTTGTTTCTTTATCTCGAACTCCTGAAAGAATCAAGGACATGTCAAAGAAAATCATGGGGGCGGAAACACAATGTGTTACATTGCCTAACAGATTACTTGCTGGAAACATCAACACCAACAATACAATGTTCATGGAGAGGATATAACATGAAAACTGCAATTAAGGGCATGCACATTGTTGGTGTGCAAAAAGAACACAAGATGGTACCTGTCTTAGATACTCTAAAAAATGTTTGGAGTCTTCAATGTGAAAAAGGGGTGCTAATGCCAGAGCAATTCACTATTTCTATATTTGTAGAGCCAAAGGGGCTGATATATAATTATCCGTAAGTAAACATTGAGAAATTTACTAACACTGTAAAAAGGGAAAACAGATACATTTTTGCTCCAGAATTACGAGTAGCTCTGGCATCATCAAAAGCCAACGTGAAATAAAGCAAAACTAGGATTAAAGGTCCAAGGAAGTTTGATCAAGAAGATAAGCATGATAGTTTATTACCTTCTTGTTTTCAGATGTCGTGGAGCCTGATCCCATCATTGGAAGGTAAAACTTGAAGCAGTCACTGAATATTGCTTCAAACAAGCGAGGTGCTTGCAGAAGCTTGCGATGAAGAGATGCTGCCAGGATTAGTAAACTCTCAATGTGTCCAAATATTACACAGAGCCGTCTTAAGCCTTCAATAACCTCACCATCTATAGGGTTATTTCCTGAGATGCGAAAAGGAACTGTAAATATATCATAACCTTCATATTTGAACTCCCACTAATGCTGAAATAAACTAAACCAACGACTAGCACGTAAGGTAAACCTATACAATCCAACACTATTAATACCTTGCAAATATTTGAGTGAGGATGCCATAGTTGGATAAAGTTGCTCTATTTTGGCTGCCATCTGCCTTGAGTTTCCAAATGAAGTCTGGCTTAAAGTATCTGCTGCTGCTCTAGTAGCAGTACTTACCATTTGTTCCAGCAACAGATGTGGCTGCAAGGTCTCCAAATAATGAAGAATCTAACAAGGGGAAAGTTACAACATAAGTTACATTAAAGAAAGAGACAAAGAGTTGCAATAGAGCAAATTTAACAATGAAGTGTTATATCCTAGGAAAACCAGTATGATCTTGTCAATCCGAGTGTTATAATGACTCTCCAGAGTCTATTGTTTTATGTCTTGCAGCATTTTCCTAAGCAGGCATAATTTAATCTCACCATCATTCTATATTTGGAGTGCCATCATTAACATTTACAGGGCCAATATCACCAACCTATGTTAATTTTGATTCTCCGAGATAAAATTATGCAGAGCATCTGAACATTGGCACATGGATCAAGGATAACTTTCATCATAGAAGACAATAATTTTTGTCTACTCTTCCATGGCACATTGGCCTCAGTTTGATCTTAGACCACCCACAACAAAGGTTAATATAGGGGTCAAAGTGGGGTTAAAGCAAGATCAATCAAAGGCAACAAAAATTAAAGTGGATGGGGTTTAACTTGGGTATCATCTTTTGATGCTCATATAGTTGGGGTTAATGTGGGCCCCGCGTTGAAAAGTAGCCAATGGGAAGCTGCCATGCAGCTCCCTGCATTTCACTTTCTTTTCTTTTTCCCCTTATTTACTAAAAGTATTATTTGACCAATAATTCATCAAAATAAAAATATAAAAAATATATCAATATTTTTTATTTTTCGAGATCTATAAATAGAATCTAGGTTTGCTTCATTTGGACACAAAAATAAACAAATTTTTTTACAAATAAATTAAATATTATTTGTTATATTATAAAAATTAATTAATATAAAGATTATAATTTTAATAATAACATATGCATAAATAATGAGATAAGTAAATATATGGTAGTGTATAAGATAAGGTGATGTGGAAGGGAGAGAAAGTGAATAAAATCATGAATAAAACTTTATTGTGGAAACTGAGTTCAATTGAGGGTGTAAGTGGGTTTAAAGCTGACGTGGCACTGAATAAAGTGAGTTCAATTGAACTCTTGCTGTGGATGGTCCTAGGCGCACTTTTCTAACACTGGCTATCTAATAAAAAGGGCAAGACTTAAATAAGAATTCAGGGGAACGTTTTGTGGTGGTGGTGAGAGATGTAGATAATATACATAGGAGTTTAGTTGCCGCATGAATTATATCCTAAAATACAGATGCATTTGAATTTATTTTTTAATTTTAGATTCTGGGAGAATAAGTTTTCGGTAGAACAATGTGACTCCTTTCGAGGTTAATATATATAGGTGAAGCGATGTAAACCTAATCAAATCTATAGATGTAAAAACTGATTTTGGATGTCAGGAAGCTAGAATGTGCCTACAAAATATACCTTCTCTCCTTCTTGATTTGAATCAAGTAGTGACTTTTGCTCAGAAGCTGGAATAGAAGGTGCTTCATTCCATATATTTCTCCATGAGTTACCTTTGTCCGACATTCTCTCGGATAGTCTTCCATGAGGAGGCCACTCAACGATTAAGCCTTCTGTTGACTTAATCTGAGATGAGCCTGTCTCCATACTATCATCACTCTCCCAATGCGCAGGAGAATGCCAAACTGTCTTAGTATCATCATCATCACTCTCCCAATCTCCAGGTGAATGCCACCGGATGAAGTCTTCAAAGATAGCATCCGGATTCGCTGCTTTGAATGCTGACATGTCTAATTTATGTATTTAGAAGTCAACTCTAAATCAGTATATGATTTTACTAAGATGGGATAGAGTATGAAATGGATGATCGAAATACCATAACATCATAATCCAATAACACATTGGTCATAAAATGGAGTATATGCTGAAGCCCAACAGTTAAATTTGATTGCAATTGATGCATAAATAAAACCAGAGAAGCAAGAAGATCCTTCTAGTATCGAACAAGTTACTCTAGAATCAATATCAAGCTATTCTACAAAAACTCTGGCTAGAGAAAAACAAGTAGAAAGTTAGGGTGCCTTATAGAAATATCCCGTACACATTCCGTAAAGGGTTAATATACAAATATTGGTGGTTGGAGTGGGGATTGAAGATGTAATTATTATTTCTTCATGGGTTATTGTGTAAGTATTTTTCTGTACGGAATTCTATACGGAACAAATCTATACGGAACCGTAACCGGTCCGTTTTCAAACAACTAGGCATAATGTAGAGAAAAAGGCCACGACAAGACTTCAACAATGAAGAAAGAAGGGCAAATGGCCGCAACAATCACCTATGTTTACAAAATGTTTCTTTCCATCACCTATGTTTCGAAACATCCTTGTCAATCACCTATGTTTCAAAATATATCCTACTTGGTCTCTCGCGTAAATTTTTTTTGTTAAGTGCGTGTTGGGGGTCAGTTATTTCAAATTCAAAATTGGGGTGGGTTATTACAAACTCTTCTTTTGATTTTTTACCCCAAAATATATTAAAATAAAATGACAGAATAACCATATTGACAAGTCATGTGCCCTCACATGATATTCTTAACTACGGATCGACATAATAGGTGATGGACTGGAACATTTTCAAACATTAGTGATTGACTGACACGTTTTGAAACATAAGTGATGGACAGGAAACATTTTGAAAATATATGTAATTGCTGAGGCCATTTGCCCAAGAAAGATAATAGTCATAACATCCAATCTGACACTGATTTACTTTGAAACTATAGAAAATGTTGCTACCATTGTAAAACGTGGAACAATACATATAATTGCTGCCAACCAACAGAAGTTTCACAGAGATCTTTTACTATTGTTACCTGATGACAAGGCTTCCTTCTCCAGTTGAGCAGAGAAGCTCTGCAACGAATTAAGTCCACACAAGAAAATGAGTCAGATTATGAAATAAACTTAGATATAGAAAGATCTTATGTGCGCACAGTCAAAGGAAGCCTCATTTCAGTATTACACACCCAATGAATGTTGATGCTCTACGACTCTGCTCGTTATCATCTTCTCCATGTATGAAGTGTTCAATTCTATTAATTACTTTATATACTCATTTATTATGGGGTTCGACCATCAACCTAGTTTCTATCGAAACATAAATTTGTATTTTATTAAGGGTTTTTCTAATAAGAGAATATAATTGATAATTAATTGCATTTGAAATTTGGATGTTACGTTATATGCTTATGAATGTTACCTTATATGCTTACGAATGTTAAATTGTATTACCATATTTAGTGCTTAAAAAGACCCTTTTATTAAATAAATCCTTTTTGCGGGATATGTTATGAGTACAAATGAGTATATAAATCAAATCTGTTGGGGTTGTATTTGGTTGGTCTGAAACGTTAATGATTTGACTAGTTTTTTCTTCAAACGTTAGTGATGTCAGAGGCCACTAACCATCAATTAAATCCCAAGCTGAATGGGATAAAATTCATTAATTTTGTAAAACTTTACTAAGAAACAGTCACCAAGGACACATTTTTCAAATATTACCCGAAGTACATATTAGTTTCTGCAACTGTCAACCATAGACACAGAGACAACTCAAATCATATTATGATGAACACAGTACGGTAAGGACTGGATTTAAACTTTTACAAGAATTCCGAAAGCTCTAATTATAAGAATTATTTTCTGACCTCAATAAACAGAAATTAATCATCTAACTCTGAATCTAAACTCAATAACAAATAGGAAATTTAACGATTATTACTTACAAATGAATCGCCAAATGCTTGAACAGCATGGATCCGTTCCTCGTGCATATCTTCTGTCATAAGTGGTGGATCCTACCATTATTTTATTAGTCATGTGTAGCATTAAGCAGGAACAGACAAAAGCAAAACTACTATAAAGGTCAAGCGATAATAATATTAATACAACAAACCTGGGTATATGGAGCATGCATGTACTGATTTGAATTGAGAAGCATCATAGATTCCACCACACCAGCTGACCCTCTCCTTGAAGGTTTCTCAGAATTTACAATAGAAGATTTTGGATTTAAAAGTGGAATGTTGTCCCTACTATGCACTGTATCTGAAGATGATTTGCTGCAGAACCAACAAGGAATGGATGGAGAGGATTGTGAGTTTATTTCCTAGCATAATACTACCTCCACACCAGTTTAACTACTAGGTTCAATCTTTTGAAGTAATATGTATCCATATTGTTATAGTGGATGTGAGATAGATATAGCAATAACTGTGAAATTGATAGAAGAAAATAAATGACAACGATTTTAACGTGATATCCCAAAAATGTGTTGGGCAGTCCACATGTACAGTCACCCAAAAGATTTTACTATAACGAGGCATCCCAAAAATGTCTTGGGCAGTCGATGTGGGTCTCGGTGGAGCTGAACAAAACCCCATTATTCAAGGCACATATCACATACAAATTTGAGTTTTAGGGAAATATTCATACAATTAGATACTACACTATGCACTTATATGAAAGAAGAAAAGTTAACGTTGGATTTAAGTCAGATTAACTTAATGTGAAAATTGAGTTTTTTACTATCAGTTAAACCTCTCAGTTGAATCAAGACGGAGTAGGTAACCAAAAGGGAAGTAAGATGAAAATGTACTAGGAACAGCACTACTATGGTGAAACAAGGCTAATCTGAATATCTGAGACCAGTAAGAGTAAAGTTCAAGAGAAGGCACTTCTAAATATCTGAGACTGTACGAGTTGTAAGACCAAAGCACAGCCTCAATTCATCTTATAAGGCAAAACTTGCAATATTAGTAAGAATTCCAAAGTAGGACGCAATTGAAGAGAATGATTATTGTACCTAGATTGACTACAGCAAAGAATGAACACAAAGGAATTCATTTATTTTTCACCTGTCATGTTTCTTGATGGAATCCTCAGAAATTTCATTCAGTAAAGATGAACCCAATTCTTCATTGTGTATTTTCTGGTTTCATAAGGCAAGTCTCACATTTCAATTGGAAAAGTAACTCTAATACAAGTATCTGAATGGGCAAAATGATACTTAATTCATTTTACTATATGGTCAGTACTAACATGGTCACTTTTTTCAACACCATCCCGACTCTTCAGATCCTGTCGACGATTCTTCTCAATGCATATTGCGAGCTGCAAAAAGGAAAGAAAGGGTGCCAAGGTTAGCACATGGAGGCCCAAACACTGAAACACACCAGTTACATGCACATTCTTACATATAAGTTTACATATTAATGGCATTAGGATATTTGAACATGCATATATTACAAATCACAGGATTTACAATTCACCATACAAGAAGATATATGTAATGTGGACAACGGTAATACTTATATAGAATTATATAATGAGGAAAAAGGTCACGCAATATGTCCTCTTCAACTGATATTTTAGATCAAAGGTTCTAAGAAGGAAAATGTACTCATAGGACAGTCAAACTCCATTCTGGAGGAATTTAAGTTGTGACCAAAATAAACGATCTCTGGACAATAGATCTGATGAAAAACATAATTTTGAACCATAGATAAAAGTACCAAGAGAGATAACTGGGAGATAAATGGATGATATCTAACATAATGTATGCAGAAAGGATATGCTTGGATGGATCCCAGGAGGCCAAGCTGGACACTGAAGAGAACAAAGACGAGAGGGTTTCCTAACAGAACACGTAATTGATCCTACTATTTCGAGAGATATGGTCACATCAAATGAATCCTTAGCTTGAATTAGCATTCACATCAACTGCATAAGGTTTTTCCAATATAATTTTTTGAACTATTTATAAATTCGCATCCAGACTATCCCACAAGTCACTATTATTCATTTTTCAGAAATTACAGGAGTATGCAGCAGACTCTATTAATCTTTAACAAATATGAAAGAGAGAGGATCCCATTATTTAATACTGGTCATACAAATGCAGGAAATGAGTTTGCAGGGTTATTCGTCAAGAAAACTATATCACCATATGCAGTTTCTGATTGATTAAACAAGTGGACAGGTCAATAGAACCACTGGATGCTGTTCGTGGTAGAGGCTGCAATTCTTCCCAATACCAACGGATCTCACGGACAAACTCTATCCAGAGTACAGAAATAGCTGCCAAACAAAAGCAAAGTCCAATAAACAAGAGTAACAAGTTTTAGGCTATCTTCAACTACTTGATTGATAGCAATCTGGTCTTCTACGAACTGACTATTTAAGCGTAAAAACTAAAATCATCTAAGTACTTAAGATACACAGGAAACCTATATAAAACCAAAATATAGAAGAAATAAATTAAGCAGTACCACGTATGTTGCAGTTTCCAAACCAAAGTGCATGTAAGCAGAATTGTGCAAATAGAGAACTCAATGGAGCTCCTTTTATAGCTTTAGAACTCTTCCGTTCACTCTCATGACGTTCCATTTGCTTTCCTGCCATACATTTTTACAGAAACGAAATGAAAAACAGGATGCAGATTTTCAGGTGTATAAATTGCTGCAAGTAAAATAATTGGGCGAGTAAGATTCAGCCTCATCTACGAACATTCGTAAGAGTTTTACCAACTTTAACTATGATACAAATGTAAGGGGGTTTTATAGTACAAAGATGAAAATTTCAATAAATATTGCTCCGCACAATAATGTTATGAATGGTGAAATTTAAGAATAAATAGATGACTCTCCTAATACACAATGCACATAATTCCAGCTAATGTGGGGGAGCAGGATCTTACATTCTACAAACACCCTCACTACAATCCACTATCATTATGCCATATCCACAGACCAGGACACACCCAGGGCGTGTGCACACCCCTGCCTGCTAATAATAGGCTCTCGTAACATTTGTGAAGTCTTTCTAAAAACCCTAGGCATAGAACAAAACCCTTGGCTACACCCTGGCTAGTAACTGTCTGGATACTTTATCACTAGCCCTTAAAAGATACACCAGATTTCTTTTCAAAGACAATGGCTGTCACATTAAAAATAATCACATAACCTATACACATGCAACGGGGACAGCAGTTTATTACATCCCACATCTTAAAACTCTAAAGTTTTAGCAAAGACAACATAAGCTACAAGTGCATAAAATGAAAAATGTTACATCATAACCAAGAGGTATTTGCATTCTCATGACATGTACCCACTGTTTGGGCGAACCAAGAGTTGTCAGTTTCTGACAGATAGAAAGTTACAGGAGGTAAGGCTGAAACTAAACGTTCTCATACTAGAACAAATTAACGGGAGAACCAAGGATATTTGATAAGGGAAAACTTGAAGAGTGAAACAGAATGTACGCTGTCTGAAACTTTATTAGCAACAACTTCCAGATAGATACAACTCATATCAGGGTATAGGCAGTTTATGCAAATAGAAGGAGGTGGCAAATGAAAACATGCATGAAATCTGACTAGAACAATGTACCTACTAAAGGAGCATATAAAGATGCAACTATTATGACAGTATGAAAAGAAAGCTTGCCTTCACGAAAGAGATCTCTGAGAACACGGTCAAGAACAGTTGGCGGAGGTATAACCGCTGATGACTTTAATTGATCAGATCCAGCATTTTCAGCTGTGAAAATAAAAGCAGACGATTATACACAAGTTAAAGTCATATCAGACCATAGCAGGCATGGAAATCAACTTATCATAAAGAGAGCTCATCGAATTGCAGTGACATATCCAAATATTATAGCTTCAATTTGATGTGTCAAACCTGACACAAAATCTTCCATAAACCTAGCTTCCAATGATGTATCTAATGCATCAACTAATAGGTGCAATTGTGATGCAAACCCAATAATGTTATTATCTGAAGATCCACCCCTGCAGCATAATAAATAATTGGTTTCACTAATTCCGAACAAATTAAGGCATCATAACAAGGGAATGGAGTGGGTATGAATAGGGTGAAGATGATTATTGAATCACTACACTGAGCTATTAATTGAAATACTCAAAATCTAGTACTTAACAAGAAATAACTAGTGGATTCTAGCAATTAGATCTCTTCTAACTCTTCAACGTACTTTTGGTGATCTATTATGGCGTGAAACATGATGGAAGCCATATGAACACAAAAGAACAGAGCAAATAGCATATGACATTTTGGAGTAATTCAAACCTTAACCGCTTTATTAGTTAGTTATTCTACCCTATTAGGTAGTTGATGCAACATCGAAATTGGAGTTGCTAATTTCCTTAGTTTGCATAAATAAAACCATATAATTCCATGTAGATCTGTATGACATAACTATTACTTACAGATTTGGTGATAAGGTTGGGTATATGAACCACTTGTCAGCTTCAAGCGGTGAGGCATTTTCCAGCTCAGCCATATCAAGAGAACTCCCAACTATTTTCTCATACCATAAAGCAATCAATTCAACTCCTGAGAGAGTAATTTAAAAGAATCAGAGGGCAGTTAACATTACAAAATCTTACTTTACGTAATATGCTCTATAACTCTACTTCAATATATGACACACACCAGAAAATCATTACTAAAGTGGTGATTACAAGGAATGTGCAAAAGTATAAACAAGCAAATTTCACTCATGAGTTCAGGGGTGGAATGTGCTTCAGAGAAACCTTAGCAAAAGCTATAAAAATAAGGTAGTACTATGAAGCAAATCAGAACCTTTTACAGGATCTTCGGCTAAATACCACTCACTCCAAGGACAATCTTCATCCCACTGAATTTTGTTGCGGTTCTGAGTTTCCATTATCTCTCCAGATTCCATGCTATCTGCATCAGTTACGCGTTCATCTTCATCAGCATAATCATAGGGCAGGGTTCTATAGGTTAGCTTCATCTTTAAGTGGACATTAAAAAGATGCATTGATAAGTCCAACGAAGAGAAGACCTGCAGATGGGGAAGATGGTACATATATGAAACAGAAGTGGGAAATTAATTGATCTTAGGCTGACATCATAAGAAAAAATTTGCAGAGATAGTTTTCATTAATGTGGCACGTGTCACGTGAAAATTAACCTTAATATAGAGCTTTATAAAATAAAATAAAAAGGCTGGCAGACCCGACTATTAGAAACATAATAAATAGATGATCAATACATTATTCATCTAGCCATCAAATAGCATGCTTAGTGGGTGTATGGAAGCAACTTTTTGAGAGCTTAACATTTATGAGCTGCAGTATTGCAAGAAAATGTTTGGACTACAAGATAGTAGGAAAATCTCACGAAATACCAGTAAGTGGTAAATACTGATACAAGACGGGATTTCTTTCTTCATGAGTGTGGTTATATGACATTTTATTATGCAAGAAATACAGCACTTAAGATTTCATAGGGGTAAGGCTGCGTACAATCCGACCCCTCAAGCCTTACCCCGCATATGCAGGATCCACTTCGGCGGCATTGGGAACATTGTTGTATGGTTTATTTACATGCTTTTTTTTAACTACAGAGAACTTACAAATTTAGAAACAAACAATTCGTACAATCCCTCCAAATGCAGCAGTTTTATGGGAACTTGGGTACCAATGCGATCAGACTCAAATCTTCTGGTGAAAACTGTTCCCATATTCTGGATGCCTATGTAGGCATTACGAGATGGATCATGCACTGGAACAAAAGCTGGCCACAAACTGCAAAGAATTATCATCGGCTTAGTCATAAGTGATTCAAATCGGATCCAAGGCACCCATTCCATATCAAAAATTATATCAGATGGTCCAAATATTACTAACATCATATGTCAACATCTTACAGTGTTTTAAAGAGACCGTCTATCGAGCATGACCAATTGGACCAATATTCAATTCCTGAAAGACTAACCTACTAGAGAAGAAAATTTTACTCCAGACATTGAAACCATATACTACTCCTTAGACACAACATTCATTTTCTGAAATAACACCCAAAAGAATCAGCTATCCGAGTTTCTATTTTCTCTGCAGCCCAATTAAATAATTGAAGATGTCTAGAATGAGGTTAACATTCAGGCAAGTCAGATTACCAGGAAAAAGAGGTTCGCTACTTTGCTCTATTCTCTACAGAAACAATATATATAGATATATAATATAGAGTAACTTTGAGGTTCTGAGCATAAAACCTGGAGCAGTTGGAAGAAGCAATAGCAACAGCGCTTAGTAGCTTGCTGGCTTCTGGTGCATCCAGAACCACGCCACTTGCACTTTGAGGCGCGATCACCTGCATGTGAATGCAAACTTCAAAGCCAAAATATAATTTTCTGATGTATATTAAGTATATAGATACGAGACATTATATATGCATGTGTGTATGTGTGTGTGTGAGAGAGATAGAGTTAGATACCAAAAAATCTTTCACGCCAAAGGAAAGCTGCAGATCATGCAACGGACAGCTCCAGTCTGCAACTTTTTCTGAAAAAAATCCTCATTATTCAGTAAGAAATTAGTAAAAACAAACTTTTCTTATCCGAAGGAGCAAAAAATTATATTTACCATCGCTCTCGGTTTCAAAAAAGAATTCCAAGAAATAATATTTCATTGCATACTTCAATTCTGATCTGACATTGTATAAGTTCTTTTTGAAATCCAAAGAAACGGCACCCTTTTCCTATAACCGATTAACAAAGAGATTATAGGTTTCAATGCTAAACATCAAGAAAAGCAATATCTCAACTAAAAGAAAAAGACATATTAGACATCAAAATCAAACAATGAATGCTACCACTAATGTATATTTAGATTCAAAGACAACAAAAATATAAGTCGCTAAACAATTATCAGATTGCATGTAGATATAGGAGGACGACCACAAATATGAAAATGCTCGATTGGAGGAATGTCTTCACAGTCCAAACATCTCAAAACCTCTAACATATCCCTACATGATCCAAACTCCAAAGTATGAAGACATATGATACATTTCTTAAAGCACCTAAACATGTTCCTTAAAGCATCGTGTACACGTAAAAACAATTATAGTCCATAACAATGTTGATACAAACACTCCACTTGGCATAGAGTATCATACGCTTAACAACCACGCTAACAAAACAATGACGTGCCACAACGACTCCAAATAGGCTTCTACCTAAGCAAGGCGGGGGTAGGACAAAGTCAGTTACGACGAATTCTCCATTTAGAACCAAACATACCAAGAGATTCTTCGGCCCATCAGCCAACCACTGTCGGCACACGGCTTCAATCTCGGATATGAACCTACACACACATTTATCCAATAATCGAATTTCGAATCAAACTCCATTTGTTCAAACTGCAATATAATACCTTTCCCATGAGGAGGCCAAAGTAAAGTCATCAAAATGCTCAAACTGTCCCAAAATAAAAGTCACATAAGATTAATTAAATAAATATGCATAATCGTCAATACATTAAAAAGCAAATATTTTCGGAAGGTTACATGAAGTACCTCTTCTTCGTGATCCTCTTCATCATCAACAACAACACTTGAATTTTGAGTCGTTGAAGCCATAGAATCAACGAATTTATCTACTGTAATTTAATAAATTAGTTAGCGAAAATTGTATATGGTGGTGTGTTTTGAATTTTCTGCTTCAGATTGTCTACTAGATCTCGAGTATACGTGAGAGGAAGAAATGGAACGGAATAAGCATGTGTGATGTGTGCGAGCGTGCACTCAATACGGCATCACCACCTTCTAATTTTCTCGGAAAACCAAGTCCTTATATCACTTTATTAAATTTACGAGATATGTTTAGATGTAATATAAAATCAAATTCTAAATTTATACTCTTTACATATATTCATTTTATATTTTTAGATTTGAAAGTGACGGCGTAATTTGTTATCTTCAAATATGAAAGCAGTATATCTTTCAGAAATACCTATCCTTCTGGTGCGTTGTATTGAAAATAGGAACGACACTTCAGTACTCGAGGTAATGGCGGATTTGGATATTATAAAGTGGGTGTTCAAAATGTCATATATTTTGAAATGAGTGCTCAAAATACTCAAATATATTGCACTTTAAACAGAAAAATTAATTTTTATATTAATTTATTTTTGAAAATATAAATAATTTTGGCTTCTTTTCATATAGGCATCTGAACTAACGAATCATTTCAAATAAGCACATGTACCCTTCAATCTTTCAGATAGGCACCTGAACTCGATTTTTGGCACCTGAACTTTCGTATTTTTAACATTTTCACACTTTTTCAGCATTTAATTACTTTTACGAGGGTAAAAAAGCAACTAACATTTATATTTAACTCAACCTCACTATAATCTAACTCAACCTAATAATTTAACTTCATCTTCTCCAAACCCACATTCAAGCATTCTTCATCTTTCCAACCTATCTATAAGCTCCACATTCATCGTTCCCTATTTCACCTCACTCTCACCCAAATCATCAACACTTTCAGAAAAGATTTGATCTTTAATTGAGGAATTGTTTCTTAATTAGAGCAACTCACTTGCAATCAATAATCATATAACACAGGAGCTAGATTAAGAAATGTGTTGTACTATATATAATAAATCAATCGGATCTAAAATGTTGTTAGTTCGCTAAACCATGAAATTATGAATAAGGATGAAAGGTTTTTGGACTGGCACTTGAACTTTCCCCTATTATTGGCTTCTAAAATGATTTCTTTTTACTGGCACCTGAACTTTTCTCGAATTTTCTCAATATGACTAACTTGTCCCTGGGTGAAGAATTATTTTGAAGCCAAATGTTGAAAAAGTGAGAATATACTAAAAAAACAAAAGTTGAGGTGCTAAAAATCGAGTTCAGGTGCCTATTTGAAAGGTTAAAGATGTACATGTGTTTATTTGAAATGATTTCCTTAGTTCGGGTGCCTATATGGAAAAAATCAATAATTTTATATTTTTTTGTAAAAAGTGCATGTTCGACTGAACGGGGTTGAACCAAAACAGGTCCGCCCCTGACTCCAGGTATAATTATTCAATACAAAGATCGAACGGATTTATTCAATGTACTATTAATAATAAATATAATTATAATAATGATGGTTTTAATAATATATTAATAGTAATAATAATAATACCCATACTAAAAAATAATATTTATAATAATAATATCATAATTACTATTAATAATTATCATTATCATAATTAATCATAATATTAAAATAAACATTATAATATTAATAATAATAACACTAATAATAATAATAATAATAATAATAATAATAATAATATTAGTAATAGTAATAGTGATTATAAACAATGTTAGCACTCATTAATAATTGATAATCATTGGGCGAATATTAGTCCAAAACGAAACAGCATTGTTTATAATCATTAATAATGAGTGCTAACATTGTTTATAATCATTAATAATTAGTCAAAAATGCTGTTTCGTTTTGGACTAAAGATATAGTTCATTATTATTCGCCCAATGATTATCAATTATTAATGATTACTGCAAAAGGAATGAACTATATCTTTAGTCCAAAACGAAACAGCATTTTTGACCTAATTTCAATCTGCTGCTGTTAAAATGGTGACATTATAATATTAATAATAATAACATTAATAATAATTCTTATAATAATAGTAGTAGTAATTATAAACGTTGTTAGCACTCATTGATAATTGATAATCGTTAGGAGAAAATTTAGTGTTTCCCATAATCATTTACTATCGAAAATTTACTGATGATTACTCCAAAAAGAATGAACTATAAATATCTTTAGTCCAAAACAAAACATCATTTTTTACCTAATTTCAATCTGCTGCGCTTAGAATATCAACAAATAATCACCATTTGGTATTATGAATACCGAAAAAAAGCTTCGTATTCTAAGTCAGACTCACATTTGTTCGTCAACATATTAAAATAGCAATCTAATACACATTCATTTAAAATCGTTAAGCATATAAGTACAAGCTCGTAACAAACTACTTCGTAAATAAACTGTAATAAACTACTCATATATCAATCAAAGTCTTGTACAAGTACAATATCTTCAAAACTAATTCACTACTCACATCATTTCTTTGATCTTGAAACCCTTCTGATTAACACCACCAAACAAAACAGACGAAAAAATACAAAAAACCCAAGCAAAATATACACATTTGTCCATCTCTGTGTTTCATGTAACCCCCTTTGATCCAAAACATCTTTACCAGTAACCATGCAAGTACTGTTCTCTGAGTACCAGATCAAACACCTTGTGAGCAAGCATGAATACTCATTGATAAGCAATGCATCCAATGCATATTTGTATATAGATAAGTAATGCATAAACTGCCAGAATCTGGGCATGCTATTCTTGGAGATGAAGTAGCCAGAGAACAAGAAAAAACCGGCGAGGAGAAGCGTTACCAGTGAAGTCCCTGCTATGTAATTTGGAGCCACTGAGCCCAAGAACATGACAAATGAATTTGCCATTAAAAGGATGATCCAGATCACTAGAACGAAGAAGCCGAATGCTTGCCATGTTGAGCAAAGACCAACCAAGAAATAGAGCGAAACAGAGTAAAGAATCGCGACAACTAGAAGGTATGGGAGGAAAACTAAGGTGTTTGCAATGAGATATGAGGATAGCCTGTAAACTCCACTTGAAGTTTCTCTCAAGAGAATCGGCCTCTCGTTGATGAAGATAGGAAGAGTGTCTGTTGTAGATGAGAGAAGGAAAGTAAGAGTGAATGCAAATAGGCCTAACCTCTTCACAATTCCAGTTTTGTCGTAGCCAATGTTTATGTAGATTGTTCCTAAGACGAGTCCTACAACGATTGCTTGCAATGAGTTTGTCAAAAGAAGTTGTTTCGTCCTGTAAATTATCAGCCAGTATCTTCTATACAGTGTAGAGATCTCTTGGATCCTTGAACTTCTGTATCTGCAGACCTGTTTTTCTTGATTTTTTCTGTCGTAAGAGGCGATTGGGGCGTTGAGTTTCTCCTTTTTGGGCTCTGATTCTGCTTTGGCCGTTATCAGCTGACCTAGAACTTCCATGGCATACTCAAGAGCATTGAGCTGTTGAGGAATAGATAAGCCATTCGATTCCAAGAACGTCGTGAGTGAAGAAAGCGTCCCATGATGGACAACGGATCCTTTTGATAGGAGAAGAATGTTATCAATTTTAGAAAGGATCTTGAAACTCGGCTGATGAATTGATAAGATAACAGTCCGGTGACGTGAATCCGAGATGGATCTAAGGGTCTGGATGATACTGAAAGCTGAATTACTATCAAGACCTGATGTCGGTTCATCAAGAAGTAAAACAGCAGGATCATGAAGGAGACTTAATCCAATCGAAACTCTCCTACGTTCGCCTCCTGAAAGACAACTTCCGAGTCTCGTGTTGGACAAATGCTTCAGCCTTAACTCAGCCAGAAGGGAGTCCACGATCACAGAAATCTCGGATGTCTTCGGGTTGAGGAGTTTGGCAGCAAAGGTAAACGTTTCGGAGACTGTAAGAAGAGGCAAGCAAGCATCATGCTGAGGAACATAAGCAGAGAGTTTCCTGAATGAGGAAGGGTTCAAGGGCGAAGAATCAAGGAGAAGAGTTCCCGTTGTTGGTGATGTTCGCGCTGCAAGGATGTCGAGTAACGTTGATTTTCCAGCTCCGCTAGGGCCAACGATGGCGAGGATTTGGGATGGATATGCAGTGAAAGAAATGTCCTTCAAGATGTATGTTGGAGGTGTTTGGTTGCATGGTTTGAAGAAGAGGAAGGTAGAGATAAATGTGGATGTTGAAAGTGATTTTGTGTATGAGATTGAAGAAGCTGAAATTTCATGGCAAGCTTTGGGAGTTGGAGTTGAAGAAGATGATTTATCCATTGAAAGATGAACAAAGGAGTGAAGAAAGTAGAACTAGAGTAGAATCAAGTGAGGATATGGGAGAAGTGTTCTGCTAGTATATTGTGGATATGAAGACAAACTATTAAGCTCGGGCACAGATGAAGTGGTAAAGAGTTTGGGTGAATAGCATCACTCATTACGTCTTCTGCATCGCGTGGGTTCTAGACACTTTACTATTAAATTATTTTGATGAAACAAGATTCAAAATATGCATCCATGCATATAAACGACAACTGCAGAAGCAAACAAGTTGTTGTCACGGATCATGTGTAAACCAAATGTTCTAGTCACGGATCATAGCTAAAGTTGTACCGAATAGGATAGTTCGCTCATAACCATTGTAGGTAAATACGTCATGTGATCTTGGTTTAGTGGTTATCGATCCATCCTTTATAATTGAAAGTTTTGGGTTCGATGCTTCTGTCTCTTTTGTAGTGTAGATTTCCCCTCCACGATAATGTAAGATTTACTTATGATATCACTTGACAAAAAAAAGAGTAGAGCTTGTTAAACGGTTTATGAAATTAAAAGAATTATTGTGATATTAACTATACAAACTAAAAAATAAATTATACTTTTACGTTTGGACATACATTTTGATAACATGTTAGCAAGCTTTGAATTAGGAGGTCATGGTTCAATTCTTGTTGGAGATAATTTGTCTCAAAACTAGTTTTACTTACATTGTAGTATTAACTATATTTTATATTCACAACCAATCCCAATGTTCCTTGACTAAGGTAAGACTATTCACAGCAGGGGATAATTATCCCTGCCATATCAGATTATTTTTACGTCACATCATCAAATATTCCCAAATATTATGCTTAAAATTTATTTATATATCTTTACTATTTATGCTTAAAATGTATTTTGGTATCTCTCATTATCTCTAAACACAAAATTAACTGTAATATGATTACTACCAAAATTGGTGGAATAATTAAAATACCAATTGAATTTGTCTTGACTAGACTTAATGCAATACCAAACCAAATTATATAAATCACAATAGAAAATAAAAATTTAATTTGAGTACACCAATCAAATTTGTATTGTTTATATGTATTAAGTATTCAAGTTTAAAATTGTGAGTATATTTTGTAAAATTTCATAATTAAGATTCCAGATTTGGGTGTTATTTTGGTTAATAAATTTGGAGTGCAATAAATTTGGTGTTACTTTTTCACATTCCATAAAAAAAAACATTTCTTAAATGACCATGAAACCCTTGTGAGCATGGTGCTCACAAAATAGTTGTAAGCATATAAGTACAACTCTCCAATTATCCTCTATTGTGGAAATTTGTGGGGACATTGTCTTCCAATTAACCCCTATTGTGGGTAGTCTAATAGACAATTGTCACGGGCGTCACTATAAGAGTGTGCTTCTCCACAAGTGTGTGGGGTTTAATCCACGGTAAGTGTATGAGTAACTCTGCATTTGTTCAAGGGAGGACCTGCTTGTGGGTAGTTACCCAGAGTCTGGGCACTCTTGAGGTGGAGTACCGGACCGCTAGAGGCACATTACGGATTTACCTCCTCTGTTGAACGATGGGTTAGCCAAGCGGGGGCGCTTAAGATGAGGTAATAGACAATTATCTCTTCAATTCCATATTATGTTATAAATGTTTATGTTATTAATGGTAATTTTTATTGAAATTTAATATCAAAACTCTCAAAATAGATAATTTATCATAAAAAAAAATCTGTTCTTTGAGGTTCGGGAGTATATTAATTACTATTTAAATAAATATTTTTTTTATTAATCTAATTGAATTAAAATTTTAAAATGAGCTATATATGCTAACTCGGAGCTAGAACTAAGGACTGCATCTGTTCGGTAATCTTTCACGAACCAATTCCAAAGCTCGTTTGTTGACGAGCTGAATTAAAAATTTGAGTTCGAGCTTGGCTCGGGTCGACTTGTGTACAGTTCTATCTGGCCATCGAGGATAGCCGCCAAGAGCCCAAGAAGCCTTTTTTTAAGACCTAACTTCTTAAACCCAAGTTAGGTGGGTGGCCCAATTTGAAAGGCCAGTCCAGCAACAGTTGTCTATAAATATGGAATGCAGTAAATCTCTAAACCCTTAAATTAGGTCCTCCATGACATAGCCTCAGCCTTGAGCTTATACAATTTGTGTAGTTTGTGCTTTTTGGTTATGGCTTTGTCCCAAAGGACCTTACAGCAAATCATCCAAAAGCATCTCAGAAAGCTGATGTTTGTTTCAATCAGATATTTGCTCGCTATGGTGCTTACATCTTCGTATTTTTTTGTATTTGTAGCTTGGTTCGGGGACATCCGATAAAATTGGAACAACGTATTTTTAGTTTCAGTTCTTGTGAACTTTCTTCATTTTCATACAAAACCAACATGGATTTACTGACAACATTATATTTTTATTTTTGTTATTTTTACAATTTACATCTTTTTCGATTTAGTTTTGTGATTTTTAAAATGAATTGTTTATATCATATTCTTTAATTTTTGGATAAAAATATATTCAATAGGAGTATGATATTTCGACAGAGTTTACTGGATGGACAAAATAATCAATTAATTAAATCTGTATTAGATCAGATTTTCAAGCACAGATAAAAGTGATGCTCAATTTTTTTTTTGGGATGAAGTTTCAAAGCTTCATTGATATTGGCTCCATCCCTATTATATTTGATATGGTCCTATGGACATACACATTATTAAAAACGTAATTATTTCATATTTTATATGTGAAAAAATTATATTTTTTAATTTTACTCACTATTTTTAGTTGTTCTTTTATTTATTTGTGCATTTAGTTATTTGGACAGCAAAAAGATTTGTTTTTATTTACTTGTTGTTTATATTTTCAAGACATTTTTTAATTTAGTTTTTTTATTTTGACCTTGTCATTAAATGAACATGTATTTTGTCTTATAACTTGAGATGTCATCATTTATTCCTACAATAAATGAGGGTATACAAGTAAATAATATGAAATCATTAATTCTTGTGCCAAAGTCTAAAATGACAATTAAAAAAACGGAGGGAGTAAAAAAATACTCCCCCATCCCTAAATGATTGTCACATTTTGACTTTTGATAGTCAACAAAGCACAAGTTAAAACATAAATATCTATTATTTTACATACGAAAAAATTATAAAAATTTAATATTTCAAAAATATATATTGAGACGAATTTAACAATGTCCCACAAGACTATCTTATTTCGTATCGTTTAATGAGAATTCATGATCAAATTTTGTTATGTTTGACTAATAAAAGTCAAAATGTGACAATCTTTTAGGGATTGAGCGAGTATATCGAAAATGTCAAATGATGATTAATTCAAAAATGATATAATTGGTTTGTTCATACCTTTATAAGAGAAAAAAAAATCAAAAGTACATCAATAATGTAAAATTGTGTTGAGTTTAAAGTACATTTATTTAGAAATAAAAAATTAAAATAAAATGATAATTAAAAAACAACAGTGGTAGTGTTCTTATGACAGATGAAAATTTATGATCAAAATTTAAAATGAAAAATAGTTAAACATCCTTATAAATGATACGCTCATTTAAGGCGCCCCCGCTTGGTTAGCCCATCGCCCAACAGAGGAGGTGAATCCAGGAGGTGCCTCTAGCGGCTCGGTACTCCACCTCAAGAGTGCCCAAAGTAGGCTGGGTAACCACCCACAAGCAGATCCTCCCTTGAACAAATGAAGAGTTATTCATGAATCTGCCTTGGATCGAACCTACACACTTGTGTAGAAGTACACTCTTATAGTGAAATCTCTTACCATTTGAGCTATGTCCCGTGGGTTTTTATTACAAGACAAAAAAAGATTACTCGTTCCAAATTTAAGATCTTGGCTCAAATTGTGATTCTGAACTCATTAGTCAATATTAATACTCCCTCCGTTCCTAAGAGATTGTCACATTTGATTTTTTGTGATCAACAAAACACGATTTAAAACATAAATATCTAGTATTTTACATGCGAAAAAATTATAAAAAAAATTAATATTTCAAAAATATATATTGAGACGAACCTAACAAGATCCCACAAGACTATTTTATTTCTTATGGTTTAAAGGGAATTCATGATCGAATTTTATAATGTTTGACTAACAAAAATTAAAATATGACAATCTTTTAGGGACGGAGGAAGTAATATATTGGTGTCATATTTTATTAGATTTATCTTCATATGTAATGTTTGAAACATCAATATATTTATACTACTCCCTCCGTCCTTTTTTAGTTGTCGTTCTAGCATCAAATTTTTGTTTATTGAATTTATTAACTAACCAATTATATAGTGTCAATTGATTGTAATTTTACATTTCAATGCACTTTTTAACTCTTTTTTACTTTTTCTTAATCTATGTATAAATAATTAAAACGACAAGTAAAAGAGACGGAGAGAGTATTTATGTAATCTTACATTTTGAGATGTAGTCATGTAGGGAACCAAAAACACTCTCAAATTCAAGGGCCACCCTAGGGGAGCACGGGCACTCCTTTCGATATTAGATATTCTCGATAGAAGGATTAATGAAAATATTAGTAATATTTATCTCCGTCCCTAAAAGATTGTCACATTTTGACTTTTGTTGGTTAAACATAACAAAATTTGATTATGAATTCTCATTAAACGATAAGAAATAATATAGCCTTGTGAGACCTTCTTAGATTCATCTAATATATATTTTTAAAATATCAAATTTTTATAATTTTTTCGCATATAGAATAATATGTATTTACGTTTTAAATCGTGTTTTGTTGACCACCAAAAGTCAAAATGTGACAATCATTTAGGGATGGAGGGAGTAATATATTATGAAATTACCAAAATTTACTCCCTCCGTCCCTAAACGATTGATACACTGACTTTTATGATCAAACTTATATAAAATTGATCAAGAATTCTCATTAAACGATAATAAATAATGTAGTCATGTGAAATCTTGTTAGATTCGCCTCAATATATATTTTTGAAATATCAAATTTTTATAATGTTTTCACATATAGAATAAAAGATATTTACGTTTTAAATCGTGTTTTGTTGATCATTGAAATCAAAATGTACCAATCATTTAGGAATGGAGGGAGTAACTTTATTGACAAGTAAAAACATATTGACATAACAAGTGTTAGACTAGAATAATTATAAAGATCTGTAATTGACAAGGATATTTTGAAATATAGGTGATGAACTGAAAATATTTTATAAACATTATGTGATTGTTGTGGACAGTTGTCCTAAATTAAATAGTATACGAAGGTACGAAGATCACTCATTCCAGAACAACCAAAACACTTGACAAACATGGACGAAAGGACAAAAATGAGAAATTTAAAACAAAAAATGACAAAGTAAAACGAAATATCACGTTTCGTCCTTTTTATCCAACACAAAGCCAAGACTACATGCAAGTAGGGGTGTGCACGGTTCGGTTCGGTTCGGTTTTGGACAAAAATAAAAACCGAACCGACATCATCGGTTCTACGCTAGATAGAACCAAAATTGGTTCGGTTCCAAACGGTTCGGTTCATATCGGTTCCAGCTCGGTTCCGGTTCGGTTTCGGTTCTGGGCCGGTTCTGGGCCTCGTGTTTCGGACCTAAATTTGAACCCACTTTCGGCTTTGAAATATTAGGTTTGTTCGTTTCTAGCTAATATTATTATTCATTCTCAACTCAAATCTAAATGTGATTAGTATTGTTTTATATTAAATGTAACTTATAATTAAGTTTCAAAGATATATCTACTCTATATAAGTTTAACGAGCTCCTTTTCAAACTAATTTTGAAATTTGTACACACATTTGTCACATGGTACCAATTTTTAAATATATATGCATCCATATATTAATAGCTTAAAACATATTCACTTATCAATTATTATATCATACTAACAATAAACAATGTTGAATCCTCTCACCAATTATAATTTACTAAACTTAATTTTTTCTACATAAAATTAGTCATCGGTTCGGTTCGGTTTTTATCGGTTCTCCCACAAGGCGAACCGCGTCGGTTCGGTTCCCTCAAAGGCGGAACCGAAATCCGTTCGGTTTCGATTTTCCTCCACACCCCTACATGCAAGTATGCAACTACAGCTGAAATGTAAAGACAGTAAATAACATGCCATCATTTTATTACTTTGAAACTCATAAGAATCATGTTTGTCGATTATAACTGCAACAACACACAAGTCCCACCAAAACTGAAATTACTTATCGCTCGATCTATTAGTGAACTATCTATCCAGGGATTGTGAAAGATGTTTCACTAGAAATATTCTTGTTATTGCTTCGAGTCATATTTCCCTCCCTTGATGCTTATTACTCAGGTTGAAACCCCAAAACAACTAAATACATTTCCTACATTTCATAACTCCATTAGTTTCTATAAATAAACAGTTAAAAAGAGTCTACTTCCCTCACTCTCTCATGCATTTTCAGTTTCTTTCTTCGTGAGCGAGGGAATAAAAGCTGCTGGATTTGCTTCTCAGCTGCCCCTTCAGACATAGCCTGCAAAACGGAAGAAGTGGACATTAAAATGATCCGAGAACCTGTTTGATTGTCTTATATTAGCAGTTGTAACTATGAGCTAAAAGGGTGTCAAGAGAAAACTAGTTGATGTTTTGATACAATCTATGCATTGATTTGATACCAACATAATAAAATTAAGTTTTATACATCAACAAGAAAGTAAGTGCTTAGCTTACCCTGACTTTGAAAGGAAAACGATGTGTGCGTACTTCAGATCCGTATATGACTCTAACATCGATGCCATGGCTGTCAATTCCGATTAAATTGGCACCCTATGTAGCAACTTGAATGAGTTAATTCACCTGGAATAATTCTTTAGTACTCATAGAAATGGTACATCTCATATATCTTTTTGGAGAACAGAAAACATCAAATGTTCATATATTAAAGCACTGCACGACAAAAATGTGACACACTCCGTAAAGATTTAAAATGAGAGATGATGCATTGATAAGACACCATAACTGAGGAAGATAGGAACACAACATGGGCACATGTAACAACGCTGTCACATTAAGATCCACCTTTGCAAGTCTAGCATATCAAGAATAGATTGAAATCTTATATTTTTTGCTTTACAAGATTTATTTTTGGAATTTTGACTTTTTATTTATGCACCAGGAGTTCTATTAGTACCTCAACATTCAGTCCCTTCTTTCTGCAAAGAGCTCTTAGTGCCGCATTATACCTAACTCTTCCTTCATCAAGTCTCTCTATTATTCCGGGAACTGTGTGTACAAGAATATCAGGCTCAGCATCTTGAAAGTCATGTAACCTGATTGTTTTCTGCAGAAAAGGAAACAATTTGAAAAAATGAGGTAGCGCATAGGTTATGAGATGGCAGAACAATGTAAGATATCAAATTACATGCTCACTACAAAATTGGACACCCGAATATACGGATATACTCTATATTTTATGGCATCTGTTTAGCCAATGAAGGTATCTTAATGTTGTTTCATAAAAAAATGGTAACTCAAACACAGCATACTGTAGATCGAATCTAATAATGGAAAATTGATGCAGCATTACATTTTGCACCATGTCTGTATTCCGTAATATAGCACTCTTTACAATATACATACAACAGTTCTACAAGTAACTAAGCAAAATACACATACCTGGACACCATAAACAGAGAATAGCTCTATTTTCACAATGTCCAGTCTATAAAAGGTGGAACGAACTTGTTGTATGTTGCCTCTGGGACTTAAGGTTCTAGGTTCATCATCTGAAACCAAAACGGAAAATGAATGAAAGGGTAGAATCACTTTACCCAATATGACCAACAATAATGATGTTTCGAAGTGCACAAGGAAACAAAACACATGATGGCATTAGTTTAAAGACAATTGCGTACAGGAAATTAAAAGTACTTTTCCAATGGATCGTAATTCTTCTAATTTTTATATTGTTCCCTTGGTTTTGTTTGGGTTATGTTAATGCAGCTTTTATGAAAGTGAGGCCTTCAAAACCAAAATGGGAAGGCAAGAGCATTTATAAATCTACTCTCAATTGAGATATTCAATAACACTTCCTTACTCAACTGAAAAAAGTAACGAGATACGTGGAGGAGTTCTTCTAGCAAAGGAATGAATCTTAAATTAAGCTGCATGAAAGCAATATGCTAAACATCTCCTTTCACATGCAGTACATATCACTATGTAGTCATACATTAGAAATATATTTTCACCTTTCCAGTCTGATATGTAGCCATCACTATCTTCTCCATTAAACAGCCTACGGAGATATATCTCTTCATCAATGAAGGCAGGCTTGAGCTGTCCCCAGATTGAAACGCCATTTGAAGGATGGTCCATCATTTTATCATATTCTGCATACAAGGCCTAGAAGGCAGATAATTTTTTACAGCGTCATTACTCACTGTACAAAGATAACATGTTGTACAGATAGGCAACGTAATCACAAGGGTTGGATCAATACATTGTCACATATTATACTACACTTATCCAGATATTATACATGAACTACTACATAGCATGCACCATTTGTTAGATTAAGTTCAGGGGATATTACCCTTGGAGGGAGGAAAATAAGTTAATGAGAAATGATACATCGTAGCTGCTTCATATTCGACTAATCTCCACATAACTTGTAAAGAGAAGGTCTAAAATGATGAACCATGAAGAAGTGAGGTTCTCCAAGAAATTGAATTACAATGATATTGCAGGTTTCAAGAATTAATAGGTCTGTTTTGAACACAATCAGTCAAGAAGGGATCAGTAACTGTCAGCACCACGATTTATGCTATAGCACATCAATCAACACGTACATAATTACTCAAAAGACAGAATCACATACTCCACACTGGTGATTTTTTTTGGGGGGGGAGGGGAGGTACGCAACTGATCAACAACTAGCTGAGAAGAATGGCATAACTAGGAGCCAGATAAACAAAAATTCTGATCGGCATCATGTATCTATTATCACTCTACGTGGTACCTAGAAGTACACTCTCATGCGTCTTTCAGAACCATGTAGAATTTACAATATTTTGACGTTATACGATATAAGTTATACACTTAATAATTAACCCAATTGACAAAGTGCATAATGTTATTCCCTCCATCCTAAAATCTAAGGGCTTTTCCCAAATATAGAAATCCCAAAATAGTTTCCTACTTTGACTAAATTGTGAGAGGAGAGAATGGAGGGAAAAGTATTTTTAAGGAACATATTCAAACTTGCATTTTAATGTGTGTATTGACAATCACCCCTAGGATTTTGAGATGGAAAGATACAAAAGAATAGAAAAACTTAATTATCATCATGAATTGAAGAACCAACATATCAGTGTCGGCTGTGAGCATATTATTCATTGACAGGAGAAAAACCATCATTTTACTTGGACAAACTATAGGACACATAGTTAAGACATTGTTCTTTTGAACTACTCTTTTAATGATGCTTATTTTCAAATAGTGGAAGAATTAATAGTTAAGACAATGATCTTTCACATCTTGTCACCTAGGCTACTAGAGATAAGTAAGCACCTTCCTGAGGCATTTGGAAAAGTAAGTTGGATGAAGGCTATCGGGCATTCCCCAATCCACTTGTTCATTCGGTGACTCAAAATCGTCAACCTGAAAACATCAAGAAACTTTTGAACACAACTGATGCAAACTAGATGAAAGCTGACCACAAAGAAGAGGGAATTCATTAATGTTTACCTCAAACTCAAGATAGTGAATGGGCAGAGGGATATCCCCACCGAAATCCCTCTCCAAAACGCTGTAATCTGAGCTATCTATCTTTTGACTTTCATATTGACAGAGGTCTATCCCAATTAAAGCATTCTGAAGCATTAGATGGTAAATCAGTACAAGCAACATCTTACAATACCTGACATATTTCAAAAGAGATCAAGTGCTCTGAACAAGAAATCATTTGGTGATTTGCAAATTAATGAAATTATAATTATCAAAGAGAGGACGAAATGGATACAAAACATAAGAAACGGCCCATTTATAGAACACTAAGATGCATTCTCTTTAATAATATTCTTATGGTGATAAGCAAATTACGAAATAAATCAGGCTCAAGCCAACAGACATAAGAATCACTCTGTTGTTACTGTACTTCAAAGTCCTGTGCTAAACCTCAAGAAAAGTATACATACACTTTTCAACCATGAAAACAATTGAAACAATATATTTCTTGAGAACAATTGAACTAGAGGGAAATCACCACTGGGTTAGTTGCTTCAATATCTTCCAAGATATTTTCGTCATCATTGATCTCAAAAAATATATCTGTCAGAAACAATCTTTTAGTTAGATGAAGAACATAGCAGAGTATACTTCAACTCATTGAAGTTCACGGAAACAAACCTCCATATTCATCCACTATATATCCATGTTCTGCCCATGAATTCTGTTCATATGGTTCAGAGTGTATTAAACCAGGGAATATTAAGAGACCATTGTTATTCGCCTAGACAAAGATCAAAAGTCAGTGTGCTTTCTGTGTTGAAGAACATCTTGTTGACTGACTAGAACAGACAAGAAAATGAAAGATCCTAGGAATCTTGCAATGAGGACTTTGTGCTTCATAATATAAACATAGATTTGGAACACCTCTACGGTTGTCCTGGCTATTTCAGCATCTGTAAGTCTAGTATGTTTGGGAGTCCGGCGATTTATGATATCTTCTAGAGGATGATAACCACTACCACCAACGAGATTTGAGGAATCGGGAACTGAATCTGAAAAGTCAGCGGCGACTGAAACTCTAGAGTTGAAGTTCTCTTGTACTCTTGGAATCCAATCCAGTTGAATGCCTCCAAATAAAGAATTATGACACCTGAAACTGCAAAGAAGATATTCATCAGAAAGTGATGTGACCAAACACACCCAGAAAATGTACCTTGATCCTCTGTATTACATAATAACCAAATATGTTACAACAGTTTCTAATGGCAACTGAAAACCTCATAATCCTTGTTATCTATTTTGAAGCTTAATTATGACAATTGACAACACTCATTCTTGTCTTTCTTCGATTTCGGTCCCTCCCACTACAATCCTTGATCTAGGAAAAGTATGTTCTAATGAAGAAAAGTGATGAAACCCCTTCAAATATATCATGCATTTAAATTGAATAATGTGCCTGGGACGGGTATGATAAGTCGAAAGAAAACTCAATCACAAAAAGCAGAAAGCTCATTTATGAGAAGATTGATACCAGTTATTGTCAGATTGTCTTTCTTAAAGGTTTCAAAACCATATCATTGACTGAATAACACTAGAAATATTCATAATTATCATATTTATAACTTCAGAGTGGGCCTTAATACTATTTTCGTCCTTTTTGCTATAGACATAAGTTATGACAGCTGAACTATAAATTGCAGCATCAGCACCTCACCTTATGCTAGAATGATCAGGGAGTCTCTTAACTTTAACTGGTTGTTTGAACAATCCAGGACTGGCTCCACTGGTTGAGCAACTAACACCGTCTCCGGGACATGAATGACAATGGGAAGAGGCTGAAACAGATCTCAGCAACCGTAATTAGGTATGCTTACACATTGATGAATTTGTGTATAAGAGATGTAAAATGAATCACCAAGAGTGTGGTGACCCACAACAGAAGGCCAAAAGATAAAGAGTCTAACATGCATCCTTATTATTATTTTTTCTGTTTTGTTTCTCTTCACACCCAGGCAATAAACATCTGTACTTCGTTAAGGATTTTAGGTAAGTTTTTCAAAGATAACTACACAGATCAAGAATTTATCTAGAATTTTTAGATAATCCACCTAGGTTTCAATTTAAGGTGGAAGCTGCAGTCTCCCCATGGTTCTTATTTTCCATGTCCAACGCCTTAATTTGTTTAGGATTTCCCAAAGAAGGAATACGCTGATTAACAAGTCTAACCAAATGTATCCATTCCAACTGCTTTAAGTGCGTTAGAATACCAAATAAGCGATCTTTTATTCAAGTATTCATAAACTTCGAACATGATCCTCCTTTCCAACAACATTTACAGGGAAAAAATAGTATGCCTCACTTATCCAGCTTTAACTTGTGCAGCTCGAGAGCATTTTCGGTTATAAGGGTAAAATTAAATAGTAAAATAGGTGAATCCAAAACTCATAGATTTTTAAGACACTGACTGTCATCTAAAACAGGGAAGTACCCTGAAAGTATGTTCTCCTGTGTCATTCACGCAAATTCCTATTTCCACGATATCGCTCAATGATGTAACTTCGTCAGACAATCACCGACGCCAACTAAAGGTAGTCATTAAAACTTTAATAACTCGTGTTATTAGGATCAACAGATTAAAAAGGAAAGACTTAAGGTGTTTTACACTACTACTATGCTACCGGCAAACATCATAGAATCATATAATCGAAACACCATGTCAGTCGAGTTTACTAAATAATAACATTGTCGCAGCCGTATGGCTCACTGGTATAATCAATCAAATCATTCACCGGCTCTTCATCCCCTACATTTGTACCCACCTTAATTTTCGCAGTTCTTTCACCATATTCTAATATTAATCAAAAGCATCTTTCATTCAACACCTATATTCAATATCTTACTTTATAACTTTTAAAATCTAATTTTATCCTAAATATTGATCGAAATACTTAAAATTTCATTTATGAATTTTAGAGCAAATAATAGGGGACCATATATAAAACACTATTCACAAAAATAAAAATAAATATAAAAGGTTTGAGAATCTGTTCTGATATTTTGATCGAGAAAAAGTCAAACTAGCCATCGTTATGATCTATGCAACAAATTAGTCATTTTTAACAACATTTAGACAACAACTCATAGGTTCGATCGTATTCAAACACCAAACAATTTGAATAAACAAATAATTATTCATTTAATAACATGGAAAAAAAACTATATATTCAACAAAAATATTCTTTTACTAATTTTGAACTTTTTTAGGTACTCATGATTCACTTCATCAATACAAAAAAGGGACGAATAAATGAAAAAAACTAAATGAGATTTCTTTTGTCGAGTACTCACCTATAGAGATCATAGAGGAGGCTCTGGCTGACGTAATCATTTTCGCATTTAACATTTTGGTTTATTCAGAGAGTGTAATAAATGAGAGAAAGAGAAATTTGTTGTGTTGTACTGTATCTGATGCTGAAACTGAGATTTTGGGCATCTCAAAAAACAACAAAAGTTAGTTTTTTTATATTCCGTCGTCATTCATTTGTACATTTTGACTTTTCATGGTTAATAAAATAAGATTTAAAACATAAGTATCTTTTATTTTACATGTGAACAAATTATAAAAAAGTTGATTTCAAATATGTATATTGAGACGAATCTAACTATATCTCATATGACTATATTATATCTTATCATTTAATGAGAATTCATTATCAAATTTTGTAAAATTTGATCAACAAAAGTCAAAAGGTACAGATGGAGGTAGTAATTGTTAGGCTACATTTCTCACACCACCCCAACTAACTTCAATATTTTGATTCGACTATAATTTTCCATATTTTCAAATAAGGGATTAGACTTTCCCATTTTTTAATTTATCCCCTGAAACACATTCTTTTGCTAAAAGATGACTAAAATTCATTTAACACAAAAAAAAGAGATTTTGATAAAGAATATATTTTTAGGGTTAATCTAAACAAAAAAAATAGAAGTCTACTTTTATTTATATATGTAAATAATAACTAAATAGAAATTAGCCCCATTTTCTTCTTCCTACATTTACAATACCACCATCAACCTTTACTACCACCACCTCTGTCACCCCCTCTGCCACCCCCTCATCACTACAAGACTCCAACAAAGATACATAAATGTTTAAGACACTCCACAAAGACACATAAACTTTTTATGATTGTTGAAGACTTCTAACCACCAACGTCCCACTTACAAGCTAACCACTTCGTGATTCTTGCACCGTTATGCAATCTGAGCAACAACCTTCAAGAGCTGGCGCGAAACACCAGCACATACGTAAATGGGTACATGGCCGGCCCTGGGGGTGGCAGGGGGACGACCGCCCAAGACCCCGGAATTTTGGGGGGCCCCGAATGTAAAAATATGTTTGTATACATATTAAACGTATAATGTAAACAAGCAATAGATGCAGCTTATTGCCCAAAAGAACTCTAACTATTTAGTACGTCGCGGAATCAAACCCTGGAACGCTCTTCTTTTTTTAGCAATCAACCCTTCAAAGTTTTAATTAAGCTACCTATCTAATCCAGGCGACACGATAAAAAGGAAATATAATACTCCCTCCATCCCTAAATAATAGTCCCATTTACTTTTTCACGGTCTCCGAGACACAATTTAAAACGTAAATATTTTTAATTTTATATGTCTAAAAATTATAAGAACTTGATATTTCAAAAATATGTATCGAGACGAATCTAACAAGATCTCATATGACTATTTTATTTCTTATCGATTAATAACAATTTACGGTAAAAACTTTCGAAGTTTGACCCAAAAAGTCAAAACGGGTCTATTAAATAGGGATGGAGGGAGTATCTAATTACCAAAATATCTTAAATATAATGCTTAAGGATTTAGTTAAGCAGACAAAAAAATCTCATATGTTATACACACCAAAAGAGCATATTTTATGAGTGAAATTATTAGTGCCCCTCTCCCTATTTGGAAGTGTATTAAGCCAAGAAAGTTCAGTTGACACCAAACTAATAATGTTACACCTAAAAAATGAAATACTCCCTCCATTTCTTAGTTGACTTTTTACGGTTTTATTTATATTTTTTTTAGTTGACGTTTTTTACATTTTCAAAATAATATTTATCAGTATTTCCTATTTAATGTGTTTAAAATAAGTTCTTGATTAATTCATTTATCTAAGAAAATATTTATTCATTGACGTCAAAAGTGTTAGAATGACAACTAAAAAAACGAGCCCATCACCACTGTCGTGTGATGAGTGTTGCCCCAATAAAATTCTCCTTTGCATCATTGTCCGAAACAAAACACAAACATGAACTCGACCTCCTTCTCCAACACCTACTTCATTACAAATTCAAACATTTTCCATAACATCAAAATCAAGAACTCCTTCAATTTCAACCAATTTATACCAACAACCATAACCATACCAGCAAAAAGAAGACAAAAGATTAATATTATAGCTGCATTGCCATCTTCCTCTTCTTGGGATGAGAAGCCTTACATGGTTTTACCAAATGGGATAGTTCAGTTTTTGGACGAAACTGATGTTGTCACGTTTCTTGACCCACCCAAAGAGCTCATCCCTTTCGACCCTTCTTCTTACAACCATGCAGCTTATCTTTGGTATTTTTTCAAACAATTGGTGTGCATTATTCTATCGGGTTTTGTACTTTGATGTGTTGGTTTTTGAATTTTGAGCTAAAATATTTTTATATATGATGTATAATTATGATGAGATTATGCCAAATGTTAGTAATTATAATGTACATTAGCATTAACATGACTGTGAACAAACTGTATTGGGGTGGGGGAGGGTGTAAAGGGGTCGGATAACCTACTACTTACCGGTGTGATAACAAAGAGGCTGTTTCCGAATTGAGCCATGTGTGAAGTGAAAACACTATCTACTACTTCATAATTAATAAAAAGTTTAGGTACTTTAATGCTAGAATGGTATAGTTTGTTCAAACCAAAGTTATGTGTCAAATAAGACTACAGATTTCTTTAATGATGTCAAAATTAAACTGTTACAATCTTCCAATGTGTTTGGAATGGTGCGTGTTCGGGTTTAATATTCTTTCTTTCTTTCTTTCAATCTAATCTTGATCACTGAATACAGTAGAAATAAATTACTCTGTAATACTGTGAAATAACTTGTTAAAATGAGTGTATATGTAGTGGAATTGGTAAATTTATGTTACTGCTTGAGCAGGAAAAAAATTGAAGATATTCCAGAAGAAAGGCGGCATCGTTTGCTAGTGTTCCTAAATCCGAGGTTTGTTGCTTTGTCTGAGCATTCTTAATTGATGTGTTTTTTTCTGAAGTTGTTTGTATTTGATAATAAGACACCTCATACAAGCAACCAGCATATAGCCAAAATCTTTAAATGAATTACAATGTCAGGCTTATATCAAAAGCATGGGGGATAGCAGGTACACGTTATGATGATCCCAAGTTAATGAAGAAAAGTGCATCAGCATTCCTTTCCAATGGAGGCAAAGACGATTTAGTCGAATCTTGGAACTGTCGAACTAGTGGAGGTAGATTGGACTTCAGACTTTTCTTTTATACTTATATTAGGATTGTTTCGCCATAAATTGTTTCTTCGAAATTCAATAATTGGGGTAATTGGAGATGTGCATTCTTTCCTTTGATAATAGAGTTGTATATTCATATTCGAAGCAACATGGCAACTTTGATTGAATAGGAAAGAAATGAAGTAAAACATATAGTATATAGTAATACATGCCATTACTTTACGTATTCTGTTGTAGGTAGATTGCTGTCACTTTTTTTTTTTTTTTGTAAATTAGCGATGAGGTGAGTTTCGAACCCAGGACCTTCTGGTCATTAGCAAGAGCCTTTTCCTCTAGGCTATTCGATTAACTCCCGATTGCTGTCACTTTTGGTTGGTATTGACTTAATTCATGTTCCCAACTGACTCTCCTATAGAAGGATAAGTAGAACTTACTGTCTATAATAAATTCTATGTGTCCTTCACGAAGACGATTTCTGCGTTACAGATAGCAGCTTACAAGCATGCAAGCTAAACCATTAGCTACAATGGTGTTACTGATTTTTTACACTTCGTGATGTAGGGCCAATGGTCATGTCATTGCTAAAATACTTCAAAAAGGTTCATCTCCAGTCTTTATTTTTACATTACTCCTTTCTCATCATGTTCTATTATAAATATATACAAGAAATTCTTATCTTCACTCGTTCCTCTTTGTTAGGTTATATTTCGCTGCAAAGATGGGAGGATATATGGAAGATTTATTGGTATAGTGCCCAATCCCACATCTTTGACATCATATTTATCACTCACAAACTACATCCTTACTCACTCAACTTATATTCACTTATGGCTTGCATAGTATCGTAAATTTTTATCTGTAAATTTTATCTTCCAAATATTGGTTCTTGTGCTCGAACTTTGGTCTCGAGAATTAGTCTTATTCTTCATGCCCTCTTTGTCTTTCTTATTAATAATTTTATTTAGAGTGATTAATTCCTTCTGCTAATGTGAACTAATTACTATTTTCCTGAAATGCTCCACTCAGAATAAGTCAAATAAATGAAATGCTTGCACACTTTTATATTGATTTCCCCGAACCGTTTTATAGAAAGTGACTACTCAAATGCTGGTTTAGACGTTAGTATATGGCACGTTTTTAATACTTACCCTATGACTTCATGGTGCAACAGTTTGATCGAACGTAGACAGCCACATAACAGATCACCCTCATGGTCACGTTTCATGAATTTATGGTTACATTTTGTATTGGGTGTATATGTATGCATTGGGGGACCTTATCAACCTTTCTGGTTTTGTTGTTGAGTTGCTCAAATTGCCTAATACATGTTTTGACATTAGGTGGTTCCCTTCTCTCTGGGCTTTCAAAATCCCGATATCCACTATATTTTGAGGTAAGACAACTCAATGAAGTAATGCCAACAGAGCAACCTTGTGACTTTGCGTACGAACTTGGAGATGGACTGTGGGATCTTCCTGATTATCCAAAAGACTTCCCTAAGCCAGGTGAGTTCCAGTGACCATGGGGTACATATATTTCCATGGCAAACATTTTACGCGTTTGGTGTTTTTAATATAACAATATCACCTAATCGACATGCCTTCGATTCTATAAAACGAACTTGTACGGTGGAAATTGGCGCCGTGAAAATAGTTTTTAGCGTGACCATGTTGGTGGAAATATAACAAACAGCTGAAATTTCAAAACAGCTTTAGTTTACGAATCCATCTTCATGAGTTTTCTTCAATTCATTTCAGCAAAGCATCCATGGCCGTTCAATGACAAAGTTATCATTTATATTCGCCATGTCGGACCGGGGGTACTAGTAGGGCAGGCGTGGCAAGAAGGAGAAGCTTTGGAGCAAGTTCCCAAAAAACTGTGTGGTGAAATTTTGATGGTTAAAGATTATTTCATTGATAATCTAAGTTCTTGAAAGACATTGTCAAATCTTGATTAGAGCCTCAGTTTTATCCTCTACAGAACATACATCTGATATGTAAAATACTACTCTGTTCATGTCAATATAAGCCTTCAAATACGAAACCTCCTTGCATTGTCCGCGACTACTTGATATTTGCTTTTGGAGGGTAGAGTTTCCACACAAGTATCACATTTGTACCTCGGGACTTGTTTGCTTAGCTTTCATGAATTAGATAACAAATATTTCCATAATCCTAAAACTCAAGAAAATCGAGCTTAAGATGGATACTAGGACCAAGACGCAAAGGATACTCTTGCGGGTGTGTTTATGGACCTTGTGAACTTAGTTCCATTTCAATCAGGCATTCCAGATGCCAGCATCGCTCTAGTTCAAGAATCTTGCCCTCAATTTTAGTTTAGGGGATTGAAAATTAACCGACTTCAAATGTACGTTACATTCAGCTATTACTTTATCTTCGATCCCCTCTTAAGTTCCAGAATACAAGAACATCATGGAGGCGATCTGTTCTAAAAGAAAGATTAACTTGTTTCAATCCCATTGACTATTGCAGTATATATTGCCTTCTATATCTAGAAGAATATAAACAAAACGGTAAATTGTAAGGAAAAAAAATGACTGCAATTATGTAAAATCAACTAATTTCTTCTTAAAAAACAAGTCTGTTTTTACACATTTGATATCCAGTGTAAGGTTCTCAAAACTATTGTTCTAAAGTATACCAGAAAATTGCTTTTACAGAAGAGATGCACACACCTAAAGCAGCTATGAAACATTACTCATCAAAAAACAGTTCAACTCGGGTTTCTTGGTCAGGTACGCCAATTGAATTTGTTCGTAAGGTAGGTACACCATATCAGATAGGAGCAATATCATGTCGATCTCATTCTTTCCCTCATAATTTTCAGTCCGATATAGCTGCACAATGTTAACGAAATGCATTAATCTCTTGAAACAGTCTATAGTATAATACTTTACGAGAAACACAGGGGAGTACTGAAACTTACCGCCCAAGCATCAAAAGACTAGCCTGAGGATTAGTTCCTGGTGATATGGAGAAAACTGAGCCATCAACTACTCTGAGAGATCTAATGCCTATAACCCTGAGATTTGGGTCGACCACCTTTCCCACCAGACAGCCACCATGGTAATGCCAGATTGTGGTCACTGTGCGTCGACAGAAGTCTTCCATTAGAGAATCATCTGATGGATCAGCTGGTAATGCTGGACCAACAAATCTGAAACTTCCACCCCCAAATAACCGAGGGTACCTGAAATCTTGAAATGATCGACTTCTCAGCACATCAGCAATTATTCTGGTGCCATTCACACACCTCAGGATATCAGTAGGGTTACTGAAATAATTGAACCTGACTAATGGGTTCACACGGACATCTGTGGATGCCAATCTGAGTGTACCGGCAGAAAGAGGGCCGATAATCTTTTCCATTAGTGTCGCCACTGTGAGATAAACCGGAGAAGAAGGAGACCCAACATAAAGAGGATTAAGGGAGGCAAATGGGATGAGGCTGGAGGCTGCCTCAAGATAGGTCCCTGAGTTAGTGATACCTACAACTTGGATCAGAGAATGGTTTACAGGAATTGGTGGCACAAGTGAGATCCCGTTCCTAGGATTGTCATACATAAATTGCCCAACATAGGGCAAATGGTGGGCAACTGGAATTCCCCAAGAAGAGAGGTAAGGCCTAGGGCCAATCCCACTTAAAAGAAGCAGTTGAGGGCTTCCAATAGCCCCTGCAGATAACAAAACCTCACCCCCCTCTCTCAACATAGCATGGTGATAGTGCCTCAACCGGTCTCGAAAAACCACCCCAATCGCTGCCTGTTCCATTCCAGAATAACCTGGAAATGAAGCCAAAAGAATCCTCTCTACACTCGCACGCACGACAACCTTAATGTTAGCTGGATTCGCGTAACTCAGAAGATCGACAGCACTGTATCTCCTGCCATTAGGGTCAAAAGTAGAACCACCAACTTTTGTTCCAATAACATGGTCTAAACTGAAACCATTGTAAGGAGCCACCCCAGCCTCCAATAGTCCATCTCTAATAGCAGATTGCCAGCTCTTCAATTCAGGCCTAAACACAATCGCCTTCTCCACCCATTTATAAGATAGATTAATTTCTCTCATATCCCAATTAATCAATGATCTCCTATAGAATTCTTGGTCAGCTCTGCTATAGAATCCAGCATTAATGGCACTACTGCCTCCAAGAACCCGCCCCCGGGCATTCGGAACACCATCGTCAGAGGTAAAAGCATGGACAGGTGAATCATATGCATCAACATCTCTGAGAACCCTTAGGAACCCTTCTTGGTTCATCAAATTACGCACCCCATGCGGCACACCCCCTCTTTCAAGAACAAGAACTTTGTAATTCTCCGATAACGTTGCCGCCAACGGACAACCAGCAGTACCTCCCCCCACTATTATGTAATCATAGTATTCTTCTGTTTTAAACTCAGTTGCATTTGACACAAATCCTATATAACCAGCACCTATCACCACAAAAATCGAATGTTGCTCCAATTAACCAGAACATACCCAAAATAAAAAGCCATATCATTTCATGCAATTAGTTCCACTTTAAGCAAAAAATAGCGAGTATATAACCAAACAATTAACGTAATCGCTCCTCTCTAGCAACTATATACATGTACCCAATTAGCATGCAAGATTTCTTCGTAAACAAACATGAAATCAAATAAAATACAAAACCCATATGGGCATTTACCATCAGAATCATAAAAATGCTGTAATCGAAAAAAATTCTTCACAAAAAAAAAAAAAAAAAAAAAACCAAACTTTGAACAATCATAAAGCAAGTGAAATACTAATAAATGGTGTCTTGAATGCGTACTCTGTTGAGAGTATGCTTTTGGAAGACAACTGAGAGCTATCGCCATCATGAAGAACCCATAACTCCATGAGCAGAAACAAGAAGTTTTCACCATTTTTTTTTTGCAACTTCGACCCTTTCTTGGTAGAGAGAAACAGAAAGAGAGAGAGAGAGAGAGACTGTGATTTTGGAGGGAAAATCAGTTGAGGGGTTGTGCAAAAATGTTGCGTGTGTGCTTTTGGGTCAGCATAGTCATTTAGTATATCACCTCAAGAAGGGTATATATATTTCGACGGCCCGGGTTTTTAAGACACAAAATTCTTCTAATTTTATCCTTACGGAACATATAGAATGAGTGATCAATATTTGTCGAGCCCATCTGCCCATCGAATGAGTGCTTGATATATATAACGAGCATAAATAGTGTGATGAGTTCGGCTCGTATATATATGTATCGAACATATACTTTGTCCGCTCGTTATATATATCAAGGACTCATTCCATGCACTATTGCAATTGTTTAATCCTCGTCATTAGACCATTTGATGGAGAAGATGAGGGGATATCAATAACTAGAAGAGAAGGTACATGTATGGGGTCCGCGGGAATTATATTTTCTTACAACATTCACTTGATCGAAGCAAGGCTTACAACGATGAACAAACGATTTGATATCTACCTTGAACGTTTCAGGTGCATTCTTGGCAGCCTCGATAACCTAGTTTGCGAAAATATAGTCATACATAAGTGGAATTGGATCGAGTGCCAATAAGACTACATGCTAACTATGTTAATATTAGCTTACTGGGTTACTGTTGAGCGGCCTCAACCCAATATTTAGTCCGTTTTCCTAATGTCACTAATTGATTGAGATGAGCCTCTAATAATAAAGCACTTTAAACACTTATACAGGTATACTTGTACTCAAGTATATGGGTCTAATGTACATTAACACTTTGAATGTATACGGCTATGTACAATGGTCAAATTTGTCAACATCCCCTTTTTAAATTCCCAACACTCCACCTCATCTTCTCTCTCTTCCACATAATAATTCAACACCCACTTTAATTTTTCACCTTACAATGATTTTGTTTATAAAAATTCAACACCCTACCCTACCACTTTTAATTTATATTCTTATTACTTTCAACAATTTATTTTTATAATAGAATAGTAATAACAATAACCGTTTATAAAAAAGAAAAGTAATTAACGTTTCTGATTTTTTGATATTTTTAAAAGACAAACGTTATTTAAATAATATTTGTTAATCTCATATTATGAAATAAAAGTTGTTGTACTTGCAGTGAAATAAACACGAGAAATGATAATATTAATTATTAAAACATAGAAACATAAGAAAAGCACGGGGTACAACTAACGAAATTGAAATAAGCACACAACACAATAAACTCGACTAACTCAACATACAACCACACTTAAAAACACACATGAAAACTTAAAGTTAATCTCTAATCACGAAACATTCCAAACTTTTCCCAAATGTGCTTGATTAAATCAGCTTACAATTGGTGATGTACGTTTGCATCACGCATTTTGGATCTAGCATGCACATGATTTGCAACTGCATGTAGTACCTCGGTCGAGAATGTTGGCGATGTACTAGACCCACTTGCCTCAGATCGATCATAGCAAGTCCAATGTTGAGCATATGTATCTCCTTCATCATCGACAATCATATTATGTAATGTGATACATGACCACATAATGATAGACAAGTTCTTTATGTCCCATATTCGAGCTGGTTCACAAATGATTTGAAATCGAGCCTGGAGCACTCCAAATGCACGCATGTTCGATGTCCTTCCGACATGCCTTTTAATATTGTGCAAATAACTTGTCTTGTTCGGTCTGAGGTAGTCTAATTGATTTTACAAACGTTGGATAAGAAGGATAGATACCATCTGCAAGATATTACGTCATATTATAAGGACGTTGATTAACGAAGAAGTTCACTCTAGGAGTATTTCCTTGTTCAACATCAAAGACTGGTGACCGGTCTGGAACATTGATATCGTTCAACGTCCCCGGACATCCAAAGAAGGCATGTCATATCCACACATCATGAGAGGCAACTGTTTCAAGAATAACAGTGGTGGTTCCTTTATCTCCTCTAGTAAATTGACCTTCCCAACTAGTAAGACAATTTTTTCATTTCAGTGCATTCTGTCAATACTCCTGATCATCCCTGGGAACCCACGCATCTCACTGACATGCAATATTCTTTGCGAGTCATCTTGGTTTGGTGCTCTCAAGTACACTTGCTCATATAATTGTATGATGCCTTTACAAAATCTTCGGAAACACTCCAACGCCCCGTAGTTTCCCCCGATTTTGATGTATTCATCTACCACATAGGCCGACATACCATATGCTAACATTCGCATAGCCGTGGTACATTTTGCTAACAGAGATTTGCCTTCTCTTTTTGCAGCATCAACTCTCTGGGTGAAGTAGTTGTCATGGCTTGAAAGGTCCCCAACGATTTGAAGGAAAATATGTTTGCGCATCTGAAAATGTCAACAAAATATTGCCGCGTCGTATGTTGGTTCATTCGACAAGTAATCGTCAACCATTGTCTTCTTTCAAATATTTTCTCTTATGACGAGTTGCATTGTCTTCTAATCGAGCTTGGTTGAAGCGCGCCCTAAAATGATTAAGGATAAACCTCTCATCAATGTTAGACGGTCTTTTGTAGGCTTATATATCAAAAGGAAAATCAGATGGATCCATTGAAATTATTTTGAACAAATTTGTATGTAAGGAGAATGATATGTGTAATATGCGTAAAAGCTTTGGATGAGTTGGTACTTAGAATATCAACTAGATGTTATTTGCAAGAAATTGAGTGGTTCCAATTGACGGACTTCACTTGCAAATTTTAATTGAGTGAAGTAAAAGATAAGTTCCAGATTTCAATTGAATGGTTGCAATTGACGGATCCCTTGGCAAGAACATATTTTTGATAAGTTCAATTGATTTTTGATGAATTTGGGACTGAATTCTAGGCGACTTTGATAAATATGGTTGCAAGAACAGATTTTTTTAATCATTCTTCACGGTTTTGGGTTGAATTTTGCTTCGATTTGGCATAAAAACGTTGAAAATCGGGCCTAAAAACTGTTTTTCGTGAATGGGATGACATTTCCGGCGACATTAGCCGGAATCTGCTCGGAATCTGCATTAGTTAATTAATAGATAGAAAAAGAAAAAGATGAAGGGGATGGGGTCAATTTTTAATTTACAAGTTTAGTTTTTTGTAAGAAATGCCCCAAAAGTTTAATATATGTGATAATCCAAATTTACCCTTCTTGCAAAACAAATTTCAATCTAAATTTGGCATTTGAGGGGGCAAAATGAGACGAACTGTAGTATATGGTCCAATTTGAGGCTTAGGATAGTATTAAGGTCCAATTTAAAACTTTCGTCATAGTTCAGGGTCCAAAATAAAAATAAGCCTACTATATAGTTCATGAACTTTTGTCAATACGTCATTCTCCGACCACCCACTTCGTTTCATGCGTATAGCATTATCATACTCGCATGACCATTTGCTTAATAGTTTGTTCATATAGTGATATAGTTAAAATGATTTCTGCAGGCAGCTCCATCACGCGGAGGCTCGATCGAGCAATGCTCCTTAAATTAATCAGCAATCTTACCCCAATATGTTTCACCTTTCTGATTTTTTCCGACTATACTGTCTGTTCCATACTTAATCCACCCGCTAAGTAGCACCAAGTTTTGTTCAGAGGTCCATTTGGGACTTCTCTTTCGGGCGTTGGTTGAATCATCCACTATTGAAGTGTCTTCATTAGCACCACTCATGTTACCAAGACTCATTTGTGTTAAAAATCGACGAAATTTCGTTTCTTCATTATTCTAAACACTTTCATTTCCCGTTGGAGCAACATAAGGATTACAAGGGGTGGTTGAGAGAAGTGATGCATCATCGATCCACAATAAGGATGATAATTTGGCACATGCATGTTGAAATTTGGGTAATTTGGTGTAAAACCAAAATTTGGGATATGTCCAGGACGTGGTTGGTTGAAAGATTGATTTTCAAATTGATAATTATTAGGATTTGGGTTGTTAATAATTAGACGAATTTTGAGTGTTGAAATGGTTGTTGTTAGGATCCATTTAAGTAAAAAGATATATAAAACAAGAGTTATTAAAGGATAATAGACTAATTATATTGCTAAAACATGTTATTTTTTGTATCAAAATCTAATGAACCAAGTCTCTATTTATAAAGCATGAAAAATGATGAATTTTGATATAAAAAAATTAAAAAAATTATTTTAATACCAAATAATTGCATTTAAATATTAAGAGGATAAGATTTTAAAGAAATTCGGGCAGCCAATAGAAGGCCACCACGTACCCCATTAGATTGAAGTAATATATCGCTGACATCATCCATGGATTGCTGATGTCATGCTCATTTCTTTCAGTCCAATATATTTTTTGCCACGTGTCCGGTTATCTCCTCCCCTATCATTTTTCAACAACCATTGTATCCACTTTTATACAATTATCAACAACCATTATATCCGGTTCGACAGTTAAATCCATTTATCAACATACCATTACATATGGCCTAAGTAATAGTAGTATATGATTGTAGAATAAGGAGTTCATTGGTATTTACACTTGTTCTTCCAGTTTTCGAATATACTATATTTATTGTGCTTAGATCCAACATTTCAAAGCAAAAATAGCAACAATCAACACATCCTTCCTTAGAGAATAACACTCTAACACATAGCATTTCTCATTCAAAATGAACACTGAGAATAACCCAAACAATAGTCAACTAGCAAATTAATACACAACGTAAATTTACTGCAACAATTGTTTTTCATAGTTCATTCTTTCTTCGCTGGTCTCTTTGATGGTTTCTTACAATGTGTCAACTCTCGCTGGTTTCTTCACGGTGTAGTTTATGTTCGTAAAATGTACGACATCTTTATCTTCGACTTTAAAAATAGGAATGACGAGGATGATGTTACCTCTAGGTTTCCACTCAACATTGATGGTGCTCTTCTGCTACTTCGTCGATGGACGTCCAATACATGTGTCTGTCACTTTAGGATCCCCGAAGTAATTGTAGATTGAACTTCATGGTTTTCCAGTTGACGGATTTCGTGAAGGCAATATCAGGGAACGAAATCGCCTAAGCTAGAGAGAGCTTTAGGCGTCGAGGGATTTCTGTCTTGTTCAATGTTTACTTGTTATATTTTCATCTTTTACTTGTTGTTTGCTAATTTTAGTAGTTCCGGTACTCTTTAGCAAACTGGGAAAATTCATGCTCTTCTTAGCGTCGACTACTCTAGCCGGGAGACTAGGTCTCTTCATGCTAGGTGGGGTCGACCCTCATTCCGGATATAGATGCTATGACGTGAAATCCAAGATGACCACATCTTCTTCACGAAAGCTGGTAATAATTTCATTCCACAGCTGACCGAACTTTGCAGCTCTCTTTTCTCCCTGGGAACTATACTCGGGAACTAAGAAAAAATGGTAGGAAAAAAATTCTACTGAAAATACTAATAATTTATGAAACACATTCATCCAATTACTTAGTACACATATATGAGAATGTTGTGATATTACAAGTGTGACTTGTCGCCTGAAGATTAAATAGGTAACGAAAACAAATACTACAACTTTTGTCTTTTTTTAAACGCCATCCACCACCCTTTACAATAAGAATTGAACCCAAGATCTCTAAAGCACCCACTACGTCATTCGATGTTCTCAAATACTACAACGTCATTGAATGGGTCAAAAGTCTAAAAAAGCCAATGCTTCTTCCTGGGGACTCTAGTAGGAACATCTGTCGAATGAAAGAAATTGTTAAAGAAGCCCAAATAATTTGTAGGAAATTTGGAAAGTATAAAGCTACTGTTAGTTTACCTCCAATTTCATAGAGTGAATTATAATGAATTTCACTCCAGAAGCTCAGCCACACCACTGAAAGATTCCATCATTACCATAAGCAAGAATCGTAAGAGATCGAAGTTCTTTACAGGTTGAACAAGATAATGTACTCTAGCTCCTATAGTACCGAAATCCTGTACCAGAGGGTTCGGGACTTGGTCGATATTGGCCAAGTCCCGATCACGAACTGTGGAGCGAGCTTTTGAGGCGACCTTTTGGGCTTTCTGAGTTAATATTCTTTTGTAACTAGGTGTTGTCTTTTAATATAAAGATTAGACATTAGTCTAGGTTAGAATTACCACAAAATACTAGAATTATAAACAATCTTTTTCTTTATAGTGAAATCTGCAGCAACTTAGTGTCTCGCATTGAGAACGAACTCTTATAAACTTTCAGGGTCATTAACTTTTCTGCAATTGTTTCATCATTGTCAAAGGTTTTCTTGTAGTTGGGAGAATTGGTTTAATACATTAATTCTCAACAAATTTTAGTTCTGTATGTCATTGTTTAATTAAAAATAAATTTCTCTAGTCCATAGGTCTTAAAAGTGACAATCATACATAGCGATATTTCATCACAATCAATCATGAGAATATGTGGACAGTCATATAATGATTATAATATCGGGAGAAGCTTACCTTTGGAGAAACTTCTGTCCTTGGGGAGGATTTCAATGTAGGAGGCATCACGAAAGGAAGTGACAACACATATCTTTGCTCCAAACTGCAGACGTGTATGACATATCAAGCAAACTTTAAGAGATAAAAAGAGGATTGCGAAAAATAGTCATAGTTCGGGATAAGTAGTAAACTGATAATAAAGAAAATGAGAGCAGAATAAAGTGCTACAAGGAAATGCAGGATAAAAGAATGACCATTTTCACTTTTTTAGGGACATGATAAAGTTATAATAATGTAGCGAAGTAGTGATGCATCAGAAGCCGAACTTCACTACTTTATGCATACAATATATCCTCATATGAGAATTTAAGAATAAAAACCCGAAGAGGGTCGAATGGATGAAAGGGTAGCAAGATTTAAACTCTGGAGATTGAGCATACTAGTAAAATCAAGCAATTATATTAACAGATGCGGGATAGGGAAGTTGCTTTACCACATACCCGTTGGCATGCCCACTACATAAAGGGAAACTTTGGGGGAATAAGGGGGAACCGATATCTTTTCTGATATGATCTATTGTTGGCGTTACATGTTTCTTTTTACGAACAGGTGATAGTATGACCAATTCATAATAGTTACACAAATCTGTCATGCGTTAACATGTTTAAGAACTTATCTTACCCAATTACTGCTCACAAGGAATTGTTTCAGCTTTTAGCAAGTAGAAATTTACGTTTAGAGATTCTAAAGGTTGAAATTCAACTTACTCGATCAGCAGCAGCTTGAAGAGTAACATGATCCCCCCATTCTCCCAACCTATTATGGAATAACAAACCTGTTTAGAGCAAATTTCAGAAGCATTACTCGTATTTGAGGGAAAAAGTGTGTATAGCAGCATCTGACTTCTTCATTTTCCTGATGTATCTTCTGTATTTCATGGGTACATATCCTTCATATAATTTCCTTGAATGTTTAAGCTGAAATTATGAAGCATACATAAGTTAAAATGGACAAGATTGCAGAAAAACAGTTCAAATATATTTTAATGAATTCGAGACATTCAAAAGAACAAACAAAATATCTAGGGAATTAATGGTTATCTTCTATTCATTGCAAAACAAAGAAAAATGTATTACGTATAGAATAGATGCCATTATGGAGATAAACTTACCTGTTTATAAACCTCCTTTCTTAAATGTTTGTGGTAATCTTGATTTTGGAATAGCTGGTCTGCAAGGGCTCGAAACTGTCAAAGTCAAGGAAAGAAGTAATATTTATATATGTGAGGATAAACGAGGGGCGTCGGAGATAAATCAGAAGGTGAAAGTTAGCAAACAAGTTGAAATACAGAGACTTAACCAACCTGGCAGTTGCCGTCGCCTTCTATTTGCATTTCAGCTAAACCATAAGTTGCAAGCCTGGACTAGAAGATACATATTTGCATGTCATACAAGTTCATGTAAGATCACAACTCACAACGTACAAAGGTTGAGTTAACAGATTAGTCTAATAATAAAGAAGCTAAGTCTTGGCAAAAATATAGGCCTATTAGCCTATGTAATTTCTCCAATAAACTCAGTTTTAAAATGATCAGCAATAGGCTGTCTAAACTTCTTCCGAAGACTAAGCAAATGCAGTAAAATGGCTGCAGCTTTGGATGTGAAGCTGTTAATTGCCAGACCTCATCAACCTAGGCTCTCAAGTGGCTCAGGTCAGAGAATGGAACTATAGAAGTAAATATTGATGAGAAATTTACGGGTGATAAGATTTGCATAGGCGGCATCCTTAGGAATGATCAAGGTCCAACTTATTGCTATCATGGGGTTTCACACACAAGGGAAGACAAGTTTTGGAAGCTGAATTACTGGCATCATTCTTTCTGTTGTAATGGTATAAAAAGCAAGGGTACAAACATCTCATGGTAGAAACTGACTCGGGCATTGAAGCATTGTGAACAAGATGCTTGAATTCTGTGCAAGGTTTGGTTTCCTACTTTCCTATAGATGTCAGACGCTTCTCCATACTGAATCTACCATCCAGCACATCTTTAGAGAGCAGAATATGGCAGCCGATATGTTGACAAAGGAAGCCCTACACACGGGGGCCTCCTCCTTTATCTAGTGGAAAGGGATGGAACCATAAAACAGCTCCGGGCGCTCCTACAACTTGAAAGACGAGTACCATATACCCGCTGAAGTCGCATTATGGAGAACACTGAGAAGGCACCCCCAATATGATTTTAGGATTTCCACAATAATTTTTGTGCCTTCAATTTTGACTCGTTCTTTTGTATTATTGGGACTATAATATAATATAAAATAAAATAAAAACAAAATAAAGAAGCTACATTTTACATGGATGGCGGGATTATGGTCATAGTTTAAACCAGGAACTCCAAATAGAAAATAAAAAATATCCTCAGCACGCAGAAAAACGAGAAATGCTTCTAAATATGTTGGCACAGAATCACTCTTAAGCAATTTTAAGGTTAGTTAGTTCAACAACATATCGACATGAAGCAGCAATCCAATCCCTATTAGGTGAAATCAATAGCTACATGCATATACATATATCATTAAGAGTTACCTCTGAGCAAGTATGTCATGGTCGACAGTTGCATCGGATGCTTCTGGTATTTCTGTGATGATTCTTGGCGTGTGCTGCAAATATGACAAAATGAAAAGTGAAAATCTATATTAAAACAATCAATTCATTATCTAACATATAATTGCCCCGTCTACCAAACAACCTAAAGTACTTTCTTGTTACTACTTCTTTCTCCATTCTACGCCTTCACATTTAGTCATTATGTAATCAGGTTTTTCCTAAAACGAAATAAGTTATCGCGATGGAAGTAGAATATGTAAACTAATTCAATCGAAGTTGGATTTGGTATCTTTGTAGATGGAGATACTCATCCTGATTGATTCTAGTATAGACAGAAAATCAACAATAAAATCATCTCCACACAACTAACTATGACTAACTAAGCACCCACATTTAATTCATTATTTATACTAGATGTTCGTACACAATCCAACCTGTACAATTACTTCACCGTATTTATAATACTCCCTCCGTCCCTAAAAGATTGTCACATTTTGACTTTTGTTAATCAAACATTACAAAATTTGATCATGAATTCTCATTAAATGATAAGAAATAATAGAGTCTTGTCGGACCTTGTTAGATTCGTCTCAATATATATTTTTGAAATATTAACTTTTTATAATTTTTCGCATGTAGAATAATAGATATTTATGTTTTAAATCGTGTTTTGTTGACCACCTAAGGTCAAAATGTGACAATCTTTTAGGACGGAGGTAGTATATGATTTTGGATTAATTGATAAATATAACGTTTCTATATCATATTATGTTTTTCATCTTAACTAAATTTAACTTTAATGTGCAAAATAACATAACCTATTTGCAAAGCCATTTTCATAAAATGAGGGGCAATATTTTTTTATCATATTAATGAGTAGTTATTGTACAAAAAATATTCATAAAATGAAAATTTATATTAAAAGGAATCTAATATAATTAAGGAGAACATGGGACTTAAAAAAATAACTTCTAATTTCCCCTTATTTAATTATATATAGATAGATTATATGAAATTATTTATACAAAAAATAAAAATAAACTATTCTCCTATACTTAAGAAATTTTGAGATCATGGAGCTTCATCAGAAAACATGGGGCTTCATCATTTTATAACTTCTAATTACCTCCTTCTTGGATTAAATATAGAGTAGATATTGATAATAGAGATAACAGTCAAGATCTTATATTGATCGACGAGGACATCGACTTTCCAGGTGGCACATGTATCTCACAAAAAGTAAACCTAAAATAGAAAACTTACATGAATTGAGTCTAAATGAGAAAGTTTTTTGAGAAGTTTATGACCATGTCTTGATTGTTCATCTTCATCTTGAGCAAGAATATGAGCAATAGTCTGATCATCTTCAGTATTATCATCATTTGTACTACTATTAAAGCTTGAACTTGAGCTCCCACTTGCATTTCTACTGTACTCTGCCATTTACTTACCAAATTCGAGTAATAAAAACCAATTTTCCTTTGGGGGTGGTGGTGGTGGGGGTGGGGTGGGGGGGGTGGGGGGGTGGAGGTGCTTTTATGATACGGCGGAGGTTGCTTCAGACAAGAAACTAACGTTTCGGGGACGGACAAACGATAAGAGCAACTAACAAAAGACCTTTTTACAAGTCAAAACGTGTCCGATTAGTACTCGAATGTTTTAATCTGATCTGTTATATATACACCAAAACAGAGGTTTTAAGAGTGAAATTACTATTTTAGCCCCTTCTGTTTGGAAATATAGAAAGTGAGGAAGTTAAGTGGGGGTAAAATAGTAGTTTTAGTCCATAAATAAAACACTACTTTGTTTTAATTGTGATGATAGTATATATAGTAGGTATGACTATTATTTTTCAAAGGCTTAACAAGTCAACACAAAGGTTGGTCAACATAATTATGTGGCATTGTTGTCCGTACATACATATCTTATCATGATAAGAAAGAAAGGGGCTTATGGTTGTTTCCCCGCATATTTATGTTTTAAATTATGTGTTAAAAATCGTGGAAATTTAAATTCCCTAAATAATTTGGGATGGAGGGAATATTATTAATGAAAAACAAAATTAACGAAGTGTAATGGTTCACATTTGAAACATAACACGAAGGGTAAAGTTACAAGCCTTCCTTCATATTTCAAACAGTTAGTGCGTAATATTCTCAAATAGACAAACTATAGGCTTCGGTTATGATAATATATATCCCTATTTCTATAATATAATTATTCGACGTCTTTTACATTTATAACAGACGGCCACCCAAAAAGAAACACTTTTAACATTATATCATACTACCTCCATCCCTATTTAATAGACCCATTTTGACTTTTTGGGTCAAACTTCGAAAATTTTGACCGTAAATTGTTATTAATCGATAAGAGATAAAATAGTCATATGAGATCTTGTTAGATTCATCTCAATATATATTTTTTAAATATCAAGTTTTTATAATTTTTATACATGTAAAATTAAAAATATTTACGTTTTAAGTTGTGTCTCGGAGACCGTGGAAAAGTAAATGGGTCTATCATTTAGGGATGGAGGGAGTAAAACAATTGTTCTAAACAACATAAAAACTACATTAGAAGAACGCGTAACTTTAAAACAAGCGAAGAAAATAACGATAAGAACTAAACACACATGGCATTAGGCATGCATCTTCTTTCTCCTGGCCCTAACCATATCCCTTTCAAGTTTTTCTAGAAGTTCCGTTCATTGCATTCTTGAATTTTTCAAAATTGTTTGTGGCCATAATCATTCCCACGGTTACAGTCCCTGTCTTTTACAATAAAACAAGACGGAAGCTTCGGGTTGGGTTGTAGATCGAAAACATGATACAACCATAATAATGTTGTTATATATTTTAGTTTTTGATACTTAATTCGTAGATTCTGAATTTTGAATGAGTTATTAATAATCTTTACACGATTATACAATTATTATGATTTTTGTTATTTCAATTTCCAAGTTATTTTATATATAATTTTAATCGTTAAAATTAATGACTTCTGACCCAAGCGACCGCCCAACCCAACCCGTAAATCGGAGAACCCAAAACAGCGGGTCTAATAATTCTTGAAGTACACATAGTCTCGTTATCGTTTTCGGTAAGACCCAAGAATTATTAGACCCAAGAACATTAGACTATGTGTACTTCAAGAATTTTAACGATTTAAGAATTATGTGTACTTCAAGAATTATTAGATTCGCTGCTTCGGGTTCTCGGATTTTCGGGTTGGGTTGGGCGGGTCGCTCGGGTCAAACGTCATTAAATTTTAAAGATTTAAAATTATATATAAAATAACTTAGAAATTGAAATAACAAAAACCATAATAATTGTATACTCGTGTAAAGACTATTAATAACTCATTCAAATTCAAAATCTACAAATTAAGTATCAAAAACTAAAAGATATTGCAACATTATTATGTTTGTATCATGTTTTCAATCTACAACCCGCAAACGAATAAAGATAAGTTAGACAAATATATATTTAACTTAGATAACATATAACAAAAACTTACCGATCAGTAATTAGTCAGTCAACGTTGATATTTTCGGATCATTTTTCTTTCATTCAAAATTTGAACTTGAACACATCTTATTTATTTCTCTAACTATACTTGTCTATTCTTAAAAAAATGATTTTGAAGTGGCGAATAACGAATCTGAAAATGTAAGAGTGACCGATTTAAGAGTGACCTTGTAGAAAATCTTGAACTTTACTAAAATTCGAGCACTCCGAGTAACATATTTAATTTTTCATCAAACTTATATATGCATTATGCACCGGAGCGCTCACGGTTCTATTAAGATTTTTTCTATTAAGATTTCTCCTAATGCGTAAATTATTCAATTAATTCTAAATTAGCTTAAACTCTTCATATGATAGTCATTTAGAGAAAAATAAAAGAAAACTTAATAGTTTCATAACTTTCTACATTACGCACATGTAGTGTCGCCTCTATGGTTATTTATATATATAAATACTAGTTTACTAGGTTAAAAACCCGAAGAAACCCGACCCAACCCAAATTTTTCGGGTTTTTGACTACTCAACCCAAATCCAACCCAAATAAACTGTATTTTCGAGTTGGGCGGGCTGCGTAATTTCTGCACACCCCTAATTTTATGTACAACTTTCCCCCAATTAATACTAACTTATCAATTACATTATTAAGACATGATTAAGTTCAAACATTCAAGATCAACCACCCTAACATGGATGCCCAAAATTGTTTATGCACCAAAAGTTATTTTGTTGTCCATTTAAATGTATTTTTTTTTCCTTTTTTTTTTTGTAAATTAGCGATGAGGTGAGTTTCGAACCCAATACCTTTTGGTCACTAGCAAGAGCGTTTTCCACTAGACTATTTCAATTAAATCCATTTAAATGTATTTCTAATCGTCTGAACGTCCATAAATCAAAATAAATATCAAACCATCTTTATAATTCATCATTTTTGAAACATCGGTCAATTACACCTTCAAGGTTACTAGAAAAATTCCATCTTTATTTTTGAAGCTAAAAGAGTATATCTTTTTCTTTAAAATCCCGTTTTAGTCATTAAATTACGAAAAAAATAGTAAATAAATTCGAAACACTTAATTATTTTTGTGAGGATGCTCTCGGAACAGAAATAAAACTATGCTTCAAAAATCTTTAATATTCGTAAAAATTTAGTGTTTATTTTCTATTTAAACACATTCCAGCTATTTAAATTTGTGAAAATTATACTCCCTCCGTGCCTAAAAGATTGTCACATTTTGACTTTTGGTGGTCAACAAAACACGATTTAAAACATAAATATCTATTATTCTACATGCAAAAAAATTATAACAAGTTAATATTTCAAAAATATATATTGAGACGAATCTAACAAGGTCCCACAAGACTATATTATTTCTTATCGTTTAATGAGAATTCATGATCAAATTTTGTAATGTTTGACTAATAAAAGTTAAATTGTGACAATCTTTTAGGGACGGAGAGAGTATTAAACTCAAAACAAGTCAAAATCATCGTTTTCTTCTGGACGTGTATTCTCTGAATTAAGGTCTACATACAAAATAAATTTCATAATTTTTGGATCACATTTGATATTTATTGTGAATTCATAATAAATTCAAAACAAACTCAAATCAAGTTCCATTTTCAGCCGTGTGTTCCCACGACCATATTAAATTTCATAATTTTTGAAATACTTTAATTATTTATTTTGAATTTAATTTTAAAAACACATTGTCAAAATCGTTTAAACCAATATCATCTCAAGAGTAGATTATCATCAAGGGTTCTAGCATATCACTACAATTAAATATAACTTATACAAATAATCGAATCATGCGCCTATCATTATCAAAATTGTTGAATAAGAGATTAAATTAACATCTTAAAGTGAAGAGGGTTGCTTAGAGATCACAATACTTGTGCTAGAGATTGAATTTAGGAATCGAAAGAGCAATTGGAGGCAAAAGATGAAGAAAATTGTTGGCTTGGTGAAGGGGGTGGGCGGCCAACTGTGTTAGACATGTGAGGTTTGATTCTTATTTTGTTTTTTTTGTTAAGTTTCTATATATATAGTAGAAGGGTTTTTAATTAGGCCAGCTCAATTAAACTGGGTCGAATAAATTACTAACGAGTTACTATCAAGTCCTTAACGAGTCTAACATAAAATAAATGGGCCTTAAAGAGTGATTAACGATTAAATTCCATTTTTATAATTAGTAATAGATCTATATATATATATATTTATATAATCACTTTTAGGTTATGATATTACAACGACATCCATACTTTTCGAACCTCAAGCTCACCCTAAACATAAAGAAAAAAACTAAAGATATATTGATTAAAAAAGTACGAAAACAAGGATACACATATAGAATACCGAACAATATAAACAGAATCCACCGCTCCTATAGACAGAGTACACGACAACAACGATCGTTTAAACGGGAAGACATTAGAGACGAATCAGAGCAAACAATATAATTACAAAATAAAAATGGAAAAAACAACCGATAGAAAATAAATATATAGAACAACAGTAGAAACTAATGCCATACCAATAAAAAAGACAGAGTAATTCCAATGAACTTGAATGTAACACAACTACACTAATAAACTATTTATATAGATAACAACAACCAAGATCAACGGTAAAAAAAAGCACCCGAACTCCCCCCATCACAACGGCACACCTCGCAACCGCAATAAATGTTTACCAGTCTTTTAGCATAATAGAAAGTACGATTGCAGCAAGCAACCGTCACCTATAAAGAAAGCACGGTCCAGATGAAATGAAAAGTACAAAGTAGGAGAATGAAGGGTCAGGATGCAATCCCCTCACACACAAGAAATCAGGCAAAACTGCGTAAGAGATAGCGATTATGAGGGACCATACAAACACGTCACGGGAGAAACGTTACAGAAACATTATCCGAAAAGACTACAAATTACACCATTTGCCACAGATTCGCTATTGTGCACACAATAAACGCCCATTTAGCCAAGGAGTCAGGTCATTTACACAATTTGCCGCGGACGCACAAATATAGAAGCACGACCGTTAAAGAGGTCATTCCGTATGGATAATATATGTATTAAATAGTACTCCCTCTGTCCCTAAATGATTGATACAATTTGACTTTACATGGTCAAATTTTAAAAAATTTGATCAACAATTCTCATTAAACAATAAGAAATAATTTAGTCATATGAGATATTGTTAGACTCGTCTCCATATATATTTTTGAAATATCAAATTTTTATAATTTTTTCACAGGAAAAAATAGAAAATATTTATGTTTCAAATCGTATTTTGTTGACATGAAAAGTCAAAATGTACCAATCATTGAGGACGGACGGACTATATTATTAGCTTTAAAAGATAAGGAAATGCCCCCATCACCATTTTGCTCGTGAAAAACCATAAACCTTTTAGTATTGAAAGAAAGGGTTCAAAGGGTCGCAACAATAATGGTTTCTACTGTTATCCACACACTCATACCTCCATCTCTATGTTCCAAATCCAAAACTGAGCTTTTTTTCAGCCATATTAGAGTGAAGAAGCTCAATATTGTTAACAATGTTGCTAACCAGAGATGTGTTTTGAGTTGTTCCTCTTCTTTTAAAGCTGTGGCTGTTTCACAACCAGAAACTGAAGTTGAAGGACTCAATATTGCTGATGATGTTACTCAGGTGGGTCAACAACTTCTTATGTGCTTAATTTGGGTTATTGTGGTCAAGATTTAATTGGGATTGCGTAGAGATTGTAGATGTATTCTAAACAAAAAGATACATGCTCATCTTAAGCGTCCGCGCTTGGCTAGCTCATTGCCCAACAGAGGAGGAGGTAAATACAGGATGTGACTCTAGCGGCTCGGTACTCCACCTACTTTGGCTAATCACCCACAAGCAGGTGCTCCGGGTTATTCATGCACCTGCCGTGCATCAAACTCACACACTTGTGGAGAAACACACTCTTATAGTGAAGTCCGTGACCAAAGCAACATTGTGCGTATTAGATATGTCCAGTTTGTCTCGTGTAGCTACAAGTGATGATAACCTTATTTAGAGCACATATGTTATATTATCGCGTTCCTCAATTTGTATTAAATGATATGTTAATGCTCAAATTTTGCCATACGGTATTATTGACTTGGTGTAATTCTAGTTCCCAATTCTGATTGTTAGTTAGTTGTTTATAATTTTCTGTAATTAAATGAGATGAATGTGAAGGATATTAACGTTAACCCCTATAAAGCCCTTCGGCTGTCTGCGGTCTGCCATATTAGATGTAACTGGATTTTATCTTTGAATCTGGTACTGTGAGTGAACACTTACTTTTGTTACTAATTTAACATCTTTTCTTTTGTTTCGTGTGTTTGTGTGGCAGCTAATAGGCAATACACCAATGGTGTATTTGAATAGAATTGTCGAGGGTTCTGTTGCGCATATTGCAGCAAAGCTAGAAAGTATGGAGCCATGCTGCAGTGTAAAAGATAGGTACGTGTTAATTGCTTTCATATTAGTGCTATGCTGATCAAGTTATAAAACGGGAATTCCAGTGTATTAATATTTGTGGTAGATGACCAAAGGCCCATACCCTCGACTTTAACTGGAAAACATTATTTTCAAGTTGTGGTTTTGTGCAATTCATCTTTTTAATAATTGAAGTTTTGTGCACACACAAACTGTAGGATCCTTCTATGCAGTTTCTTACATCGATGATTCTTTTGTTTATTTGTCAGTACTTCACTACCTACTGACGTTTTTAAAGAAATGCATTTTCGCGATATTTGTACGAATCCTTACCTTTTAATCCATGGATATCGATAATTTGTCTGTCTGACTTTCCAATATATCAGTCCATTGTTTGTTTGTCTTCATAGTTTTTTGTGATGCTAATGTCTCTGTATTCATCTATAATAATATGAACATCTGCAGCAGATGCCTAAATCATGGCAGGACCAACCACAACCAAAGAATATGTTAGAACCTACAAATATATTTTCTTCCACTTGTTGAAAATTGTTTATATTTCAGAATAGGGTTCAGTATGATTGCCGATGCTGAGCAGCGAGGAGCCATAACCCCTGGAAAGGTATTGATAACCTGCGCTACTTACATTTTCCTGCGCTAAAACTTCAAATGTATGGGGTGAGTTGGTCTTTGGTATCTCAGGTTGATGGGCGAAGTAGTTGTCTTGCTATATAAATAAGCTGGTTATATTTGTGTTATACATATTATATGTATACCCGTATCGTCATGGATGAAAAATTTGCCCGAAAAATTATCAAGTACCGATGCCAAAAACTTTACATTCTAAAGGGTGGATTGATAGTACTTCAAAGCTCTTCACATGCCCTATTTTGTTAGAGGTTTTATAACAAAATAGGGTTAGTTACATATCAGGTGCAGAATGAGGCATCGATGCTTCAGTGCGTGATGTGTGTTTTTCCCACAGAAGAGTATCTTTCAAAACATTGTGTTTGCTACCACAAATTCTGTTTGCTTAAACAAAGATCTTGAATTATTTTCATAATAGTCTGTTTCATAATTGTGAGCTGAATATATTAACATATTCTCATTACCTTGTCCCGACTAGTTATTTTGTTCTGTTGTAGAGTGTATTAGTTGAACCCACAAGTGGAAATACTGGGATAGGGCTAGCATTTATTGCTGCATCAAAAGGATATAAGCTCATTTTGACGATGCCTGCTTCTATGAGTCTTGAAAGAAGGGTACTTCTTAAAGCATTTGGAGCTGAACTTGTTTTGACAGAACCGGCAAAAGGAATGAAAGGAGCAGTTGAGAAAGCTGAAGAAATATTGAAAAGCACTCCCAATGCTTATATGCTCCAACAATTTGATAACCCTGCAAATCCCAAGGTTCATGTCCACTATTTATTCTTTTGAAAATAATACTCGATAGATGTTCTCTTTCAGAAATTGAGGCTATTATCTGTGATTTCTGTTTAAATACTAAACCAAATAGTCTGTTTATTCAGAGTCGTGATTGTTTTCTGTAGTATGTTGTGATTGTGGTCATTGAAAAAAAAAAAGACAAGTCTTCAAGCGTCTGTTTCACTGCTTTACATAAACTTATTGTCATATTGCAGGTACACTACGAAACCACAGGTCCAGAAATTTGGGAAGACACGAAGGGCAAGGTGGACATAATTGTCGCAGGTATTGGAACTGGTGGCACTATTTCAGGTGTTGGCCGTTACCTCAAAGAGAGAAATCCTAGTGTTAAGGTAAATCTTTCGTTTTCTTAGATGCCGGTCTACATTTGGAGATGGATTGTTACACAAAGAAAGTCAAAACCACATATTATATGAGTATCCTGTGATTATAAACTTTCAATTGGAAATGTTTGATCTTTCAACTTGATTTAGTTTTCTCCACATTTTGCTAGGTTATTGGTGTAGAACCCACAGAAAGCAACATACTGTCTGGGGGAAAGCCTGGTAAGAAGACATGCATATTAAGATATGCTTATTTCCAGTCCAATTTGTATCTGTGTGCTGTAATTCGGAAGTGCAGGCCCTCACAAAATTCAAGGGATTGGAGCAGGTTTTATTCCAAGAAACTTGGATCGAGATGTTATGGATGAAGTTATCGAGGTTCATGTCCTCCCTTCTCATTATATATTAAGTATATGGTCGAACTATATTTGTCATTTATCATTGTGCTTTCTATGGGCTATATTTAGTTTCTGAAGAAACATGTCCGGAAAGAATGATGTCCTTGTAGTAACGTCTTAGTTTCTTCGTTATGTGCCTTTATAATTCTAAAAAGACCCTTGTGGAATGAGGAAAGCAATAAATGAATGAGACGGGAATTCTGCAATCCATCAGCTATCCATAAACAACGACAATAGACTCCAAACCTTATAGTCAGTTACTTAAAGGAAATGTTTGGGCTGACTGTCTCCACACCTTAACAATTTTAACCAGAAAATAACAGGAGTAAGAGCCACAACGTGAGGAGAAAGACACTGAGCTAAATAAACTGATACCAATCATGGTAGTTTCCAAGTAGACAGTTAAACATTATTAGTATATTTCAGTAATATATATCAACATAGCTGTAAAAATTGCCCAATGATGTATTCTAGTTTTCTAGTCTAATGACCCTATTTATTAGAAATGACGTAAATATTCGCTCTGTTCATTTTGATTTGCCCTTACTCTGCTAGATTATGTATTTAAGCTTCACTAATATGCAATATGTAATTTTCTGTGAAATATGTGTTTGAGAAGTCTCCACCCACTAGCGTATGACCCAGGAACATATCTATTTCCCTGAAAGTTTGGAAGAACGGCACCTTTTTGTGCCACTTTTAATTTAAAGCACCCAAGTATAATTTTTGTAAAAGAGTAGCACCTCTCCCGTATGAAAATACAAAAATACCCCCCCACAACACTAAGCATTTAGTGGTCCTCACTCCTCATGTAAGGTTCTTGGTGCAAGTATCTGATTTTTCCATTTTCATTGAATTAGTCTTTTACTTTCCTTTTCCAGATATCAAGTGATGAAGGTGTTGAATTTGCTAAGCAACTAGCACTCCAAGAAGGCTTATTGGTTAGTGGTTTATATTGGTTGATTTTTGTTATTCAAAAAGCACTGAAGTAAAATATGCAAACAATTTTGTGAAGTAAAATATGCAAACAAATTGATCAAGTCATCTATGTGCTAGGACGTAATAAGTTTGATGTCACGATTTGTCTACTTTTGTCAATGAGAACTAGTGGATAATATTACCATCGAAATGGTTTTAAATTATGACCTGATCAATCTTGTTCATACTAGTAGGAATTAAGGTCTCAAACCAAATTCACCAACCCAAGAATCCTAATAACAATGACTGAAAATAAATTGCTGGAGAATAAAAGACAGAGATTTATAAAAACTCACCCTCAATGTCAAGGACTATGTCTTATTGCCACGGCAAATCCACTATAATCGATCAAGAATATTATTACAAGGCGCCACCACTAGTCAATGATCTTCCAATTGAGTAATTTATTGTGCCTTTCTCAGTTTAACATGCACTTGCTGAATTATACATCAGATGCCACTTCCCTTATAAGTCTTCGTCTTTCAATTAGGTGGGCATATCATCTGGAGCTGCTGCTGCAGCTGCCTTACGAGTTGGAAAAAGACCAGAGAATAAAGGAAAGCTCATTGCGGTATGTCTGATCTCTGTGATTTTATTGATTAGCATGGAATAAACCTAACCAAGCCTTATCCCATTAACTCATTAATTGCGGTTGACTGTATATATATGACACCTCCATTCAGCTCTACGTTTGATCTTCTGTTCGTTAAGCCTATAAATCTGGGTGACTAGGTACTTTAGCATATTGATTGACATGGAATTTGGAGCTTAAATGTCCTTAGAATTATTTTCTTTTCGTTTTCATCTAACATGACTTAGGATTATTAATCAGGGATTCAATCCTGTTATATTTTCTTTTTAGATCCTCTCTTGAATAACCAGCTGCCCCGGGTCCCTGTTTTCGTACTTGTGAATTTCAAACAATTCGTGCTTTTATTAATTACCATCATACGAGCCATTAAATATGTGATCAATTTTGGAGAAACCCTTTGGTGACCGCTCACACCAGTGCTAGTGAAAATTCATAATCCAACGCCATATGTTTGTTGTAAAAAAATTAATTGTTGTGTATACACGAGTACAGTTAATGGATGATTTTGTTGCTTGATAATCCATTGTTGCCTATTATCCCCCTGCTTCTAATGATATATTTATCCACTTGTTTTTTGCTCTAATTTGCATAGGTCGTATTTCCAAGTTTCGGGGAACGATATCTATCAACTGTGCTTTTCCAGTCTATACGCGATGATTGTGAGAAGATGCAACCTGAGCCTTGAAACGAAACATCGTATTAACAAAAAATTTAACGTGCGAGACCATGTAGGATATATTTCGAAATATAGGTGATTGACAGGTACGTTTTGAAATATAGATGATGAACTAGAAACAATTTGTAAACATATGTGATTTCTGCTGCCATTTGCCCTATATAACATGCTAAGATTGCATTTTATAAAAAAATCTAACGTGCGAGACCAAGTAGGATATGTTACTTCGATTTTCCTCCTTAGATGATTGTATACATGCTTTTATTCATTTGCAAACCTCTTAATAAAGGTATTTTCGAAGTTCAGTTGTGGTTCCAATCAATTAAGTAGGACTCTTTTTATTCATGCTCATGTTGCTCCCTAATGCATATTTTTAATTTCAGAAGGAAAATTTATGTCTATTTATATATCTATGTCTACGTTTGATATTCTTTTTTTTTTTATAAATAGAAAGAGTAAACTACATCACAAGGTTAGGATTAAATCCTTTCCGTTAATGTTCTGCCAAAAAACAAAAGCATATGGATCATAGACAAAATGACTAGTTGCTCTAATACAAAATTTTGGGAACGAAAAGGAGTCCGTAGAGAAATCCGTCAAAATTGTTCGCCAATTTAGAACAACATCATGTGTTCCTTTAGCTTGATGAGGCTGGGAAACTTTCTAGCAAAAACCTGTGAGAAAACCAAATCAGTGAAAATATGGATTGACTTCGGTTTCCTGATAACACTTAAGATGACCGCTAATAGTAGAAAATTCAGCAACTTTTCGTCTAAAGGCGAGTCATGATGTCCATAAATATCATCAGCTACATGAGACAGTAATAGAACATCTTTTCTGTCATATAAACTGATAACCCATCTAGAAGAAGTGTCGACCATTATAGTAACAGAAAGATCAGACATATCCAACCGGGACCGCAGAGAAAATAATTGTAAAGAATGCGGCTCTGGACAGAATGCATTTCCATTGATAATGGGCTGCGGAAAAGACTTCTTCCAAAGGAGGAGGAAGGAATTCCTCATTTCCTTTGGAATATTGATGTCGAAACGACATCCTTGAAAAACAACTTGATTCCTGAAAAGCCAAATACTCCACAAAGAGCTAATTAAAGATAAGAGTTCAAACTTAGCATTTATTTGTGATTTCCATGGCTTATTAATCAAGAAAGCAAGAGACTTTTGGAAGGGTGAACGCGGCTGATTCCAGCCAAAACTGGAGTGATCAGACCAAAAGGGCTGCAATTTTAGGCAAGAGCTAAAGAGGTGAATGTTATCCTCTTGGTCTTGCCCACAAAAACAGCAAGCAAAAGAAAAGTTTTTATTTGTGCGTTTGGCAATACTTGATTTCAAAGGTAGTCTATTGAGAATCAATTTCCAAATGAACACTTTAATTTTTTATCAACAACTCAACCATCCATAATCACAAAAATGCTCAACCAAAAGCTTCTCATTTTAGAATGGCAAGACCACGATTCGTCACCCATCATTTGACTCATCATTCCACACACACAAGCACATAGAGCATGAAGCATACAATGTGAATCATAACACACAAAAATTGGAGTCTTTAAGGCACGACTCCCCCTCACATACGGAGTCTTTAAGGCACGACTCCCCATCACATAAGCATAAAAACATTAACAACAAATAAGCATGCATTTATATAGAGGATAAATCAAGCATCCCAAGCTCACGCCTAATCTTATTGAATTGGTCCTCGACTAAGGGCTTAGTGAAGATGTCCGCAAGTTGATCGTTTGTCCCTATAAACCTCAAATCAATGTTACCCTTTTGCACATGGTCTCTAATGAAATGATGTCTAATCTCAATATGCTTGGTTCGGGAATGTTGTACGGGATTCTTAGCAATGTTGATGGCACTTGTGTTATCGCATAGAATCGGGATATGATCAAACTTAAGTCCGAAGTCCTCTAAGGTTTGTTTCATCCAAAGAATTTGAGCGACACAATTACCTACGGCTACATATTCGGCTTCGGCGGTGGACAATGCTACACTATTTTGTTTCTTGCTAGCCCAAGAGGTAAGGTTGTGACCTAGAAAGTGACAAGTGCCGCTCGTGCTCTTACGATCTAAGGTACAACCCGCAAAGTCCGCATCCGAATATCCTACCAAATCAAAATTCTTATTCCGAGGATACCAAAGGCCATAATCTACGGTTCCCTTAACATATCTAAGAATACGCTTAACGGCTTTCTCATGGGATATCCGAGGGGATGCTTGAAACCGAGCACACAAACACACGGAAAACATAATATCCGGTCTAGACGCGGTAAGATAAAGAAGTGAGCCAATCATACCTCGATAGTATGTGTCATTCACACTCGTACCTTGCTCATCTTTGTCTAACTTTGTCGCCGTTGCCATTGGTGTGTTGATCACTTTTGCATCCTCCATATTAAACTTCTTCAAGAGCTCCTTCGTGAACTTGCTTTGCGAGATGAATATTCCATCATCCATTTGCTTGAGTTGAAGTCCCAAGAAGAAATTGAGCTCTCCCATCATGCTCATCTCGAACTCACTTGTCATGAGTTTCTCAAATTCCTCACACAACTTTTCATTAGTAGAACCAAAAATAATATCATCGACATATATTTGAACTACAATGAGATGTTTGCCCTTGGTTTTAAGGAAAAGTGTGGAATCGAGCTTTCCCTTTTTAAAACCATTGACAACTAAATGTGTGCTAAGTCTCTCATACCAAGCTCTAGGTGCTTGTTTCAACCCGTAAAGAGCTTTATCAAGTTTGAAAACATGATTTGGATATTTGAAATCTTCAAAACCCGGGGGTTGTTTTACAAACACTTCTTCTTCTAGAAAACCATTTAAAAAAGCACTTTTAACATCCATTTGATGTAGTTTAAAGTCCATATAGCTAGCAAAAGCTAAGATGATTCTAATGGACTCTAATCTAGCAACGGGTGCAAAGGTTTCATCAAAATCAACCCCTTCGATTTGGTTATAACCTTGAACAACAAGTCGGCTTTTATTAACTAAAACAACACCGGTTTCATCAAGTTTATTTCTAAACACCCATTTAGTTCCAATAATTGTCCGGTCAAGAGGTTTTTCTACTAAATGCCAAACTTTACATCTATCAAATTGTTCAAGTTCTTTTTGCATAGATATAACCCATTCGGGATCGTCTAAAGCTTGTTTAACATTTGTAGGAACAAATTGAGAGACATACGCACTATGAAGACAAACATTATTAAAGGAAGAGCGAGTGGTTATCCCTTTCGAGATATCACTTATCATAAGACTCGGTGGATGATTTTTTACCGTTCTCGTGGGCTTGGGCAAATCTTCGTGAGTCCGCCCATGCAAGTAGTCATCCACATCTTGAATCTCCGATTCAAGCTCAGGCTCCCCCTCAACACTTGCTTCCTTTTCGGCATTTGTTTCACTACCTTTCTCCACCATTATTGGAGCTTCTTCATTTTCCGCACCTATTGGCTTATCATCATCCTCAACAATTTTCTTAGTGAAAGGATTAGATTCGTCAAAAGATATATGTATAGACTCTTGAACAACTCTATCCTTTTTATTATAGATAATATAAGCACGACTATGTGGAGAATAGCCTAAGAAAATTGTTTCGTCCGATTTAGCATCAAATTTGCCGAGGTTATCTTTAGTGTTTAAGATATAGCACTTACTACCAAACACTTTAAAATAACCAATACTTGGTGTCTTACCCCACCAAAGTTCATACGGCGTTTTATTTAAAGAAGGTCTAAGAGATACCCGATTGATCACATGGCATACGGTGTCGATTGCATGCCCCCAAAAATACTTTGGAAGGTTGTGCTCATTTAGCAATGTTCGGCCCATTTCTTGTAGCGTTCTATTCTTACGCTCCACAACTCCATTTTGTTGAGGTGTTCTAGGTGCCGAGAAGTTGTGATGGATTCCATGATTGTCGCAAAACTCCTCGAACTTGGCATTTTCGAATTCACCTCCATGATCGCTTCGAATTGCTTTGATCTTTGTCTCCTTTTCATTAGTGATTTTTCTACACAACTTAGCAAACTCTTTAAACGCATCACTTTTATTAGCAAGACAAATCACCCAAGTAAAACGAGAGAAATCATCAACAATGACAAACACATATTTAGAACCACCAAGGCTAACCACATCCATTTCACCAAATAAATCCATGTGAAGCAAGTCAAGCACACCATTTGTGGAAATGTTGTTAACCGATTTAAAAGATGATTTATGCATTTTACCAAGTTGACAAGAATCACATAGTTTGCCCTTTTTAAACTTTATCTTAGGCAATCCACGAACATGATCATGCTTAGACAATTTAGCAAGTAAATCTAAACTAGCATGCCCAAGACGCCTATGCCATAAATCAACATTGTCAAGTTGCACATTCATACATACATTACTTTCCTCCACCATATCAAAGTCGACATAATAGACATTATGAGAGCGGAAGCCATGAATAACAAGAGAGGAAGTAGCATGTGAGATAGTACATTCATTTTTAGAAAAAACAACATTAAAATCACAATCGCATAATTGGTTTACACTAAGCAAGTTAAACTTGACATCCTCAACAAGTAAAGCATCTTTAATCTTGAAACAATGTTCCTTACCAACAATACCTTTACCAAGAACTCTTGCGGAATCGTTGTTAGCGAAGGTAACCGATCCACTAGCTTTGTTCCCTAGCTTCAAGAAAAGAGATGCATCACCCGTCATGTGTCTCGAACACCCGCTATCGACCATCCACACATTTCTCTTTCTTGTGGTCGACCGGTGTACCTACAAACAAAAATTAAGCTTTCACTCTAGGTACCCAAATCTTTTTGGGTCCTTTGGGGTTAGTTTGAGAACCGCTCCCTTTAACAACCCATTTGTTTCTTTGAGCCTCGGGTACACGGTTTCCCATCAATGCCACTTTTCTATACTTGCATAAAATAAGTTCATGATTTCCTAATTGGCAATAAGAACATGTAAACTTAGATTTAGAAGTTGTTAAGGAAGAAGATGGAACATGTTTAGGTTTTTGAGCATTTTGAGAAGATACAAATGTTATGGATGAAGAAACACGGTTTAAAATATGAGTATCGTTCTTTTCATAGCCTAAGCCTCTTTTAGCAACATGTTTGAATTGAGACTCAAGTATTTCATCCAATTTACCGGTTCTCAAATCAAACTTGGCTAGATTGCACTTTAACTCATCAAGTTGAGCATTTGCCTTAGCCAAATTTTGCTTAAGCTCTCTCTTCTCAAGATCAACCGAATTCTTTTCAAGATCGGTTTCAATAGTTAAGAGAGCTAGCTTATTCTCAAGTTCAACAATATTCGAAGTCAAGGTTTTATTGGATTGTTGAACTTCACGATACTTCAATTTTAGTTTTTCACAATAATGTAAAAGGTTTTCATTGCAAGCATTTAAATTTTTAAAAGCATTACAATGTGAATCACATTCACATTCAAGTTCATCATCGGAACTAGAACAAGAGTCGGAAGTTACCTCAAGAGCGTCATTTGCCATGAGACAAACCACATGTGCAACCTCCTCAACTTCGGAATCCGATCCTTCATCGGAAGTGTTTTGATCCCAAGTCACTTTCATGGATTTCCCTGGTTGAGCCCTCTTCTTGAGTTTTGGACAATCCGCTTTGAAATGATCCGTTTTATTGCACTCAAAACACTTTGGTGGATCACTTTTGTAGTTCCCCGATTCCCTAGTCTTGCCTCTTCTATCCTTTCCATCGGACTTGTTGAAGTAATCCCCTTTGCTCTTCTTCATTTTTAGAAACTTTTTGAAGTTTTTGGCTAGCATAGCCATCTCCTCATCATCATCACTTTCATCTTCTAGGAGGCTTTTGATTGCTTTGATGGCTAATAGTTTTGGAGAAGGCTTTGAGTTAGATTCGCTCTTCCGGCTAGAATCATTTTTCCGGCTATTTATCACAAGTTCTTCACCAAACAAACGACTATAGAGATCATTCGTGGGAAAGACATCCAAGTCATTTGCTTCTTCGACTTGTCCCATCTTATTGCGGTAGTCTTGATTGACCGCCTCAAGAATTTTGTTGTTGATTTCACCAATCGTGAAAGTCTTTCCAAGTCCGTTGAGATTGTTGACAATTGTATTCAACCTTGTTTGGAACCTCAATACGGATTCTCCTTCCATCATCTTGAACAATTCATATTCTTTAGTGAGAAGTCGAATCTTGGTATTCTTGACCTTTGAAGATCCGAGAAAGGTTTGCTCCAAACTATCCCAGGACTCTTTGGCGGTCTTGTAGCACTTGATGCTATTGTAGACATCAAGACTCACGGCGCTATGAAGTAAGTTCTTGGCTCTAGCATTCAAGGACAAATTTCTTTTATCCTCCTCACTTAGATCCTCAAAGCGCTCAATGGTTTCAACCACCACTATATCTTTTGACTTCTCCAATGCTTCGGCTCGCAACCTATTGAAGTCTTCTTTGTCCTTCTTGGCCTCATCACTATCTCTTTCGGTAATGATTTTGATGTCTGGTATGATGGTCGAACTCCCACTTCCCGTGATCACTCTTGACTTTTTTGGAACAAACGGACCATTCTTCATAATATGCCACAAGGCATAATCTTGACCGCTGACAAAAGTTTTCATACGGTCCGCCCAATAGTCATAGTTCGAACCATCGAACCATGGAGGCCTAGATAGTGACAATCCTTCCTTTGGCATATCACCCATGATCTTTTGTGTAGAGATTTTAAGCTCGAATTCAACACACACGGGCTCTGATACCAATTTTTAGCCTATATACGATCCTTAGAGGGGGGGTGAATAAGGATTGAACTAGTAATTACAACTTTTTCGATTAATAAGTTCAAACAACTATCACCCAAGCTAATTTAATACAAAATGATATACTTAAAGGAAATCGTACAATGGAAGGAAATGACACAATGATTTTAACGAGCTTCGGATACCCTACGTGCTCGACCTTCGGCTTTTCAACCTTAGGATTTCGGAAAGTGATAACTAATATGAAAACCCTCGGAATTCGATACAAGCAATCAACTTTACTTCTAGCTAACCCTAGCTAGAAACCCAAAGCCTAACTCTAGGATTTCAAACTCCTAATAATCAACTAGGAACCCAAGATGACTCTTCTTAGGATTTCAAATTCAACAATTGAAAATAATTGAATTTCTACTCTTTTACAAATTATCCCTCAATGGATGAATCAAGAGTAATACAAGATAGGATCTATGGAATACCTTTTCACAATCAAGATGTAATGACAATATGAGTTGATAAGGCTTTGCTTTTTGAAAGATTTAGTTGTGTGCAATTTTTGGAGTTTTTCAAGAAGGGGTTTCTAATTTCGGACTAAAACTCCTTATATAGAAACCCCCATCGTGAGTCTCATCGGGTCACGATAAGCCTCACGATGACACCCAACGTTCGGATTTTCTCAAGTCATCGTGAGTCTCATCGTGTCACCAGTGTCACGATGAGGGTCACGATGACGATCTCTTTTCAAAGAAAACAGAGTCATCGTGAGACCCATCGTGGCACGATGAGGGGTCACGATGACAACTGGACAGCTTTTGCAACTTCCATCGTGAGACCACTGTGACACTAAGGGTCACGATGGTGTCACGATGGTTCAGCATATTCAAGTCCAATTTTTGTCGTCGATTCAACCTCAAGTCTTATTCGAGTGACACCCAGTCATTCTCATACGAATTGAGGAATAACTCAGCTTACAAATCGTAAATGAACAATACATGTAGGTGCAAAACGTGATAATAAAAATATTTGAAAAACGCGTTAAACAAGCCATTCAATCAAATAAGCAAATACATCTAGAGAGTTCGAGTATTCCTTACACAAGGTCTTAGATACAAAAACGAAGAGCTTGAAGCGACCTTGTGTCTTGACTTGAAACATGTGCCATAATGCCGTATAAGGCGCACTGCATAAGTCACTTAAATGAAACGATTAGTCCTTAAACGTAATTTGTTATTATCAAAACAAAGGAGTGTCGACTTTAGGTCAACACAATTAAGATAATTTCTTACCAAAAAGAGACGTTCCATGTGAGTCCGATCGAGATCTTGTGGGTTTTCTGCAATGAAAGAGAGAAGAAGATCAAGAGAATCGTTGTACTTGTTCATACTTGCATTGGCACCTTCGGACTCCCTTTGTTGGACACGTTCATTGATGGGATCAATGATAAGCTCAAGAACCTTGCTAAAATGTTTTGTCAATCGACGTTTGATTCCTTGAATATCAAGCTTAATGAAGAGAAAATAATCAGCCAAGTTAGGCGCACCGGCTTCAACGGCCACATTCCAACTAATGTCTCTCATTTCTCTAACAGAAGATTCCAGCTTTGGATCCATGACATTCTTTGAGAAAATAGTACTCGTCAAAGTGTTTAGTGTAGTCATAAAAGCAGCAATGCTCAAATCAACAGCTTCATTTCTGATGCTATAGTTCTTGCAATAATCTAGCAACTCTTGTACCTTCTGTGTCCTGACATGTTCAGCAGCGTCGAGCCTGGCCCCCGAGAACATGGTGGCATTCATGCTCCTCCTAAGGTTTCTCCACCTAGCCTCAACCGGTAACATGACAACTGAGTATTTGTATTGTTCATGTGCATGGAGTGCTTTCGGTACCCATTTTCCCGCGAAATCCCTATCTTGTTTTTGAAGGACTTGTTTAGCCATGGCCGGAGAAGATATTGCAACGTAGTTAAGAAACCCTAACTTGACGGTCATGATAGGACCGTAGGTTTTGGCAAGTTCGGCTAGGTTCTTGTGGTAATGTTCACCAAGTAAGTGAAGGTTGCCAATGATGGGAAGAGGGGTTGGACCTGGTGGATTAGGCAGCTTCTTGTTGTTCTTTGTCTTAATGGATTTTGATAATGTGATTAAGGCACGAATTAAGATTAATCCAAACAATCCTACAAGAGTAGTTGTTAGATAATCCATGATATGATAATATATATGAATGGTATAAAATATAAATAAAGTTTGAGAAGTAATTAGGAATGTGATATTGCTTCACACTCACTTAGTCACTTGTAATTGAGAAAGGTAGATGATATTTAGGACAATTGAAGTTTAATATATATAGAGAGATATTTGAGCCGTCAATTATGTCTTTCTTTGACTACTGTTAAACACATTGAATATAGTTCGTCCGAAACATACTGGAAGTTCACTTGGACATAACAAGATGACTAATGATAGAACATCGAATGAACCTAATCGTATAGTATAATCGTATCTGATTCAAGTTTCTTCGTTGGTTTCGGATTTAGCTCTTGGAGAATAACCTTTGTAGTACAATATCAACAGTGGCGGATTTAAAAGTTTCAAAGTGTCTGTTTGAAATCGGCATAATTTTTAAAGTGTTAGTTTAAAACACTAAAACATATTCAAGTATATAATTTAAATGCTAATTGTTACATTTATTTTTTCTTTTAATATATATAACTTTTTTTTCAAAAAAATATATCCATTTTAATTAAACGGGCACCAACAAAAACAAGTGCGCCACTACATACCAACTATAACCCTTATTATAGTTAAGCATTTTTGTTTTATAATACTCTCCATTTTCTATATTCATCAGCTTTAGTTCTCATAACTAATTTACAAATGAATTAGAGAAATAGAAATATAGTTTATTATTACAAGTTATCTTATCATTATAAATATCAAAACAACTTCTTAAAATAAGTTTGATGGTAGGCTCTCAATTTTATTAATATCCATCTTTAGTATAATCAGAGCTTAATTGATAAAGAGTTAGAATGCAAAGTGCAAAGCAACCTCGTCTTTTATGCAACTCAGGTTTGATTTCCACTGGCCGATGGCTCAATAGCCTAGTGGCATCCGGCCTAACCTTTCATGTAAGAGGTCATGGGTTCGAACCTTGTTGGAGACATATTTGTCTCATATTATACTCTAACTTTCTATTAGTTAGCAATTTCTGTATTCATGTTTGTAATATTATTGTAGTCACAATTCATCGCTAATTATCAAAAAAAAAAAAAAAAGGTTTGATTTCCACTGAGAACTAAAAGCTTTGTGTTTCGAAGTGGTTAACGGGCAAGCTCTAGTCCCCTGATCAGGAGACGCACATCCCGTGCCAACCTCTGACATCATATTCAGGGAGCTGTCAGTACCCTTAGTTTGAGGGTCTCAAACTTTTATTAGAGCGCACCTAGAATTTTAGTATATTACTTGAAATTAAAAAATTCAATTTGAGTATTCATTTTAAAGGAAATAGAACTAAATATATAGAAGGAACAAACCTTGGTTGGAGGATGATTCATCTACTATAATTGTTAACTAATAATTTAATTAGTTGAACTATTTATTTTGATATAAGGTATTTATGTGAGTACGCCATCTATATTCTAAATCTGCCTATGACTATAGTATTCCACATAAACTTGAACATAATCGTCGAAAATATATATATATGATAATGTCTCCTATAAAAATATGGGACCATGACTTGTGAGGTAAGTCAGTACGTAACGGAGTAACGGACCAAATATAAATGTACATTATGGATGGTGTGAATTATAAGCGGATGTAGGGTGTGGCAGGATGGTGTGAATTATAAGCGGATGTAGGGTGTGGCAGGTGTTGCCATGACAATCAGAAATATTTATATTTTTCTTAATTGTTAACAAAAAATTAACAAATATATCATATAATTTTTTTTCGGAAAATTTTGGTAACTAGAAGAATTACATACTAGATCCGCCTATGTGTGAATCTGTATCATTTACGTTATTTGTGTTTGCTTGAACAATAGATTGTTTGCTTTATATAACTTGTCTACAAAATAGACAGCCTTGAACAGTGTCTTGATATTTGGATCATTTGTTATATTTTTGTGCGATTCAATTTCCGAGCATATTATTTTAACAAATAATTTTTATAATTTTGTTTACTACCACCTTCAGTTACACAACTAGTTGGCTTTTGCTTTTTACGACAAAAGTTTGTAATTTTTTATTTTGAATGATAAAATTATGAAGAGTCAAATATTTGTCTCTAAAAATATTAACGAGAATTATTTTGAAATGAGATATAATAGTATAACCTATAATAATATATTGAATAAGATATAATGATTGAAAGTTAAAAAAAACATAAATAATAGAAAAGTAAGAGAATGTCGCATAAAAACGCAACAAAATATGTAAAACCCCATGATGCACTACCCATGCCATGTGTGTGAGTGTGTGAATTGAGATCACATCTAATTGGCCCATGTTTGCTTGACGGTCTATTGTGTAAGTGGATCACATATCGGGTCCAGTGAGTAACCCGATTTAGGGCGATTAAGTGTTTGCTGGATTCTTTGGTAGAGTCCAACCCATGTAAACGGATGGGCCCGTTAAGGTTAGAAGCCTAGGTTTATTTTTGTTTGTTATTTTTTTTTTAATTATGCTCGTATATCATTTGAGATAAGTCTAAAAAATTATCTATAATGAGTTTTGAATAATTGTACCTCTCTCGGTTTGTCAAAAGAGTTAAGATTGAGTATAACGAAATCATCAAATGAGGTACCTTCTTAAACCTCCAAAATGTCATTATTAACGATGAACATTCAACACGTATATGATCGACCTTGCCATTAACCTTAAATAGAAATCACCATTCATAATTTAACACACAATACCTACTTAATATCTTTCCTTATAAAATCAACCCCTCCATAACTGCACAAACTCCCTTCCAATCGAATTGTAGGTTTGAAATCGTCCCCTCTATACATAAGTAACTACAAGATTTATATCATATCATTGTATCAATTGTAAAGGTCGTAATGCCAGAGGAATCATTACCGCAAGGCATAGAGGGGGAGTCAGTTATAGCGATCCTGCTACTGTGAAAAAATATGCTCGACGTGCTCAATTGGGTGAAATTTTTAAATTAGATCGTGCTACTTTGAAATCTGATGGTGTTTTTCGGAGTAGTCCAAGAGGTTGGTTTACTTTTGGACATGCTTCATTTGCTTTGCTCCCTTTATAGAAGTTTAAACTTCCCCATGAGTAGTGAGTTAAGTAGTGTTTGACGATGTTTAAATCATATCGGCAAAATTGTCATATCACCTCCCCTCCCCCACCACCACCACATTCCTATGGGCACTACTAAACACACAAGAGTAGTGTTTATATGAACAAAATTATCATTTTACCCCATCACAAAATATTAATTCGTCTCATTAAACTCCTACTATTATTCTAGTGTATGTATAACAACTTAGATTTCCTATGTGCATGATCTGAAATTCCCAACAGTCTACCCTTAAAGGTTTAGTTGTTATACACACCTAAATAGTTTTTCAGAAATAAAATAACTATATTGTCTCTATTTATAAGTATTATGTGTAAAGTTTCACCCCCGAATAAAATAATAATTTCAATTCTATTAAAGTGTGACGTTTAAAAAAATTTCGACCAATATTAAAATAAATAATTTTAATTTGTGTCTATAGTGTCCTCAACCCCTCCCCCAAGAAATTATGTGAATAAGCCTAAACCCTTGACTCATATATCTTCACAAAAACCCTATTCGAAGAAAAGAGAAGAAGAATTGAAAATAAAAATGGATCACATAGCTGCAGCTGAACAACAAATGGTCTCCGAAAGATTAAGACAAAAGCTGAACCAAGTCAACGAAGCTGCTCAATCCCAGCTCTCATCTGTTCAAGACCATGTTAATTTTACTCTTCAGGTAACTTACATAATTCCCGCCGATTCTTTTTAATTGACGTTTTCGTTTTTTCATGTCAATTTTTTAATTAATCGAATAGGCTAGTGGAAAAGGCTCTTGCTATTGAAGGTTCGGAAACTCACCTCATCGTTAATTTACAAAAAAAAATTATTTATGTTATGAATTTTTTATATATTTATTAGAGTAAATAACAAAAAGAAATTGATTGTGAAATGTTGGCACACGAATGAAAATTTCAATTAAAATGAATCGTAGGTGTGATATATGGATCCAAACAATTGTGTCCTTGAATCTATCATCTATATTTGGAATTATTTTCGAGATAAAAAAGCCCGCTGTTACAAAAAAGATTTTTAATTTTTAGATTTTTAATTTTTGTATATGTTGGTTAGCAATTGGTGAAATGTAGATGAAGATAGTACTCTTTTTTAACTTAGTTTAGTCTAACATGATAGTTTTAATTTAAACCAAGGTTATGTGTAGTAATTAATATCTTAATGTTTGTTAATTTCGAAAAGTGTAAACGAACTTGGCAAATATTCTGAGATGGACTATATGACTAATTTTGGTCTTTAAAATTAGGGAAGAATTATGAAGTACGTTGTGATTTTAGAGGATTTTTTGATGTAATATGGATCTGGCAAGTAATTATATTGTGATTTTAGAAGATTTATTGATGTAATCTGGAAACTATATCTATTGAACGTCAATTGGGTTGTGTAATGTTGCAGAAAGCGTATTTTAGATGTGCGTACGAGTGTTTCGATAGGAACCGGTCGCAGAATGAGATGAGTAACTGTGTGGAGCATTGCAGTGTCCCTGTTCTCAGAGCACAACAGCTTGTGGAGAATGAGATGGCGCAGTTTCAGGTAAATGTTATGCCATTGTTTCGAAGGTGTTTACTGTAGATTGAGGTCTCTTTGTGGAAATAAGAGGAGTAACGACATTTTTCCCTGTCAGTTTAATTTATTGGATCGTGGAAGAATTGTTGTGAAGCATAAGTATAGATTAACAGGTTGAGAAAGTAGTTTTTAATATTTTCATCCGTTGCTAATGCAATAATTTGTTGCATTTTCGTAACCTATGTATTTGGTGAATGGTATTATAAAGGAGGATGAAAACTGAAACAATCCGTATATATCAAATGAGTATTACACTGCAATCACAAACTATTGCTATGTACGACTGATTAACATCTACGACAACATTCTTCAATTAATTAGTGAGTGTATTAAGGCTTTAATTTTACAGTTACCACCACCTTTTAAAATTTAACCAAGACAACGTGCAACTATTATGATCAAGAACTAAATGAGGTTAATGATAAGCCAATACTGAATTTGATCAGTGATCTTACATTCCCACGTAACTATAATGTTGCTCACTGCTCATATCTTAATTGATCGTGCAGCCAACTGGCTTGTGTGGAATTTTATTTTATGTAACATTATCTTGTTTACAAGTGCAGGAGCGATTGCAGAGGTCTCTGATGGTCTGCCAGGACAAATTTGAGACGGCCAAAGCCCAACACATCGGGAGTGAAGCCACAATGAGTTTGGAGTCCTGTGTTGATCAATCTATTCAAGATGGCGTCAAGACGCTGCCGCACATTGTTCAGCGATTGAAAAATGCATTATCCATTCAAGACTGAAGGTGTAAGCTGTTAATTTAGTCACGGAATCCTGCTCGGTCTAACTGTGAGCTATTCAGCATTGTCCTTAAATAATTGAGAATACTGATTTTTAAGTCACATCTGGATGCATCACTTCTTAATAGAATGATTAAATTTTGCACTTCATCTCCTTCATTACAGATTACTGTGTCCTACATTCCTATTTATTGCCTATTGGCAAGCTTTTATGTACTTTTACACCTTAAATCATGCGGAAGATGATGAAAATGCAGGCGTTCCTTGTCTGTCATTTCAGTATTCTGTTTCTCTGTTTATGATTGCATTGCTTGAGGAAGTTGATTAGGTTACACAAGCTAATTTTGACGCACACCAATGCCCATAGTCTGTTTAGATCGTGGGAGCCTGCGTTGTGCGTCATTGCTTTTGCCCTACAGCTTCTCTGAGTGTAGATATCATCCTTTAGCTCATTCAGAATCTTGCAGAACTGTCGGACAAGATTACCACTTAACAGGTGAAGCCTATTTCCAAGTCTTCACCTTCGAAGACGACAAATTTTTCAAATTTCTTCCTCACCGAATGCATGGGACGTACGTTCGATTCATCAAACAGTTTTTTGGTATACTGTTGAATGCATGGAAAACACTGAATGCATTTGACAGACCATTCTACATTCCTTGTGGTTGTCATAGCCTAAATCTGCATTGTATGATATGAGATGACCAACACTTACACTAAAGGTAGAACCCTTTTTGGATTCATACAACGTGTCTACACGATTTTTCAAATTCCACGAAGAGATGGGATATCTTAAAGGTAATGTTAAACGGTACACTCGGAAGTCATTATCAGCTACTTGTCGGGAGAGTCGTATTGATAGTGTTCGAGCTATGAGTATTCAAAGTGTAAGCATTCGAGAAGCCTTACTTGAAGTTGTAGAAACTGAATTTGATACAAAAGTTAGAAGCAAAACAAAATCAACTAATGAGCTTGGAGACTTTTGAGTTAGTCATTAGTCTGTAACTGTTATCATTTGTCAATATGGTTAGCAAACAACTGGCCCAAAGGATATGAATATTGACACTACAATTATACAAGTGAAATGGTTGATTCCTTAGATATAGAGGAAAAGAGATTGTTGTGAAATGAATATCGACTCAATTTTTTTTAAGAGACGAGAAATTCGTAGGAAAAAGTAAATTTTGGTGAAATTCTCAATAATACATCACCATCATCAACTGAGGAATCATTCAAGGTTAATTATATCATTTGTATTGTTGATCAATTAATTGTTTTTCACTAAAAGCTTTGATAAATGTCAACTATATAAAAATATTTTTTGTTTCATGTTCACATCAGACAACTTGAATCTGAAAGACTATTGCACGAATGTTCATAATGCACTTGCGAATAATGATCAATCGATATCAATATTTTTTAACTTTTTAAAAAAAAAATTAAAGTTTTTTTCAATTTTTCCAAAACAAAAATTTTAAAAAAATGTAAATAAAGTTTGCCCAAAAAAATGCACCCAAAATATTTCAAAACGGCTCAGTGACCAAGTTTGCCCAAAAAAATGCAGTTGAGTAATCTACCATGGTCCATTTAAAATGAGGGTGATCTACCTGGAAATATTATATACTTTCAGTGATCTTTGGTGCCATTAAGCCAATAAATAAATAAACTAATTAATTTACTATATAGAAAAAGCATAATTAAGTTACTATATACAAAAAGCATAATTAAGTTACTATATACTATAGCTTTAGCAACTTTTCTTGTTACTATATTTGTTTGTGATCAGTTCCCTAAGGGTGTCCAAATATGATACAGTAGTAACACTAAATATGGGCATTGAGTTTAGTGTGCTATAAACTCATTTTAGTTCATATAGTTAATTACACTAATGATATGTCAATTTATATGCATAGTGACCTCTTATGCTGTTTTAAGGCCTGATATCCTGAAGACAACTTCATAGGAAAGTTACAAGGTCAAGTTGGAGGAATATACGATAAATCGAGCAACAAGAAGACGAGAAGAAGTGATCGGGTAGGTTGCATTCAATCGAGTAAGCTACCATCTTATCGTTATGGCGCTATGAGTGATGCGTTACAGTACCAGTATGTCTAAGAAGTGATCGGGTAGGTTGCATTCAAGCCAAGAAGTTTGCAATGCTAGCAAATTGGCCTACTCCAGTCCATGTGAATGAGCCTACTCTTTCATTGTATGATGTATGTTTCTTGTTTAGGTGTTAACTCTGTTGTATTAAGTGTTGTATTAAAAAGTAGTTGTATAAGGAGAATGAATACGCACATATTGGACTGTGCACAAACGGCTAATTAATGTAGTAATCGAGTCCCTAACGTGTCTAGAAACACTATCTAGTGCATAAAGAGAAAAATCTCCAGTAACCTCTTCACAAAAAAGAAACTGTGAATTAAATAACTAGATAGTAGAGTAGTGTGTTTTTTAGATAGACAGAAGACAAACATCATTAAACAGAATGAGAATTATCATTACAGTTGATATAATACATTCTTGAGCAAAGGCATTATGACAGCCATCAAAACACAAATTAGTAGACATGAATGGTCTTTTTTGCATAGATTTCTAGTAAAATAATAATGATATATAGTAATTAGAAGTTATGTAAAAGGAATTGTTCATTAGGGGATGCTGGTGTAATCTCTTCTTTCAAACTTTTTAGCCCCTCTCCTCCTGCGTGTCCACGACCACTTGCGTTTCTTGTCTCCGGATGCTTTCCATCGACTACATCGGCCTCTGAGACCGAGGATTTCCTCCTCTGAGAAGAGGCGACGCTTGGGAAAGTTATCCATGACGGGGCCCTGAATTCGAATCTCTGATTATCGTCTGTTTCTGCAACATCGGTTTCTGAGGTTGATATGTTGGATGATCTCTGAGAAGTCTTCTTGTGCATTCTACTGCTACCGAGAACAACCTCTGTTGGCAGTATAGGCTGCTCGTTACTAGGATTGCCCATTAGTGAGGCAAGAGCGCGTTCCAGTGAAGTTGTCACTTGATCCATGGAGGGCCTCTCCTTTCCTCTCATTCGCACACATTTACACGCAACATTTGCAATGCGTACTAAAGCTTCAGGATCCGATGGTGGTTTTAGAGACGGATCGAGGATTGCCTGAACATCTCCTGCCTTGATTTGTGGAACTGCCCATTCAACTATATTTCCTTCTTCAAAATGCAAATCAATGGCTTTTCGACCACTTAGAATTTCAAGAAGTAAAACACCAAAGCTGTAAACATCAGATTTAGTAGTAAGGTAGTGAAGCCTGTAGTACTCTGGATCAAGGTAACCAAGAGTCCCTGCAGGAAGCTCAGCCAACGGAGAACTGCTACTGGATGGTCCTAACAAAGAAAGCCCGAAATCTGCTACCCTTGCATTATGTTCTTCATCTATGAGAATATTAGAGGACTTTATGTCGCGGTGAATGACAGGAGGACATGCATATCCATGCAAATATTCGATACCTCTCGCTGCTTGAACAGCAATAGTTACTCTCTTTACCCAATCCAGCTGACTCTTAGGTTTTCTGTTCTTTCCATGGAGATGTTCGTGCAAGGATCCATTTGCCATGTATTCATAAACAAGAAGCCTTTCTTCACCTTCACAGTAACCGAGTAGATTTAGCAAATGAGCATGGTTTAATCTGGACAGCAAGTCTAATTCAGTGTGGAATTCTTTCGAATTCTTCTTCATGTCTGGTGAAACTATGGCTCTTTTAACTGCGACAATAGTACCGTCCTTCAACACACCTTTGAAGACGCATGAAAAACTTCCTTTACCAACAAGGTATTCTTCTTTAAACCCTTCTGTTGCTCTTTCAAGTTCCTCATAAGTAAACATGTGTGCCCTTCGAATTTTGAGCTCTTCCAAATCTGGCTGTATTTTCCCACTGTCTCGCAGAAATGCAGAGCCATTTAGACCACTGCTTCTCTTCGATCTCAAGGTTTTATCGGAGCACCTACAATGCCTTAACTTGTGACGAACATAAAGAACTGAAACGAAAGATGCAACAAACGCCAGGAATATGGCAAAAACAACCTCTGCAACAATGATGGGCAACTGCACCGACCAAAATTGCCCATTTTTCTTATTGGTGTCACTAGAAGTGGAACAATTTGAGAAACACTCAACTGATATGCAACTTGAGCAGTTGTATGCACACTGCCTATCAGATGTTGATGTGCAATCTGCAATTTGATGCATATCATTCGGGCACCCATTGGCACATGGCAAACATATGTGGAAATCAGGAGACTTACAAGGTGAGGTTTCATTGCTCAGCTCAAAGAAACCAGGATCACAGGGTGTCGTTTTGCAGAGCCCAGGAGAAACTGGCAACGGGAGAGATGTTGGGAATCCATGACCCCAACACATTGGTGAAAGTGATGTCCGGAGAAGAACTCCACAGCTGAAGTAATCTCCAGCAGCGATCTCATAAAACTTAACACCAAAGGGAGGCAATGTACTTCCTGGGATACTAGTCCCCCAACAAACGACTCTCCGGTCATAGCTTCTGATTCCACAGGCATGGAACCTAGCCCCGACAACAGCTACCATATGATCAGGTGGAGTGATGCCGACACTAAGTTGACCAGATTCTTCCACAGGAATCTCTAGGTCGTCGTTGTCTAAGCTCCTCCCCCAACAGAACACTTTAGAATCCCCCTCTAAGATCCCACAAACATGGTAACCCCCTGCTGCAATGCTCCGGAACCTCAACCCTAGAGGAATGTTTGTAATCACACGATTGTTTGTCTCATCACCCCAACACGCAACACTTCTATTCTGAGAAAATAAACCGCAGTTGAACTCTGAACCGGCTGAAATTGATTGTATCTGCCCATCAAACACATTATTATTGGTCATGTTATACCCCCAACAATCAACCAGAGAAAGATTTCTGAGCATCCCCATCAAGGGTCTCCTCAGTGCACACAAATGGTGATCTCCTGCACTAATATCCAAATACTCGGAGCCATTCACCATTCCTCGAGGAACACCCATATGAATATAACTACTATTTCCCCAACAATAAGGTTGGTTCGACTCCATTAGAAGACCACATATAAACCCGTCCCCCGCAGTAAGACCAACAAAAGGAAAACGGGCAGGAGCTCCATTAACAATAGCAGGATTCGAGCCATAACACGTGACTTGGTGAGACCCGTCCGACTTCAAGCTACATAATACAGGGCCATGTTCACCATATGAAATTGCGATAGAAGACATTGATCCATATCCCAACACTTCCATACTAAAATCTTTAAAAACTACAAGAATTACCAATATTTGTGCAACACAAAATGTTCCACCACATGCATACATCTTCAGAATCGCCATTCCAAAGAGACAACAACAAGAATTTACATTGCCAATGCCATGTAGTAGATATCAATATGTTTGAACTTGTGTTTTACTCAACATCTTATAAACAATTACAAAAAATGTTTCTAGGAATGAATATTCAACTACCAAGTGTGTTAAAACATACCAAAATGATTTCTCCATTTAACATTCATGCCAGCATTTCAAATCAACCACATACACAAATGCAAAATCAAGAAATTGACAAATACTTCCTTCGTGTACTCCAGGGCAGGGTGTGTGGGACCGTTACGATGACCATTTCATCCTATTCATAAAAATTGGCAAAATGCTAGTTTGTTGCAGAACCAAACAGAGAATGAGAGAGAAAGAGGGATGTGAGACAAAGAAGGGGGGGGGGGAGTTAATGCAGTAGAAGAGTAGAAGGGTAGCTTCTGAAAAACAAGAAGGTGTAGGTGAATGTAATAAATGAGAGCTTTAATGCAAATTGATGTTTTCATGCCTGTATTTCTGCACACTTGTCCACTCTAATGTTCCTCCTCTTTTAGGCACTTGGTTACACCTTCATTTTCATGCACTATACAAATTACACGACCTAGTAACAATGTTTATGGGCTCGACCAATGTTGCGAATATCGCGGTTCGCTCCTCGCGTATCATTAACCTTATATCGCGTTGCGGTATATTGTGAAAAGTAGAGACGAATAACTGTAAATAGTGGTGTCATAACTAATTTTTGAATTTCGTTACTACGGACCGCTAAACACTATTTAGAAAGTTGGGTTCAATAATTATTGAAACTATATGTAAGAGGAAAAAAATTATTCAAATATATCAATCATGATTCATGACAATGCATATCATATTGAATTGATTTCTTTACAAATTTGCTTTAAATATTTCCGTAATAATTTATCTTTCTTTTTTAGTTTAAACTAACGTATGAGGCTTACGTTTTTAATTAAGAGAAAATAAATTCGAGCATGTCTTCCCAACTCCCAAGAGTTTGGACAAAAAACAATTAAAAGCAAATACAAAAGACAAAGCATGTTTCTATTGTCTTTAATACCTGAACTTATTTATTACTCCGTATTAGGGCAAGTGTATATATATTAATTACTTTATATTGTTTCTTATTATGAATTTATGATATAATTAAAAAAATTGAAGTTCAAAATACAGTAGCATGCATCACAATGTTAACTTATAAATTAAAATAATATGTTAATAGGTTATGATATCTATGTGCCATTGTGATTGAATCTACTAACAATTTGGTAAGATATCTCGTGAAAAATTAATGGGTAAATGGTCAAAAGAATCACTTGTGTTTACAAAAGTATTTTTAGTTTAAGTCAATCGCTTATGTTGAAAATGTTTTAAACCATCAGTTATTCAGTCAATAAGGTTATTTCAGCCATTTCATTGAATACTCCCTTCGGGCTCCGTACCTTCTTTTAACACCATTTGACTTTTCATTATCAACGGAACACTGCCTTAAAAATTTCCATTATCAACGGAACACTGCCTTAAAGAAAACCCTTTAGAGATACTCGAATAGCCTAGTGGAAAATACTCTCGATGGTGACAAAAAAGGTCCTGGGTTCGTATCACACTCCATCACTAATTTACAAAAAAGAAAAAAAAAACCTTTAGTGAAACCCTGGCCCGCACTTTAACTCTCATGGGCCCTTCTCGTATTGGAATTGGGTTGGCCCGATTCATCCCTTACTTCTAGCTAGGCCCATTGGACCCCACACATTTACCACCAGCCCACCACTTATTCTTATATTTACAGTGTCATGGACCTTTGTAGAGGTGTCTAACGGTCGGGCCCGACCGATTGCTCGTGGACCAGGCCAACTAGCCTAATTTGTATTCGGGCACGGCCCTTCTCACTTTAAGAGTTGGCAAAACGAGATCATTTGTTTTGGCCCTAGGTTATGGCTTGATTTAGGTCCATCATGGATTTGGGAGGTATTCGATCCAAGCCCAGTCTAAGGCCCCTCAAACCCGGAACAAACGATATCTAGGGGTGTCAATATTTTAAACCCGACGGGTACCTAACTGAATGGATCATATTTTTTTGGTTGATTTTGGGTAGGGATCGGGTTGTTAGTTTTAGATTTACGGGTAAGGATCGGATCGTGGCTATAGGTTAAACCCTCCTTGTACCCTACCTGCATATATACATATTTATTATATATTTAAATACTAGTATATTGTAATAAATTTATATTAAAAATTAAGAATCTTAATATCTTATCACTAATAAAATAAATGGTAATGATTGAAATTTGAAAAGACTTAAGAAAAATGTAAAGATTTTGAACTTTTATTAACTTTCGTAAGGGAGACAAACATACCCTAACTTACTATGTTTGGTTTTAGTAAATTATAATGTCTATCTTCTTCCTCTTTATATCACACATCAAATATTCAAAAATTTTGAAGCTTTTCTTTTCATTTTATTATTGTAATAAATTCTCAATCTCCTTTTCAAAGCTTTTGCTTTTTTGTTGCATCTGTTTGGAATGAACTAGTCTAATGCATTTAATTAATTATTATTTAGCTGATGTTTTTTTTGGTGTGTAATTTCTTCTAGACTATTACTGGAATATAATATTTATTTTGAACAAATTTTTTTTTTATGTCTAGTGATTTGACCCAGGGGCGGACCTAACGCTTTCATAGTGGTGGTTCAAAATATGTTTTAAATTTTATCAGTGTAAGAATATTGTTAGTTATATTTCATTTTTCGTTGTGGAGTTTAACCACGTTGACCATAGAAGATTACTTTTTCGACGAAATATCCATTTTCGGCCACCACATTGCACCAAGTTAAAGCATTTTCCACCGATTTACATAAAAAGAAACATCTTAAAATTACTGATTTCAATCGATTATAGCCATTGCTATCAAACCGACTTGGGACATTACATTACTACCTCTTCAGTGAGATGTCGGTTGCTCCTAAGAAATATAACAAGATGTATTTGCAAGAGAGACAAAATAATTAGTGAAATATATTTATGAAATTAAAATTGAGATATCATTGGACTTGTGGTTCCTCTTATGTCTAAACAAAATTCACGTTCTATGGAGATATAACTATCAGAGTATAGAACCTAAGTTTTTCGACTCTGTATTCCATGGTAAAACTCATGTTATGGTATTCCATGTAATACTCACGGGCTCTTTTAATCGAGTCCGGTTTCGGTGCATCAATAATTCGGTGCATCAGGTATCCATTTAAAGGTTTCACGTGGGTACTGTACCCACTTGAAACTTCATCATTGGTACTTGTACCCAAATTGTACTATAACAATGGTACAATACCACATATTTATTTTGGATTGATAAATATGTGGTATTGTACCATTGTTATAGTACAATTTGGGTTTCAAGTGGGTACAATACCCACGTGAAACCTTTAAATGGGTACCTGATGCACCTGATGCATGGAAGTATTGATGCACCCAATTTTTTCACCTTTTAATCAAAGTACCTTATATAACTCAAGAGGCTCTTTTAATAAAAAATTCACAACCTCAAACTTGAAACATCAAACCTTATACACCAAATATGACACATCAAACATAAACACAAAATAGAAAGCCATACGAAATGTTCATAAATATCAACATCATCAATATTCAAAATACACAAAATCTGAAATCTAAATTGTTCAATTAGGGCAGATTCAATTTTGTTATTTTCTGTTTAAGCCCATATTCTTTTATTCAGGGGCCTTTTACCCCTTTAACTTTTGAATTTCAAAGAGGCGATTAATTATTAAAAAAGGGCCAGCTTAGTACCCCTGTTGAGAATTCTCGATTTAGTTATGCTGATTGTCTACGTCGGCGTTGGTTTTCGACGTCATCATGCCGAACACTTAGTCTATAGTTGTTCTCGGTTATAGGGTACTCACGAAACCTCAATAAGAAAATTTGCTAGAATTTTAGAAGTCGTTGAGCCTACAATGGGATGTTAGATAATCAAATTCCATTAACTAAGCCTTAAGATGATGTGTCGAGTAAAAGTGTTGAATTTCAATGGACGAGAGAACTGTTGAATCTTTTCAACATTTGAAAATTGAGATAAATGGGTCATTGTAACATAATGTGTTATATTAATGTGTGATAGAAAAATATATAGTAATTTGTGATAAAAAAATATGTGGTCGAGATTAAAAGTTGAAAGAGAGAATTACATATGATAAGAAAAAATTGATTGTAGTGTGTAAATATTAGGGTTGTACAGTCAAACTGCGGAACCGCCCAAACAAGCCATGCTGAGTCAAATCGAACCGATATGATAGGTTTTAATTTTTTTTATTGGACTTTGGTTTTGACTTTCCAAATCATGCATTAATTGGTTTTATTTTGGTTTTAATTTTTAATAAATCGCAATAACCGAATCTAACCGACATTAAATTAATATATTTAACTATAATTTAATGTACAATAAAATAATTAAAGATAAAGATTAAAAGATAACCTAGTGGCTAGATGATTGCACTACATATTGGGCTGCCTAATGACTGGTCTACATTGTATTATTATATAATATATACTTAAATAGTATCACATTTACATTAAGTAGGTTATACATATATTAGTTTATTACTGTATTGTATGGCATAGCGCAGTATCATAACCATCGTAGTTCTTTCTAGTTTATATTCTTATTCTCAGTATATTATATTATTATTACTCTAGTACTAATATTTTTTCACTATTATTTGATGTAAGAATTAAATAATATTTGTGACATTCTTTAAGTATAAATAGGTAATATTTTTTATTCGAACTAGTGAAGTTATAAATATATTTTTTAGGTTGCATAGTTAATAATTTAGACGTTTGAAACCGCTAAAACCAAACCGTTAAACCGCTAAAATCAAACCGCATGGTTTAAATATTGAAATGGTCCGTTTTGGTTTTCACTTTTTAAGAACCGCTAATATCGGATCGATTTGAAAATTAGACAAAAACAGTCCAAACCAAGCTGTATACATCCCTAGTAAATATTGAATTCTTATGTGGAATAGTGCGAGTGTTGAATTCTAAAATTATTGTGAATGGTCTAAAACTTTCAACACCAAATAATAACACACATTACATTCAACAGTACTTTCAACCTATTACTACAACGATTAATTGTCGAAAGAATTATAATTCACCGATAAATGGTACTTGTTGAGTTGATATATCCTTAGGCAAGTAGTGTTGAAGTACGAAAGTATAATCTCCAAATAAACTAAACAATTGTGAGTGTAAGTTCCAAATAAACAATTTGGTCTTCTCTTACGGCTGCTCGAATGAACTTTCGTTTCTTGGATGTGATACCAATTACGTAATGTCTTGAATTTCGTTCGCTAGATGTGACTTTGATCCCCAATGTTATCTTAAAACACTTAAAAATCCCACAAAAATGAGTGTTGAAACATTATAAAGGTAACCCAAAAGTGGAGGAAGTATATTTGTAAATGATGTTATTTTTAAATATTATTTTAAAATGAGTTTTATTTAAAGACAAAATAATCCTTTATGACACTTTTGTGTTAAGTGGGAAGCCGGGCCGGCCTGTTGACCATCCGCGTTTCCTTGGCCAACTAATTATTCCCGTTCCTTTAATTTAGATCCGTTATCAACGGTCTTTTATCCAAATAAATTTGGTGGAAAAGGGCCCCATACTTTTCTTTACGAGTGTCATGTGTTATGATTTACGAATATGATGCACCTTTTCATTATTATTTTTTGTTTTATTTTATATTAGATTGAAAATATAAGATATTATCTTCAACGAGAATTGAATACTAGATTTTTTATTTTTATTTTCCTATAAACTAGCGATGAGGTAAGATTCGAGACCTCCTATTTTGAAAGATTGATCTGCCACCCAGGTTATTCAACAAGTAGCATTTTTTATTTTTAAGCATGATGGTTAAGAAATGTTTAACCAGGCAAATAACGTTATGAAGATTTTATTTTAAGGTACTTTGTTTAAAATATTAAAAAGAAAATCAAAAAATAAAAATGTAGCACAGAGTGTCACACAAAAGTGTTATAGGTGATTCAAACTCGTTTAACCACACTAACCGAACTCTGTAAATATAATTTAAAATGTAAAAATACAATCTATTATACTAAAATGACAACTATTTTTAAACAAAAAAAACTTCTGGAAAAATGAATATTAAGAAAATGCAGGGAGTGCTTGTTTATTAATTGGTTATTATTATTTGAAATAGTGTTAAAAAATACAAGTAGATAAATCTTATTTTAAAATGAGTTGGAGTGATGAGTAATCCATTATTCCACATAAATTTATACCACATGCATATATGCTCCTATTACATTATTGAAGTCTCAAAATAGAGTACGAAGTGATACTCCCAAGTCCCCTCTGGCTTATTTTCGTATTGTCCCTAAATTATAACAAGAGTTAATTGCATAAAAGATCACTGAATTTTATTAAACTTTTCATTTCGATCACTCTTTTTCAAATTGAGTGTTTTGGATCACTTAATTACATTTTTCGCTAAAATTTTGTTAATGTGTCGTTTTAAAAGATTTTGAGTGCATTTTGTAAGTTTTTAACGAGGGTAATTTTGTCTGTTCACAATTAAAGACATTCAATCATCTTTTTTTAAATTTTTTTTAAAATTTTAAAAATATATATTTTTTAATTTTAAAAATAATACTATTTTAATTTTTTTTAAAATAATTTTTAATTTTTAAAAAAAGTAATTTTAAAAAAAAAATTATATTAAAATAAAACTTGAAAAACTAATATACTAAAAAAAATTTGTGTCTTTTATTAGTATATAAGTTTTTCAAGTTTTATTTTAATTTAAAAACAGTTTAATTTTTTTTTAAAAAAACTAAAAATATTTTTTTTTAAAATTAAAAAATATTTTTTAATAAATTAAAAAAAATGATTGAATGTCTATAAATGTGAACGGACAAAATTACCCTCGCTAAAAACTTACAAAATGCACACAAAATCATTCAAAAGTGTTCAGTGACCAAATTTTAACAGAAAAATGTAATTAGTGATCCAAAACACACTTTGAAAAGAGGGTGATCGAAGTGAAAAGTTTAGCAAAGTTCAGTGATCTTTCATGCCATAAACCCTTTAACAAATTTTCAAGTTGACTTTTGATATTTTGTTTTTAATCCCTAAATTTTGTATAAATACCTTGATTGTTGATTATCATGGGGTTGCAAGACACAATGAAATACAATAGTTCATATGTCATACAACCCTAATTCGTTGATCGTTAGAACTTACACAATGAAACTAGCTCATAAAAGTATATGTTTAAAGGTAGTGTGAATATGCTACAAATAACATATAAAAGAGTAGTGCTACAAAGTTATACCTTTGAAGCGTGAGCGGAAGCTTTGTAAATCTTTAAGCGCTTATCCCCACACCTTGCTCCTTTGATTTCTCTTGAAGAAATGTCTATCACCAAGGTGATATGAAACTACTATGAAATAGTCCACACCAATACCTTAGATAGCAATAAGACACACTTGGACTAGTGTGTGTTATTGAGGAGTATGTAGTCTTTACTACTATAGCAAAATGTAGAACTAGTTCTACACTCTACACTTAGAGTTTTGCTAGAGGGTTGAGGTTGAAGATGAAGTGTGTTTGTTTGTGTTCTTGTGTTCTCTAGCAAGAGATATGCAAGACTTAGATTGATGTCTTCACATTCAATATCATCTTATGATATAGAATGGATGATGAAACATATTGCACACTAAACAAACACATTAACCATCCATATGGTTAATGCCTCTTGGTCCATGGAAGATACTCTTACAAGAGTTCTTCCCAAGGGATACAAAGCCTTCCCAAGGCATAAAGTAGCCACCAAGATGTCAACTCCTCATAATGATGAGATTAGTTAATTAATCTTAATTAATTAATTAAATCATATCTTGTTTAATTAATTCATTAATTAATTAAATCATTTCAATAAATGATAATATATAAATATATATCTCACATATATATATGTATACATAAAACCTAAATAGTGCGTCCGGAACTAATTCCGGGTGCACCATCGGTTGGGTCGGGACACGATCTCGATCGAACCGAAATTCCTCAATATGGATCAAATCCCTTATTCACTTTCGGGTCACTATTCGAAAGTATCTTCGGTAATTGTTATGTGTGTGACCTCATAGCCCGAGTAACGAAAGCATCGGAATTCAACGTATAAGACCGTATACTCGAATCCCGAAGATCATCGTGAGAGCCTAGTCTGCCATTCGATGACCCCCGGCATTATCTCGGGTGAGACTACTGATAGTTCAGATAACTATCGGTTGTTGAACCGTATATATAGATGATATAGTTCACGGGCACTAATTGAGGAAATTGACACATCAATTTCCAACACTGATAGTCCTTAAAATAAATCTTAATAGAACAAAACTTAATAAGACCATAACTTTTTACCTTTGTTAAGCCTCGAATAGCTCTTTATGCATTATTTTATTTTGTCCTATAAATTCTGATTTTGCTCATTGAACTAATATTATTTTAACAAAAGAACAAACTTGAAATAACACCTTTATTAGCATCTTAAAACACTATTTTAAAATAACAAAACTATGAATTATTCCCATTATCTTCTTTCTCACACACCAATAAATACGGAAACTAACGAAGTATAGTATATCATGGAATAACTAAAATTTGCCATAATTCATAATTCAAGGGACAATACAAAAAAAGCTCGAATTTTTTCCCCAATTAACAAATACGAGTATAAAAAAAGATCAATAAGTATAGATTCCCGGAAATTATTAGTATAACTTAACCAACAATTATTGCAAACGCGTTTTGGCCAAGAACAACAATAACTTAACAAGAGAGCCTTTACTAAGATATAATAATTGGTATTTTGGTACACACCAACTACTCATTACCAAATCCAATGCGCGTTTATACAGCGCTAATGGACAACCCCCCCTCGCCATAAGCTATCGAAAATTACTAAAGTATTGCTCGATAAGAATATAAGTAGGTAACAGATTCGATTTTCCGAGTCGGGTAAGGTTCGTAATTACCCGGTCTATTAGTAACATTAGACTAACATCCATTTTTACTTTTGGAAATAAATTTTGAAATGTTTGACTATAAATTTTGATTGGTCCGATAAGGAATTATATTGTTGGAATATTAATTTTTTATAATTTTTAAACGTATGAATTTATATATATTTAAATTTATTTTAGGTCTTGGTAATCGTAAAAAGTCAATCAAGAATTAAAAAAATCAGAGTTAATCGAATAGTCTAGTGGAAAAGGTTATTGCCAGTGACCAGAAGGTACTGGGTTCGAAAAATCAAGAAGGAGTAACTGACTACCTGTATTTAAATGAGTGAGTTACCTCCAAATGAAAGCCAATCAAACACCTCAAAATCTCCATTACATTTTTCAACAATTTTATTCATCCATTACATTCTTAACTTTCTCCTTGTCTACTTGGTCCCTAAAAATCTCAGACCATTTCTCCCCTGTTTTTCTTCTATCCACACCCAACAAAAACAACCCATAACCCTCCAATGGATACCACCGAACTCTCCCGTTTATTCGAGGTATTCGACCGCAATGGGGACGGAAGAATAACCCAGACAGAGTTGCAAAAATCCCTCGAAAACATGGGAATTTTTATCAACGACAGCGAGCTGGATCAAATGATCGAGAAGATCGACATCAACGGGGATGGTTGTGTTGACATTGGCGAATTCGGGTCGTTGTATAAATCGATAATGGAGGATCCGGAGAGGAAAGCAGAGGGGGATGAAGATATGAAGGAAGCATTCGATGTTTTCGATCAAAATGGGGATGGTTTTATTAGTGTAGAAGAGCTTAGATCAGTTTTAGTTAGCCTTGGAATGAAAATGGATGTTGCAGATTGCAGAAAGATGATAATGAAAATTGATGCAGATGGAAATGGAAAGGTTGATTATAATGAGTTCAAGAAGATGATGGGAACAAATGGTTTTGCAGCTTTCACTTAGAAAATGTTTTAATTTCTTCATTTTTTCATGTGTTATTGTTGAGAAAAGTTTGTTTTAGTCAATTAGATCTATGCTTAATTTGAGTTAGTAGAAGAAAAACAACATTATTTTTTGCTCACTATCATTGGTTCAATAGTTGTATGATGTTGTCATTGTTTGGAAATATAAGTATTGTTGCAAGAAAATGGGTGCCGTGAAGGGACATAATCTCGTCGTGTTGGAGTAGTAAACAAGAAACTCTAAAATCCTGATCGTTTGATGTATCTAATGGTATTCCTATGGTAGATATCTATTGAGGGATTAGATTGTATCTATTTCTGGATAGTTAGTTTTCTTAACTAGATTGTTAGTAGCTTCTAGTGGTATAGCTAGAAGGTATTCAAGGTTCGATTGACTTTCAATGTTTGGTTTCATTACCAAGGGAGTTTGAGGTGTTCTCATGTGGTTGTCTAGAGGTGTAGCTAGGTCGTTCTTGTGGTTGAGATAGGACGGGTATATATTAAGTTGATTGCTTGTACGCTTGGAGTCAAAAAATATATGCATGTTCAAGTCCAGATGTTGGAAAACCAAGAGTCGAACGATAGGATTACCGAGGCTCGTTAAACACAATGTTGCGTTTACATCCTTTTAACTCTTTTCAATTTGCTTGTATGTACTGTGATTATAATCCATTCGTGTATATACTTGTGAATTGAGTTAGTTGATTAAATTTGATATGTAGCAAATTGTATGAGCTTAGGTATTTTATATGTTATCTGATGTTAGATGCTTGTTATATATAAATATCGGGTATATATAATTCCAAGGCCCTACTTTCCAAGGCCCCAACGAACCAGTGAATCTAAGGTTGGATATTCATTCCAACCAATGAATTCAAGGTTGGAATGAATATCCAACCTTAGATTCACTGGTTCGCTATATAATAATGAAAAATTGAATTGTTGTTTAGAACCGAACCAATGAATCTGAGGTTGAGTATTCATTCCAACCTTAAATTCATTGGTTGGAATGAATATCCAACCTTAGATTCACTGGTTCGTTGGGCCTTGGAAAGTAGGGCCTTGGAATTAGTTTTTACCATAAATATCTTGTGTGTTAACTGATTTGTTTGTGCCTTCATATAACATAATGTTCACTCACTTGATAACAAAGGATAATTACTAGTATCGTAACTAACCATTGTTTTAATACAAATATCCGATATCTGAATATCGATTAAATCCAATTATTTTAGATTAAAATATTCAATATTCAGTCATTTTTAATCACAATTCAAACTTGAAACTACAATTTTTAGATTTAATAAAGAGGCTCTGAATCTACATTTTTATACATAAAAAGAGCAAAACTATTAGCAGTAATGACGAAATTTCCATTTTTACTTTACGTTGCTATAAACACAAACATTTCCCAAATCGCAACATTCAGATATCCTGAAGCGAGACTCAAATCCCACGTCAACCAAGATGAAAATTATTCGAACAATCTTGGTTGATAGCCTAGAGCTTGTCAATGATGAGATCTGCATCAATGGCACGACGAGACATGTCAGTAGAAGCCAATTAATGAATCACAACCTACAGTGACAACTGAAACACTTCGACTGTCTATCGCAAGAAACACATCACAAGTTTTAGCTGGTTTGATATCCTTCAATGATGTATGAACTAACATGGACCTAGAAAATAAAGCCGATTTCAGTTGATAAAGCCTCAAAAAACAAAACATGTCGCCAGTTAACATATCTTGACTTGAATCCAACTAGATTACTTAATTGGTTCTAAGGAACATATGATTTCTGAATGAAGATCATGAAGACTGTTTCCTCTGCAACATCATGAGTAGTTAGACCTAACCACGTTCTATATAATTTGATTTGCATAAGGATATTCGATTCTTTACTACAACAACTACCTCATGAAACTGGTATGCATTTCTTTCAACCGCAATCAATAGATTACTCAGTAATCCTAATACCCTATCACAGTGTACTGAAGTCAAGATGTAACAATCGTAAGGGAAATCCTATTCAATTTTAAAATATATAATTAGCCTTCTTCAAGTTAGGGAATTGGGATCTACCATGCAACCGTTCTGCCTTAGCCACTAAATCTACTCGATGGGGAAATTCCTATTCAATTGTAGGCTTATGAGAACATTTTCATGACAAAGTCGCTGAATCTTGCCTATAGTCAAGTAATTCTGTTGAAATGGACCCTATTATGATGTCATAGTATGAACTATGAAAGAGGTACTTGTGGTGTAATTTTGAGAACCAGCATGGACTAAGCACTGCAAAATAATCTTGTAGACCGAAACAATGATCTCATGACGAAGTATTATTCTCCCCGGGCAGGATAAATCAGAATTTACCTCCCGAGTCCCGTGCTTACACTTTTGTAGAATCTCATCTGTAAATTATTTTTTTTAGTTTGCAGTAGTTATGTGGGATATTGTGTACCACTAAGAAACGAATTGCAATTAAAACATACCCGTCTTTCAAGCTTTCACCACTCTTTTCATCTTTATTAAACCCATTGATTTGCGATGTGCCAGGACTGGAACCACTTTCTTGAGGACCTGTGTGGATTCATCGGGACAAGCCTAGGCCAATGGACTTCCACAACCGTGTGGATAAAGATCTTTCCAAATTCGTTGAACTTCCTTCAGATGGTAGTTCAAATGAGCGTGCTGATTCTGTATTCAGTTCTGAAAATCTCACGGCTCCTAATATTAGTTCCGGAAGCTCTGATTCAGTTTGACTCTCAATGAGAAATGCTAAATCAACAGTAAGTGTCTTTATATATCCAAAAGCCAGATGAACAACAGCACTAGCTACCACAGAGGAGCCAATATCTATGTCAACTTCGAAAAAGTTCTCTCCCTGACAATACTTGCAATTAAGTGCCCGGCCGATTATGCATATGGCCTGCTCTCCAACCGCTTTTTTGACCAACCATGGTCCCTTGGCAATATTAGCTATCAATTTCAACCTAGAACTCTTAAGAGCATCATCGCCTTGAAGAAATTGTTCCACTAGAGACCCCTTGGGAAAAGGCTGGAGGCTAACAAAGTATGCCACAGCACTGAAATTTTCTTTAGTAGGGACTTGTAGATTGAAAGCCCAAACATATGGCTTACTACTGGATGGAAACTCGTCTTCAATAGCCTTCCTGATACGGTGTCTAGAATTATTTAGAAGTTCTGAAAGCTTTGAGGAACCTTTAATCCAATCAAATCCTAGAGGTTTCAGAAGGTAATCGCCACCAGGAACCTTATCCTTCGTTGAAAAGTATTTTGGTCCTCTTACCAAAAATATATTTCCTGGTGGAGATGCCCATCCATTGGAACAATTATCTGGATGGAGAACTGGAACAGCACCTTCTGATTTAACTTTGTCGATCCACTCAGGGTCATCCTTTGCGCTGTGATTGGCCATTTAAAATTGAACGAACCTACCCGAGGAATAATTTACAACTATCTCAGAAGCTCAAATAGTAAAACATATTTCCAATTAGAATAATCAATAATTACAAATTATTATGAGAACCATAAATACTGGCATTATGTAGCATCACTAATGAAAAAGAATAGCAGACCTAAAAAAATATCCTACCGGAGTTAACCTTTAAGTTTGAGCAATTCAATTTTCAATGCACCATGAAGATGATCAAACTGACGAGAACTAACAAGGGCACAGATTCATAGACGAGTTAGTTCTCCTAAAATAATTTCACGCATCAAGAGAAGCATTGTGAAGGGCCTCAACTATTATTCATGATTCAGGTGGTTCACATTCTTTTAGCAGAATTAGTTCTAGCTCCATCAACTCTCTTACGCAATACTTGGATAGATTCATTTGGCTCCTTTAGCAGTCGATAGGTACATTATTTACACTGTTATCATCCTAGCAACTATAGTTCCTTTCAATTTTTTATTCCAAAACAAAGAACTTAATTACGCTACCAAATAAAAAAGGAATGCAAGTCCTGTAATACCTTACAAACAATAATTTAGAGATCTACAAACTTCGAACTACACTACACACGTACGTCAAATACTAACAGTTTCCTGCCACCAAAAGAGAATCAAGTATAGCTCTAACCTCCATTCTATACAAAGATTCTCCGTTGTCAATAGCATATATCACATTCACAAGAAAGCACAACGAAAATGAAGTTAGTCCCTTTACAATGCTCAAAAAGTCGGGATTCATTGACCTAACATCATCACGTAACAACCACAAAATCTGATAGATCAGCGGATTTCTAGCTACTAGAAACAAGAAAGGCGGGACTTCTATTTACGCAAAGCCTTTTTGAATCTAACTAATAAAGACATTGCATTCTCTTGAACTATAACAACCTCTTTGATAGCACACAAGATTAGCACGCCTCAATGCCTCTCGAAAGGCTCCTGCCTAAGCCGGATAAGGGCCTCGAGATAGTACAAAACCTCTCTGTTACGATAGTGAAAAAATTAAACTGAATAATTAAATTATATATATCCAACCTCATGAGCTTTTCATCATCAGCCATTTAACAGAAAATTATCTTTCTAACATATGAATTCAACAAAATAATCACTACCATGTAACAAGCAATTGTGACCTATACAAATTCTAATTCATTGATCATACTATAGATATGTAATTTCTGAATCGAATTTTGCAAAAATATTAATCAAAATCACTACTTTTTTACATCTAAAAATATTGATCAATATTTCAAAATAAATTATTCAAAATAAACATGATATAGGGTGTAGAATATGTCAGTATATCCGAATCCGTTATGAAAAAGTATATCAAATTCATGAATATAATTAAAGAATATATTGCATATGTACCTTAATATTTTTCAATAAAATGGATAAGTGAATGTGAATATAATTGTGAAAAAGAAAAATACGAGATGAGAAATTATAGAAATGTACTTTATTTTCTCGGGCGCGAATGAAGGTTTAGTTCTCCAGTTTTTACTTAAATTGCACAGAAAATTGGACATGCACATAAGAGCGGGCTCTCAATAATTTTCCTTATAATACACTTCTAACCGTCAATTTTCTATTTTTGACACTAGTTTCTTAAACCATTTATAGTAACCCTTCTAAAACATTTTTATCTCAATAAAAGGGAACGAAAATCAAATAGACTAGTGGTTAAGGCTCTTGCTGGAGACAAGAAGGTCCTGCTTCGGAACTCACCTCATCGCTAATTTACAAAAAAAAAGGGAACGGAAAAAAAAAATTGTTAAAAACTATCTTTTCTAGACTCTCTATAACAAGATTACCCACAACAAATTTTTGAGGAAGCAATTGAATGTGCTAATATATGGGTATTGAGTTCATTCCCCAAAACTCACTTTATCAAATTCACTTTATACTCTCTCCCATGCATCATCACACATCAAGTCTTTTTTATTCCTCACAAATTCTTTTTTCATTAATTTTACTTTTTATTTGTATTAAATAGGGTGTCAAGTAAGGAACTTGAAAAGTAATAAAATTAAAACACATTCCCAAAATTGATAAATGTAGTAAATAAGAAATATTTTAGAGATAAATTTAAGGAGACTAGTGTGAATGCTCATATACATTTACTTAAGCACCTTCCCTATTATTCACTAAAATTATCATGTTAAATATAAAATTAACGGAAAGAATACCATTTTGATAGTACCTTTTTTATTAAATTTTATACAAAATATAAAAAAGAAACAATGCACACAATAATAAGATTAATCCGATTTTGATAGTTTGCAACAAACTATTTATTGTTTTCAATCCAATTTAATGGATTAATATTTAATTTAATTCAGCTTCTACACATTTATTGTTAATGTTAAAAAGAACTTTGATTAAAAACAAAATTTACCACATCAGATTAAGAAACATCCAAAACCACATCAGATTAAGAAACATCCAAAACAAGGATATGTTTTGCTTGATCAACACATCACCTCCAGCTATCATATTTACTCAGATAATTCACAGTTCACCAATTAAGCTAAATATATAGATATAGTAACACAAAGTTAATAATAAGAATTCAATATAATGAATATACAGTATTTGATTTGTAGATTACAGTTTTGAAGTAAATTAAATGTCGAAGTTCAGATAAAAAATATAGAGAAAAATAATAAGAGTAAATATTGTGAGAGAATCGCGAAGTGGCAGAGCAAGTAGGAGATAAAACAAAGAAAGACTCATGTAACTGCAATATTCACACTGTGGGAATTCGCACCATTTGAGAGAGTGTGAATATTGTTTTTAGGACTCGGTCAATTTTAGGAGAGCTGGTAAAGTATCATTAATTTCACATTTTTAATTTTTTCAACTCCTATAATAACTTGTAGGGGAACTGATGTGAGTGCTCTAAGAGCTAGTAAGTGTTCTCTTGGTCCTCCTTGGAGAAGGAAAATAGTGTATTTATTGGAAATTTTGTACATTTTAGAAAGGACTAATGGCTCGTTCGATCATACATGTTTCAGACCATTCACCGTTTGATCATACATGTTTCAAAATGTTCCATTTGATCACACACATGTTTACTAAATTGTTCCATCAGGCCACTTCGTCAAGTCCGCCGTTAAGTCGACTGTTAGTGGGATCACGTGCCCCTCATGTGAGGGGTAAATTAGTCACTTTACTTAAAAATCAGGATTTCAAATTAGACCCCCACATTTTAAGGATTATTTTAATAGCCCCTCAAATAAAAAAATCCATAATTTAAGAACCCAATTCAATTACACAAATCTAAAACCCTTAATTCATTTTTCTATTCAATTACTAAGCAATTCGTCAATGGAGGGACAAATTCGTGTCATATCCTGCAAGTACTGTGGGGGAAAGTGTGAAGAAAACCTCAAGGACAGTCATAATGCACCTTCACCAATTCATGTTAATTGTCTATTGGAAAGGATGTTATTTGGTATGGAAGAAGATGTTAGGCAATTGCAGCTTCAGAAAGATGAATTGGTTGACATGAACATGTCTGAAAGCCCTTCTATGTGAATTGGCACACCAACTGCTTGACAAAATGTGTGGAAGCCCTTGTATGTGTACTTGGCTTGGTAGCCACCTTTGTAATCATTTGTAGCTCAAATGATGATGCCTAAGCAAGTTAAAATTAAGATGTTGAACTTATATTTATGTAGTATGCCATTGTATAGTAGTGTATGGATTGTTAGCCTATATGACAACCTGAGAGGGGGGGGGGGGGATGAATTAGGTTATAGCGGAATTATAGCCAATTTTCGGATTAGTAAAATTATTAATATCGAAACCCCGAATTAACCTATTTTACGGAATGTGTGATCACTTATGATATATTACGGCACAATCAAATCTATCAACGCACGTAATACATATTATGGAAACCTAGCAATTCTAGCATATAATCAAATATAGACGAGAAAGTAAAGAGTAAGGATAGAGATGCAAACTCGACAAGGCGTGTACCGAGGTTCGCTAATCTACTCCTCGACCCAAGGCTTCCCACCTTTAGGCTTTCTCTAGAATCAACTAGTCGGTACTTCTTCGAAAGTTGGTGAAGTCCAAACCAACATACAACTCTTAGTATCCAACTAAGAACCCAAGCCGCAACCTAGGATTTCGTCCCTATCAAGTCGGAGATGCAACTCCACTACCTCGAGCTCTATGTCCTATTGCTTGAGCTCTAGCCTCAACACTATGGCAATCTCCCCGATTCCGAACTTGAGTAAGACTCACAACACCTCGGACCCTCAAGTCTCTAGTATGAAGATTAAATCCTAACTTAATGGGATATCTCTTTATAATGTAGAGATTTATTTTTTATCCCAATTCAAATGCTCCTCAATGAGCTACAATAGGATTACAATGTATAGCATAAACTTACAACTCCTTAATTGAGTGGATATGAATTTGAAGCTTGTATGAACTCCTTGATGAGTAGATATCAATTTGATGCTTGTATGAACTCCTTCAATGAGTGGATATGAAGTTGAAGTTTTCTTTCTCTCTTGAGCAATTCAACAAACACCTTGAATGCTCTTTCTTTAACACAATCTCTAGATATAAAACTTAACCACAATCCTAGATTAAAGTATATAATGATAATCAAACTTGAAGCTTAATCTAGGAGAGAATTTGTGTTTGAATGAGAGATTTTGGTCTTGGATAGATATGAAAACGTATGTAAGACCCCTTGAAATGTTATGGGGTTGAATGGGGATTGAAATAGCTTGATTTGGAGCTTAAACGGTCATAAAACGGCCATTTTTGAACCCCATCGTGAGGCTGATCGTGACAAAAAGGTCACGATGGGTCTCACGATCAGCTACTGGAAGATTTTGGGCTCCCATCGTGATACCCTTCTCACGATGGGTCTCACGATGACGATTTCGGTGAACGTTGGATATACTTAAAATTTCATTTCCCGCTTCGAAAACTCTGATTTTGACGATTCAAAATGCGTTGGAAAGCTCTTTTCATCCTCTTTAAGAATATGCATTCAAAACCCAGTTTTATAAACATAAAGATTTTCAAAACAGATCTTTTGTCAAAACATACATAAAATCGTTAAAACACTTATCGTTTTTTTGTCAAAAATGATTTGGAAAATATCTCTCAAATGTAATGCTTCAACTAAGATTATTCAAGAGACTTTAAGCTATGATTGAAGGCTAAATTTTACCTTTGTATGTGCTTGTGATCCATAGCTTGTTCGATTGAAATCTTGATCGCTCTTGAATATCTTTGAGCATCTTTCTTCGTTGTCCTTCGTGACCGGTGAATGATCGACTCTTAGTTTGGTCTTCATTCTTTTCTTTAAGCTTCTTTTTGTCTTCAATGACTAGTGTGTGGTTGATTCTTCTTCTTCATCACCACACTTGATCGCTTATGTTCATTTGTTATTGTCCTTCCGTGACAAGTGAATGTCGACTCATTATCTTGGTCGTCATTCTTTTCTTTAAGGTTCGTCAAGTCCTCAATGACTAGTGTATGGTTGATTCTATTCTTCACACCACACTTAAGAAATTGTTAGTCCAAGTTGTATTTTGTTATTATTAAAATAGAAAAGTCGGATAATCACATATCGACTAACTCCTAATTTTGATAATAACAAAATACCTTATGTATGAGGGGTATAAGAATAAGGGCAAAGTTGAATCACCCTCATCATAAGTATCAACATGTTCATGTATAAGTGACCAAGAAACTACCGGTTTCGCTTGGTGGGCCGGGAATGCCCGACTTATCAATTTATCCGGTAAACTGCTAGGAGCTCATGTGGCCCATGCTGGATTAATCGTATTCTGGGCAGGAGCAATGAACCTATTTGAGGTGGCCCATTTTGTACATGGTGAATAACCAAATTCCAATTGAATTGAATTGAAATCTTTAGGATAAATCAATCCAATTTAGGATACATCAATCCAATTTAGGAAAAATCAATGTTAAGAGAATGGCATCATAGCAAATCAATGTTAGAAGAAGGGCATCATAGCAAATCCTGGATTTTCGAATTCAAAGAGATATTGAGAGAGATCAAGAATTCTCACTATTTCTTAGATTCTTGGACCCAATTCAATAACTTAAGCATAAGATATGTAACATGAATGAGAAACATACCGACCATATAATTAAATCAATATATGTTTGATGCGTTGATTCTCATTTTCTTTTCTTTAATAAAGCTTGGTCCTCTTGACCGGTGTGTGGATGAACTTTCATCATTGTCACCACATCTATCTTTTGAGTAGCTTTATGTAAATATTACGGCAAGCATTCATCGCATATAGAATGTCAATAATCTTGTGCTTGTTAGATATGGTTCTAACATGGCTATGAAATAAATCATTTAAGCAAACATGTTAGATAGTAAATCAATGTTTAAGTCATCATTAAAACAAGGTGTTTACGGACTCATAGTCCAACAAACTCCCCCTTTTTGATGATGACAAAACATTGATGCCAAAAACGTGTCTTAACAACATATAAGGATAAAACACAAGGACACAGTTTGCTTAAATATACATGTCACATAAAAAGATCAATGTGAAACACATAAGCATGTATATTCATGATATCACATAACATGGCATCACATAAATATTCTCCCCCCTTTTTGTCTCATTAAAAAGGGTGCAATATTCTCATCAAGTGATACTACATGTTTCATCCACAAGCAAAAATGCATAGATAAAGATAAAGCACGTTTTGCAAGTCGAGATTGTACCACATAAAGTTTCGTTCAAGATTTAATTATGAATGGTACAATCATCATGGATAGGCGATGTCAAAATATATGTCATAAATGATTTATGTTTAAGAACAATGACATATGATTATTACTTCAACTCTCCCTTTCAAAAAAATTAGGAAATACACAACGGAGAGTAAGTAATCGGATCATCCCTCGAATAAAATTATCATTGGGAAAAAATGAAGAACAAAGATTTTCAATTCGTCCCTCGAACAAAAGTTCTCATAGAGACGACTAAGAGATTGGCACATTGACATTTGATAACAATCAAAGTCGTATCATTCCTCGAACAAAAGTTCTCATAGGAATGGCAAGGAGTATTGGCTCAACGCATGTTGAATAAACGTCCCTCGAACAAAAGTTTCTCTTAGGGACGGCAAAACACTCAAGCGAGAAATCATTTTGAACAAATAAAGCCATGATCACAAATTTGATTTTAGCAATTCACGTCAATGGTGTGTTAGGTGTGTATAATACCATTTTTCAAAAATATCTCATATGAGAGCATATGGTATGTATCGACACATATTTTAACAAAATTTAAATATAAGAATGAAAATAAGATTTTTTTAAAATAAGTTGGGCAATTATAAGACAATAAATGTCGAAAGGATAAGCCATTTAAAAACATTTGCCCAAATATAATTGGATTTGCTCCCCCTATCAAAGATAGACAAGACTCTCCCCCTTTCTAAATAGAAAGTTTGCATATACTATTAGAAGAACATGTCGAGGAGCAATCACAATAACTACCAAACACTCAAGTCATAAAATATTTAAATTAAAACATCTTGAGCCGGAAGTCACAAATCATTTTAGCGAATCCCTCTTCAAAAAGAGTCATAGGGAAAAAGTGAAGCATATTGATTTGTAAAGATCATAAGAAATGTATTTTTGGTAAAATACATTCCAAAAGCAAATCAAGTCAAAATGCATCTAGCTTCCAACTAGTTTGCATTACATTCAATTCATTCACAAAAAAGTTAGCATCCTAAGTTCAAAATAATTGCCTTTTACTCGATCCATTGCTTATTTGCCTTTGTAGTTGTCCTCCTCTTTTCAGCTCGTCTAGCTTGTCTATAATTTCTCTGAACAACAAAATGATATGCAGTTGGATTACTTCAGACGACAACTATTGCGACTTCTGATTCTGAACTTGAATCTTCACTGTATGATTGGTTCTTCAATCTGAACTGGTTCAATATGAACAACTGGTTGCACTGGTTCAAGCTGAACTGGTTCAATATGAACAACTAGCTGGACAGACCCCATTCTTCCTCGACCACTGCCTTTAGTTGTTGTGATTCCTCGACCCCTTTTCGGCCTCTTCCTCGACCTCTTTGTGCACCAGACAGATTAGGCACTTCAGGGATGTCAGGTGTATCCGGCATAGTTGGACTAAATGCAGCAGCCATTGGAGGCATTGTTGGAATATCCCTGGGTTGCAAGACACAATGAACTACGATAGTTCATATGTCTAGAAAACCCTAATTCGTTGATCGTTAGAACTTACACAATAGAACTAGCTCATAGAAGTATATGTTTAAAGATAGTGTGAATATGCTACAACTAACATAATCAAAGAGTGTGGCTACAAAGATATACCTTTGAAGCGTGAGCGGAAGCGATATGATTTTCAAGTGCTTATCCCCACACCTTGCTCCTTGCTTTCTTCTTGAAGAAATTTCTATCACCAAGGTGATATGGAACTACTATGAAATAGTCCACACCAATACCTTAGATAGCAATAAGACACACTTGGACTAGTGTGTGTTATTGAGGAGTGTGTAGTCTAACTACTATAGCAAACTATAGAACAATTTCTATACTCTAACACTTAGAGTTTTGCTAGAGGGTTTGAAGATGAAGTGTGTGTGTTTGTTTGTGTTCTTTAACAAGAGTTGTGTGATGACTTAGCTTGATTCTCTACCCATTCTATATCATCTTATGATATAGAATGGATGATGAAACACATTATACACTAAACAAACACATTAACCATCCATATGGTTAATGTCTCTTGGTCCATGGAAGATTCTCTTACAAGAGTTCTTCCCAAATCTTACAAAGCCTTCCCAAGGCATAAAGTAGCCACCAAGATGTCAACCATTCATGATGATGGAATTAATTAATCTTAATTAATTAATTAAATCATATCTTATTTAATTAATTCATTAATTAATTAAATCATTTCAATAAATGATAATATATATATATATCTCACATATATATATATATACATAAACCCCAAATGGTGTGTCCGGAACCAATTCCGGGCGCACCATCGGTTCGGTCGGGACACGATCTCAATCGAACCAAAATTCCTCAATATGGATCAAATCCCTTATTCACTTTCGGGTCACTACTCGAAAGTATCTTCGGTAATTGTTACTTGTGTGACCTCATAGCCCGAGGAACGAAAGCATCGGGATTCATCGTATAAGACCGTATACACGAATCCCGAAGATCATCGTGAGAGCCTAGTCTGCCATTCGATGACCCCCGACATTATCTCGGGTGAGACTACTGATAGTTCAGATAACTATCGGTTGTTGAACCGTATATATAGATGATATAGTTTACGGGCACTAATTGAGGAAATTGACACATCAATTTCCAACAGGCATATCACCATCAAGAACAACTCTTTCATCTCTGTATTTTGTACGTCCGCCCTACATTAATCATAGCCATGTATCTTAGTATTCATTGTTTTTAGTGCAGTAAGTTAGCTGAAGTTATTCTACGAGATCGATAGTATACTATTGTGCAAAGATAGAACAAGGTGAGGTCGAAACAGATGACCTATTTAATCCACGCTTGTCTAACCGAAGTCGAGAATCAAAGAAATTAAAGGCTAGATAATTTATTATTAAAAGTGGAATTAAAAACAATCGGTCGAAAGAGGACAAGATACAATCTTGGAGCACAAGTAAACGTGTGTGGTAAATTAGGTTAATATAAAATTAAGGGCTAATGGCAGGGGAGATCAACTATGTTTGCGAAATGTTTCAAGTCGATCGCCTATGATTTAAAACGTTCCAGTCGATCACCTATGTTTCAAAAGTTTCCAGTCGATCACCCATTCCGTTAACGAACCTTTAAATATGACACGTGACTTGCATGTAACTTTTTCTCTGGGGATTTTAGTAAGGGTTTTTGGCCAGGGACATCACCTAATTTTTACCTATGTCACCAGTTGATCACTCACTTTTCAGAGTGTCCGGGTTGATCACTCACTTTTTAAAAAGTGTATCTTTTGTTCAGTCGACCACTTTTCCGGGTGGTCAACTGTCGGTTAAGAAATGCGCAAAATTTGGCCCACTTTTAAAAAGGGTTATTTTAGTCTTTTCAAGTCGAATTTGGCCCAAAATTTGCATTTAATTACGTATTTGGCTCAAAAGCTTTAATTAATTAGATATTTGGCCCTAATTTATGTTTAATTACAATTTGACCCCAAAATTTTCAATTATTGTGTAATAACCCAAAATAAATATAGTTATATATATGAAAATTGTGTGGTTACTTTAAGTTTGGTTATGTGCTTTAGAATAGAGCTCAATAAATATATTACCTAAATAAATATTATACCTTGATAACATGACACCTAGCTAAGATGATTAAGTGTCTGAATATGATGCCACCTATAACCATGACAATGAAGCCTCTCTAAGTGTCACTTAATTAAATAGCATGACTAAGCATCTTTCAATTGCATTATAAATACTTGATAGTTTTTCTTAGACAAACTTCATGCAAGCACATCAAAACCACATGTTGTCAATTTGAGGCTCTGTTTTCATACTTCATATGGTAAGATCTTCTTGTACTTCCCTTATGTTTATTATAAAAGTAATAATATGAGCATGCTTACGTATGGATAAATATAGGCATTTATTTGGTTAACTATGATGGAAATCTAAAGTGAATTTGCATGATACGGCCTTGATGAATGTTGTATAAATATAGTTTAAATATGATATGAGGGTTGAGGTTAATAATAATAACGTTAAAATGGAGTAAAATTGAGTCTTTCACTAATCTTATAATTAGGTCGAACTACGTCGAGAGAATATAAGTGAAATCGTCCAGTTAGAGAGTAAGTACTTGGATTTACTAGCTCATGTGATTTATGATATTTATGTTATGTATCTTAGGATTCGATTAATGTGAACATAGATTTATGGACTTCGGCTCAGGTAAGTAGACTCTCTACTTACTCAAATATATGTTTAATTATATGTATATATTTCGAAATCTTATATTATGTATAAATGATTTATACTGATTGGGATCAAGTACTGTTGTATATAAATGAATTCATATTTGGCTCTTATGATGTTTTAAGGATTTTGATTTTTGCTTGAAAATGTTTTGTGGAGTTAAGTACTGAGAATTCTGTATGTGGTCGAAGTTGACCTCGACCTTTAGGGTCTTCTGTTTCTGTCGTCAGTGCACTGCCATATGTATAGGACATGTCCGAACCCTGACTACGGGTTATAATAGTAGCAAATGTCTTGACTACGGGGCTAATCGTAGCAACGTGTGTTACAACGATATGTGACCTTAGTAACTTACCCACACTTTGTTCTCTGAATATGTACTTACACTTTATGAATATGTTTCGACACTTTGTTTATGAAATATCCTCTGACACACTGTTTCGAATATGTTTTGATACTTATATATATGATTTCAAATGCTTTATGAAGGAAAAATATTGTTTCGAATATGTTGTGATTTTCTAAGTTATACAATCTATTTTGAAGGAAAAATATATATATATATAGTTATATTAGTATTAAATATTACATGTGGTTTAAAAATGTTTTGACTCCGTCTTGATTATGTATTTTCAGAGGGTAGTCTGTTTACTTACTAAGCTAGTTGTAGCTCACCTCTTATCCTTCTAAATTACAGATGAAAGTTAGCTGGAGTGACCGCATGACTGGAAACTGTGTGCCGAAGTTGTTATGCTGCATGTGCTTTTTGTTGAATGCCTTCGGACAAAATTAGATATTTTGTATGTTATAGTTTTAACATCTTTTAAGATGGATGTATAAGTACTATATTAGTTAATGTACTTTTGCTTGTATATAAAATGTCAGTTCATCTAGAGATTATTCGTTTATTTTGCTCTAGCCTTCCGAGCTAAGCGAGGCTTAGGCCAAGCTCAGCTCATGGCATGTGACATTCCGAGCCGTCTCGGGACGGGGTGTTACAGAAATGGTATCAGAGCGGGTTCAGATGTGACGGATATATATGTGATCTCTAGAATTGTAACTGGTACTCGTACCCTATGTGCTTATGTGTTATGTGCTGTGTGGTATAAGTGGCCTGCTTTTTACATTACCCTAATAAGATTTATGATTTATAGCTATTTGACTTCATTTGTTAGATTGCGTGCTGTTAAAATTGCGATAATAAGAAGTTATGGTGCCGAGAAATAGGAGATCGGGATGTTAGCAGACTCAGAACAAAGGAAAGAATAAGATGGTGACTGAAGAACCCAACATTAGTGAATTCGAGGACATCCAAGAGGAGACACAAGAGATGGGTGAGAACGAAGATTCTTATGACGAAGAACATGACGAAGATTATGTAGTGAGTCAAGATGACCTAAGAGGAATATGCGGGGTGGTGTCTGAACTCATTAAACAACAAAGACGAAAGAACAATGGAGAAGGTGTGGAAGTAAACTGGTTTAGTAAATTTAAAAGATTTAATCCTCCCGAATTTAAAGGTACGACTGACCTAAATGAAGCCATTGCCTGGCTAAAACGAATGAAAACCTTCTTTAGGGCAATGAGATGCCTGGAGGATATGAGGGTGGATTTGATTGCATATGTTTTAACGGGCGAAGCTGATAATTGGTGGGATGCTGTGAAACCTGGGGATGATGTAGAGCCATGTACCTGGGAGAAGTTCAAAGAACTCTTCTTTAAACAATACTATCCAAATTACTCAAGGAAGGCAAGGGAGAAAGAATTCCTGAATCTGAAGCAAGAAGGCATGACGGTGATTGAGTATGCGGCTAAGTTTATCGAGCTCTCTCGTTTTGCTAAAGAATATGTGAGCACCGAAGAGAAGAGGGCGTAAAGATTTGAAGAGGGATTGAGTTGGAAAATTCGTGATAAGATTTCCAACTGCATATTTACCACTTATGATGAGGTATTACAAAAAGCATCTAAGGTGGAGGCTTACATCGTGGAGAAGGAACGATAATTTGGCGGTAAGGACCAAAAGAAGAGGAAGGAAAATGGTAGTTTTCAAAAAGCAAGGTTAGCATATGAAAACCCGGCAAAGAAGCAACAAAAGTGGAGTAGGAATCAATCACGTTCATGGCAGAAAAAGAATCAAATGTGTGAACAATGTGGTAAGAGTTATCCAGGAAAGGAGTGTTACTTAAAGAGTGGCAAATGTTTTCGATGTGGTCAATTGGGTCGTCAGATAGCAGAGTGCTCGGGAATTAGAGCCCCTACCCAAGGAAATGAACAAAGTAACAACAACAACTCATTTCCTCGTAAAGTGAATCAAGGAAATGAAACAAGGAAGCCTCAAACTCAGGGTAGAGTATTTTCCCTAACCCGCCAAGATGCTCAAAAGTCCAATGCAGTGGTATCAGGTACTATACAAATTGACTCTTTTCGTGCTTATGCTTTATTTGATCCGGGTGCAAAATATTCTTTTATGACTCCCCGATTTGCTGAGAAGATGGGCTATGTGTGTGAACCACTAGAGTTCGAACTTTGTTTGTCTACTCCCTTAGGGTGTCTGTTATGACTAATCATGTGTTTAAAAATTGTGTTGTTAGAAGTGATGGTCATGAGTTACTAGCTGATTTGATTAGTCTGGATATGGGTGAATTTGATATCATTTTAGGAACGGATTGGCTTGCAAAATATCATGTTTTAGTTGATTGTAATAAGAAGTTAGTGATATTTAGCATACCCAATATGGTCAAGTTTACTTACCGTGGTTCTAGCCCCAACACCTCTCTTCAGGTAATATCAGTTATAAAAGCTCACAAATGGTTAAAGAAAGGTTGTGAAGGTTATTTAGCATATGTTCATGATATGAGCGAAAATAAAGTCCGACTTGAGGATATTAATATTGTTCGAGATTTTCCGGATGTGTTTCCTGAAGATGTTCACGGGTTACCTCCAGTTCGAGAAATTGAGTTCCAAATTGATCTAGAACCCGGGACACGGCCTATATCTAAAGCTCCATATCGTATGGCCCCAGCGGAGTTAAGGGAATTGAAGACTCAACTACAAGAGCTCATTGATAAAGGACAAATACGCCCCAGTGTATCACCGTGGGGTGCCCCGGTCTTATTTGTTAAGAAAAAGGATGGTACAATGAGGTTGTGTATTGATTATCGCGAGTTGACAAAAGGACAGTGAAGAATCGATATCCATTGCCTTGTATCGATGATTTGTTTGATCAGTTACAAGGGGCTAGTGTATTCTTTAAGATTGACTTAAGATCTGGTTATCACCAATTACGTATATGAGATGAGGATGTACCTAAGACAAAGGTACGGGCATTATGAATTCATAGTCATGACTTTTGGGTTAACAAATGCGCCTGCTACCTTCATGGATTTAATGAATAGAGTTTTCAAACCTTACTTGGATCATTTTGTGATAGTTTCAACGATGACATTTTGATATACTCGAAGACCAAAAAAGAGCATGAAAATCATCTTAAGAGTATTTTACAGGTGTTACGGGCAAAAGAATTATATGCCTAGTTTTAAACATGTGAATTTTGGTTGGATAAAATTTCATTCCTAGGTCATGTGATTTCTAGAGATGGAATTGATGTGGATCCTCAAAAGGTCGAAGCTGTATCTAATTGGGCTAGACCTACAAGTGCATCGGAAGTTTGAAGTTTCGTGGGTTTGGCATGATATTATAGAAAATTTGTGGAGGGATTTTCTTTTATTGCCGCACCTCTCACTCGATTGACGCTTAAAAATGTTAAGTTTGAATGAGATCAAGGGTGTGAGAATAGCTTTCAATAGTTAAAGAAAAGATTGGTCACCGCTCCTATACTCACTCTACCCTTAGCAGGTAAAAGATTTGTCTTATATTGTGATGCTTCTCGCAAAGGTTTAGGGTGTGTACTTATGCAAGAAGGCAAAGTAATTACTTATGCCTCGAGACAGTTGAAATTATATGAAAGCAATTACCATACTCACGACTTAGAGTTGGCGACGGTGGTATTTGCCCTTAAAATTTGGAGGCATTACTTATGTGGGGTGGAATGCGATGTGTTCACGGATCATAAGAGTCTTAAATACATCTTCACACAGAAGGAGCTTAATCTGAGACAGAGAAGATGGTTAGAGTTGTTAAAGGATTATGACTTGAACATTCAATATCATCCCGAGAAGGCCAATGTTGTGGCCGATGCTTTGAGTCGTAAGGCGGTAATGTCTACGTGTATTCTAACTAATAAAAAGTCGATAGTGGAGGATATGAGAAAATTAAATCTTGAAGTATGTGTTAGAGGATATGATAGCTTGATAGCTAATGTCATCATTCAACCTACTTTGATGGAGACAATTAAGAATAGTCAAGGATCGGACGTGAAACTCGTCAGTATTAAAGGTGAAGTGTTGGCAGGTAAAAAGAAAGAATTTGAAGTTGATAAGAGTGGTATCTTGAGATTTAGTACTCGTCTATGTGTACCTGATGATGATCGATTGAAAAGAGAACTAATGTCAAAAGCTCATTGTACGCGATATTCAGTTCACCCAGGTGGTACGAAGATGTAACGGGATTTAAAGGAATCTTTTTGGTGGAATAACATAAAGAAAGAAATCGCTGAATATGTGTCGTCATGTCAAACTTGTCAACAAGTCAAGATAGAACATCAGAAGCGCGCGCTCAGCGCTACTCCAGTCCCTTCCCATTCCTGAGTGGAAGTGGCAACATATTACCATGGGTTTTCTTATGAGTCTTCCAAGGTCAATAAATCAAGCTAACGCTATTTGGGTCATTGTGGATCGTTTGACTAAGTCGGCTCACTTTTTGCCAATACGGGAAACTCTTAGTCTTGATGGTTTGGCAAAGTTATATGTCAAGGAAATTATGAAGTTACATGGAGTTCCGTTAACTATCGTTTCAGATCGTGATCCCAGATTCAACTCGAAGTTTTGGGGCAGTTTGCAGAAGGCATTGGGTACACGTCTAAATTTTAGTACATCTTTTCATCCGCAAACAGATGGACAATCAGAGAGGACAATCCAAACCTTAGAAGATATCCAAACCTTAGAAGATATGTTACGAGCGTGTGCACTAGACTTTAAAGGGTCTTGGGTTGATCATTTGCCTTTAATTGAGTTTTCCTATAACAATAGTTATCATGCGAGTATTGGTATGGCTCCATATGAGGCACTGTACGGGCGAAAGTGTAGATCTCCGATATGTTGGGATGACATTGATGATTGTAAAATGATACCTCCCGATTGTATTAAGGAAATGAACGAGAAGGTTCGGTTGATCGGGGACAGAATCAGAATAGCACATAGTAGACAAAAGAGTTATGCCGATGTGTGAAGGCGTCCTTTGAAGTTCGAAGTAGGTGACCATGTCTATTTAAAGGTGTCCCCCATAAAAGGAAAGAAACGATTTGGAAAACGGGGAAGTTAAGTCCGCGATACATTGGTCCCTATGAAATTCTGAAAAGAGTTGGTGAGGTTGCTTATCAAGTTGCGCTCCCTCCATCTATGTCAACCGTACATAATGTATTTCATATTTCTATGTTAAGAAAGTATATTGGCAATCCTTTACAAGTTATTCAACATGATTCGGTACATGTGGGAGATGAGTTAACATATGAAGAAGTGCCAGAGGAAATCATAGATCGTAAGGAAAAATATTTGACATCACAGACAATCTCATTAATAAAAGTTCGTTGGAGGAATCACTCATTGAAGGAATCCACTTGGGAAAAAGAAGAAGATATGCTAGAAGAATACCCTCATCTATTTGAAGCGCAAGGTTAGTCAGTTTTGAGGACGAAACTTTTTAAAGATGGGGAGTATGTAATAACCTAAAAATAAATATAGTTATATATATGAAAATTGTGTGGTTACTTCAAGTTTCGTTGTGTGCTTGAGAATAGAACTAAATAAATATATTACAAAAAAAAATATTATACCTTGATAACATGACACCTACCTAAGATGATTAAGTGTCTTAATATGATGCCACCTATAACCATGACAATGAAGCCTCTCTATGTGCCACTTAATTAAATAGCATGACTAAGCATCTTTCAATTGCATTATAAATACTTGAGAGTTTTCCTTAGACAAACTTCATGCAAGCACATAAAAACCACATGTCGTCAATTTGAGGCTCTGTTTTCATACTTCATATGGTAAGATCTTCTTCTACTTCCCTTATGTTTATTATAAAGGTAATAATATGATCATGCTTACATATGGATAAATATAGGCATTTATTTGGTTAACTATGATGGAAATCTAAAGTGAAATTGCATGTTACGGCCTTGATGAATGTTGTATAAATATAGTTTAAATATGTTATGAGGGTTGAGGTTAATAATAATAACGTTAAAATGGAGTAAAATTGAGTCTTTCACTAATCTTATAATTAGGTCGAACTACGTCGAGAGAATATAAGTGAAATCGTCCAGTTAGAGAGTAAGTACTTGGATTTACTAGCTCATGTGATTTATGATAATTTATGATATTTATGTTATGTATCTTAGGATTCGATTAATGTGAACATAGATTTATGGACTTCGGCTCAGGTAAGTAGACTCTCTACTTACTTAAATATATGTTTAATTATATGTATATATTACGAAATCTTATATTATGTATAAATGATTTATACTGATTGGGATCAAGTACTGTTGTATATAAATGAATTCATATTTGGCTCTTATGATGTTTTAAGGATTTTGATTTTTGCTTGAAAATGTTTTGTGGAGTTAAGTACTGAGAATTCTGTATGTGGTCGAAATTGACCTCGACCTTTAGGGTCTTCTGTTTCTGTCGTCAGTGCACTGCCATCTGTATAGGACATGTCCGAACCCTGACTACGGGTTATAATAGTAGCAAATGTCTTGACTACGGGGCTAATCGTAGCAATGTGTGTTACAACGATATGTGACCTCAGTAACTTACCCACATTCTGTTCTCTGAATATGTACTTACACTTTATGAATATGTTTCGACACTTTGTTTATGAAATATCCTCTGACACACTGTTTCGAATATGTTTTGATACTTATATATATAATTTCAAATGCTTTATGAAATTGTGATTTTCTAAATTATACAATCTATTTTGAAGGAAAAGTATACATATAATTATATTAGTATTAAATATTAAATGTGGTTTAAAAATGTTTTGACTCCGTCTTGATCCTGTATTTTGAGAGGGTAGTCTGTTTACTTACTGAGCTAGTTGTAGCTCACCTCTTATCCTTCTAAATTACAGATGAAAGTTAGCTGGAGTGACCGCATGACCGGAAACTGTGTGCCGAAGTTGTTATGATGCATGTGAGTGATCAACTAGTGACATAGCTAAAAAGTAGGTGATGTCTTCGGCCAAAAACCCTTTTACTAATTTCACATGCTACTATGTTGGTTAATGGCAGCAACAGTCATATATGTTTGCTGAATGTTTTCAGTCGATCACCTGTGTTTTAAAGTGTTCCATTTCATCACCTATGTTTAAAAATGGATCCCACTTGGTGACTCCGTTAACATATTCGTCGAACCCTAGTTAAATCGATCACATGCTTGGCACATGACATTTGCTACTCCGCAATACTTTATTTTTAATTGATTAGTTATTTATATCAATATAATTACTTACAACATAGGTGACAAAATGGAACATTTTAAAACATAGGTGATTGACTGGAAACATTCAATATATGTTAACGGAGGTCATATACCAAGTATGTGATCGATTTAACGGGGTTCGACGAATATGTTAACGGAGTCACCAAGTGGGATCCATTTTGAAACATATGTGATGGAATGGAACACTTTAAAACATAAGTGATTGACTGAAAACATTCCGCAAACATATGTGACTGTTGCTGCCATTAACAAACATAGTAGCATGTGAAATTACTAAAATCCCTCAAACAAAGTCACATGCAAATCACGTGACATATTTAACGGTTCGTTAACGGAATGAGTGATCGACTGGAAACTTTTGAAACATAGGTGATCGACTGCAATGTTTTAAATTATAAGTGATCGACTGAAAACATTTGTCATACATAGATAATCTCCCTTACCACTAAATCATAGAATTACATTAATTCTAATATGAGATGGGGGGATCCAATTAAATTGGATATATTTGATAATTTCTGGAAAAAGAAAAATCACTAACGAATAAAGGGTCGTCTTTAGTGGGATGATTGAAATGACCAATTCTCATGAACAATGTAATTTACATTATATTGTACAAGTTGTACATCTATGAGAAATTGAAGTTATGATGTTGAAGAAATAGATGTTAAATATGATGTTGAATATGGTATGACTAAATTAAAGATACACAAAAGTGTATATGTTGAAAATCATTTCAAGCTGAAAAAGAAAAGAATGCTCAATTTATGAATGCTCAAAAGCTTAACATTTATGACATAATGTGTTTGTCATTTCTTAAAAGATATATATATATATATATATATATATATATATATATATATATATATATATATATATATATATATACATGTGTGTATATATGAACAATTTCAATATTTTATTGAAATGCGATGGTATGAACTACAATATCGTATGTTCTGTGGTTAAATTAGATGAAATTTCTCATTTAAAACACACAATGTGTTTTCGAAAATTTCAATTAACGTCATATATCAAAATTTGATTATGGACAACATTCGTGTTTGGAACGATTATTGAATGAGATTAGATGCTCGTTCTTGATCTTGTTGGACATTTCATATGTGTAAGTTCATTGGGATTGACACTCACAAAAAAAATGGCGAGGTAATATTATACATGAATCGTATACTATAATACAACCATAGTATGAGTAGTAGTATATAAAGTTATTGAAAGTGACTGATGTGAAAAGTGTTGTGGCCGCAACCATCTATAAATTTGGCTTTGCATTACAATAATGAGACTACTATATGAATATGGTATGTGATGATATGCTAGGCACAAAATGCTATTGAATAACTACTCTTGGCTAAGCGTTATAGATATACGATTTTGGATAGTAAAAAGATAACAAGTGGATCTATAATCGAGACCAAGAGATAGTTGAGAAATCATAAAAAAGAATGAGACTTTATTCCATAGAATAGTATGATTATGAAGGAAAACCCATCCTAACCGACTGGAGATCTGAAGATCTAGGTTCAATAGGACAATCTACTTGTAATCATAATGTAAATCACCGTGGGGGTTCAACCCTCAACCATTCCTAGGACGAGAACAGTGATATCGGAGGAAAAGGTTTAGCTTTGCTCTTAATGATTCTCATGTAAAAGATTAGTGAATCATGTGAAAGAGTATCACGGGTTACTATGTATATTTGAAGAAGTCACCTATGTGAGCTAGAGTGGGGCCGCTCTAGAGGGAAAATGTGGGGGGGGGGGGGCGCATTCTCCAGAAACAACTCACAGAATCAGGTGGTGTTCCATGGCCAAACCAGACACCCTCATGAGAACTATAATAAGTAAGTGAAACATTGTGTGTACTATGTCGTTGTTTACCACTAAAAAAATGTTTCAAAGGTTGTGGCCTACCAGACTTTGGTCTACATGGTACATGCAAACACAAAGGAAGGTTCAAGAGTCTCTAGCCTACCTATCCTGTACAAGTGGTTTTCAGTGTCTGCTATTGCTAATATTATTTTATCGAGTCACAAGTTGGTTTTACAATTTTGATTCAGGTGGGGATTGTTGAAAATATCATTAGAAAATAATTTTAAAGTTGAATGCAAAATTGGCATCTTATTGGTTATCAAACATGTTGTCGTGTGATTTATGTACATAAATACAAGTAGTGCAAACTCACCGCCATAATTCTAAAATAGAATGATGTGAATGAAAAACCCAATAACCTGAATGGCGAATGTTACAACAGGGCTGGTTCACATATTATTTTAGCTAGTTGGTAATATAATTTGTGCATACAATATATATTGTTATTTGAGAGCATTCAAAATTAATGTTTATGCCTTTTAATGTGAAAGGTCATAAACCTTAATAATAGTCATTAGTATATTTAATTATATTAAATGACATAAATTTTGTCCGTTGAGAATCCTCTCATGGATTACTGTAAAAGGAGGTTGGCTTCCTCCATTTTCAAAACAAGAAAATTTAAAGTCTTTCTAAATATTTTATATGTTTCTTTGTTTTAGGGTGATGGCTTAAGATAGTTTGTAAAATAGAATAGAGTGCTTATAATGCCAACTCTTCTATCTGTTTTATCCCGGGAGGCAAACGACTGTTAGTCCTAAACCACCTATGGGAGACGTGTCGAATCTGTTTTAAGGTCAATGTGTGTTACACATGACTCAGATTATTTATGTTATTTGGAAATATGTTTTTGAGAAAATATTTTAATCATGAATATAAATATTACGCTTCACTACTATTATTTTTCCAACAACTAAGATAGGTGTATCAGTTCTTAGGTTAAAGATCAGGAATTTAGTGATCAGTCCATATGTCAGTAGTTTTATCTTTTTCAGTTTTACAAATCATGTGTTGGTTGAATGTTTTAAATTCATGAGAAAAGACTTCTCCAAGTCAAAGAGGGGTTGTTGGTCATTTTAATATTGTTTGGTTGATTATTAGGGAAATACTTATTTTAATATTGTTTGGTTGATTGTTTAAATGATCAGTTGATCAATAATTTTCAATTATTTTGAGATAGAAGAGTAAGATTAAAATGATATACTTGAGTATACAAGGATAGACTACAGTAAAACTTTACTAAGTGGTAAAAAAATAACTAGTAATTCGAAAGAATTAATACTAAAATTTAATAGTAGCAAAAAGTTGAGGACTTTTAACAAAAAAAATGACACTAGTGGACTAGTGGTAGAAGCAGCTGCCAACAAAAAAGAGGGCATATTCGTCCACATAAAATAATTTTTTATATATGAGTGAAATTACTATTTTACCTCCACCTAACTTCTTTACTTACCACACTTTTAAACAGGGGTGTGCAAAATGGTAATTTCACTCCAAAAAACTAGGATTTTGGTGTGTATAACAGATCAGCTCCTATATATATACACATATTTTTGAAGCTTCCTTCTCAGAAATCAGCGAAAACTTAGAACCCTAATTTGTTAAGGCTGCGTTTGGTTTGGAATAATCAATGGCATCATTCACCGAAGCTCCACCTGGCAACCCAACTGCTGGAGAGAAGATCTTCAAAACCAAATGTGCTCAATGTCACACTGTTGACAAAGGCGCTGGTCACAAACAAGGTCAACTCTTTTTTTACTTTTCGCTTTTTTGGCCAATTTATCTATGTTTATTCGATTTTAATTAATGAATAATATCGTAGATTTATTGATTTTTTATCGTTGATTTCTCCGTATTTGATTACTGTTTTATTCCGCATTAAATGGTTAATTAAAATGGATTTTCTGATTATTGTTTCTCTGTATACATAGATCTATTGTTTTTGTGTTGAGTATTTGTAGATCTATCAATTTTTATTGATATCATCGATTTGATTTGCGTTTTATTTAACTGAACGATATGATTTTTATTGCAATTACTCGAACCCGACTCGTATGTGTTGTCATTGCCAAGCCACTAGGCTATATTGCTTTTATTGTTATGGTTTAGAATGTGTTATTCGGGTTGTATTGTTGCGTGATGAAGGCACCTGTTCGACACAGAGACTGTTGCTAGAAACAACAGTTTGTGAATTTGCTGATTGAGAAGACCTTGATCTGTTTGTACTCGTTTAGAAGTTTGTCACTTATGTTTATCTTATTTGAATGGTGTATTGTTTAATTCTGTAATTTGGGTGGACTCAATGTTGTTTCTGTTGTTTGTGTATATATACTAATCGTCTTTCTTATCTCTGGAGACGTTTTCTTATCTTCTGGCCTAAAATGGTTTAGCTTCGTTTCTAAGCTAGTGGTAATTTTTCTGGAATTTCAGGACCTAACTTGAATGGTCTCTTCGGGAGGCAGTCTGGTACAACTCCAGGGTACTCTTACTCTGCTGCTAACAAGAGTATGGCAGTCATCTGGGAAGAGAAGACGCTATATGATTATTTGCTTAACCCAAAGAAGGTGCGGTTCTTTTTTCTTCATTTCCCTATTTGTACTTGTTATATATGGCTCGCTTTAGGGATGTGAATTTTTCTATATTTTTTCTTTTGCTCGAGCAATTGTTTACCCGGCCTATATTCAATTTGCATCGAATAAAAATAGTTAATGTGGAGTACAGTCACGTATATTGGAAGGTAGGTTTCAAAAACATGTTATTGCATTGAAGATATTCTGACACTATTTTATTGAGATGCATGGTAATGTCGATGGATCAACTTAGTTGTAGCATCTATTGTACTGACTAAGGTCTTCATCTTCGTGATATCAGGCCACTTTATCGTAGAGTTAGTTGACGGGCTAAATTAGTTGATTGTAGCTTGATTATATATGAAGCTGCCTAGATTTTGGCAGTAAGATTAGATCATAGCAATGTTACGTAAGGTAGCATTTGAAGACTGATAACACTAAACTGGCTCCATGTCAAAATGTCAATTACGAAAAATGTCCATTTTCCTCGCTTTCAGACAGAGAATCAAATTCAATTGGTCTCATTAACCAACTATTATAAAAGATGATCAATGTCTCATTGCATTGTTATTATTACCTTTCTACTAACTAAGCCTATTTAATTTTATCATAAGCTCCTTCATAAAAAATTAACATTGATCATCTCGATTTCGTTTGCAGTATATTCCTGGGACAAAGATGGTTTTCCCTGGTTTGAAGAAACCACAAGATCGTGCAGATCTCATAGCTTATCTGAAGAACTCAACAGCTTGAAGATTGTTTAATGGCAAATGGAAGAGTTTTGTCATTGATGCAAGTATAAAATTCTTTTCTGAAGTGGAAAAAACCATCTACTTTCTCGTGAATAATAAGACAACTTACGCTATGCTATCATAGCGATTGAGCTCTTTAGAGGTTTTATTTAAAGGCCCGTGTCCTCTTACAATAGGATTTTGATTTATTTCTATTTTTAAATGTGATCTTACATAGAAATATTATTCTATATATTAAGTTTTTAAGATGAATCTAACAGAATTACGTAGAAATATTATATATGTGCATAAGTATTTTTATAGTTCACAAAGAATGTTTCATCATCATAGTTTTATATACAAATTAATTGAAGTTATATATTATAAATACGATGAATGAATTTACACAGTTTAGACTCTGCACAAACATCTTATTAGTACATCATTAAATTCGATTTGGATAGGAAAATAAATGTTCACTTTTTATCCATTTTTAAAAGAGATTATGTAAATGCAGATTCATATATTTATGTGTTATAATTACGAGGTCTGGCCGTGTGACCAATACACATAGTTTGAGCTGGATGCCTTGGCTGCATCCGCTATAACATCACACTTGAAATTACTTATTATCAGCAACCAAAAATCATTTAACCCATTTACTCTCCAATTTCATTATACTTGATGAATATGTTTCTTCTTTATCTTATTTCTTAAAACCAAAAATCAAATCCTGAATTCCGAAGGCACCATTTTAGTCTTCAAGTCTGGTGAATCACAAGGAATACATGGAAGATGTTTCTTGTAAGATTTTCCCCACCATTTTTTATGGGTGCCAACATCTCTGAGTCCTTATTCGCGCTTCTCAGATATCGAGTACTGAAGGAAGTAGTCACCCGATGACTGATAATTTCATGTTTTTATGTAGTTTCCTGAGGGGTGTCAATGTCATAGAACGAATTTTCGTTAATGGCTATGCGTGATTTCATAGAACATTTGAACCATCATCAGACTTGTGCAATGTAGTCAAATTAGTTGCTTCTTTCTTTTGTTCCAGGCATTGAGACCCTTCGTCTTGTATTACACGTTTGGCTTGGAGTCGCTACAAAACCTTGACAATGTAATCTTTTTCGTGTCCATTATGCTCGATTGTCAATAGGTTGCACTGGAACAACGTTTTTGTAAAGGTTGGTTAATATGTAAATAGGTTGTTAATGTCATCACCTCTGGGCAATACACTGTTGGAGACCTTTCGAAGATGTTGCTGAAGTACACATCGAAGAGAGTCGAGAGACAACAGTTCTTTTTCTTTGATAATATTTACAGTATTACCTGTACTCTGTGCTGAATAGGACGTGTTCGTGTTCTTTCCGGGTTCTTTTTATCTTCTTTTCCCGTTTTTCAGCCTGAATTGCTTGCTTGGTAAAACTGTAGGATCCTTTAATTTCTGTTCTTTAATTAGTACGTAATATTGAAGTTTAAGATTGAGAACAAATGTACATTCGCTGACTCGCTGTTACTGTAAAAAACATTCAACAACAAATATCAGCATTACAGAAACTGAAAGAATCATCACCATGGTCATTCATGAATCTGAATCACTACATCACGATTCCATGAGGCGATCCATGACTAATTTGACGACCGCTGGAGCATTAACCGTGACTGCCACCTTTACTGATGGTTTGTCTGACCATTCATTCGATTCCTCAAATCTGGTTTCAAGGCAAAGACGAAAGATCAAAGGAGATTAGAGAAATATCAAATTTCAGAAACAGTGTTAGGATTTCCGGCTGTCACTTCTCTTATGGTGTAGATAAAGCACTAATTTTAATTAATAAAGATTAGAAGCAATGAACGTTGTAATCAATTTTCATTGCTTTCCGATGCAGTGAACTGTGAGTGAAAACTGCAGTTGCTGCTGCAGCAAGAAGAAAGAACGAAATGACGGGTAAAATAATACGCCTTATCGAAAGAATAGATCTGTAAGGAGTAACATTTACATCTTCAATAATTGTGAAAGAGGAAGTAAACCAACTGAGACCACAATTGTATACCTTTTCACTTTATTATCAAAGAGAGTGAGACCCCTGCTTATGCCCTCAGTCTGGACTCTTACCACGCCTTCTGCGTAAGTCATTAGTGAAGGATCCACAGCAGCGAGAAGTGTGGTCGGATCATGAAGATATACACCTGAGAGTCAAAACGCCTAATATCATCCCAGTGGAAATTAAAGTGAAAAATGAAGGTTGCCATTTTTCATCATCTAAATACATCAGACAAACCTCTTGTGTCGTATGCCTCATGATGGTAATTAAAATAACATTCCAAGATCTTGCAAAGGTACTTAGAAAATAATCCATTTGATGCCATCAACCTATCTCGGTCAGCATCTACAACAGTACAAGTTTTCAGCTGAAGATCGCTTTTGATATTTAACCATGTAAGGCCTAAAAAGGCACTGAATATCGGGAAAATGGGTCAAATGGAAATAACAAGAAATTAGCAAAATCATTTAAGAAGTACCAGAAAGAATGACTTGGTGAGTAATATTTATTCCTATAGCCACAACATCTGCTCCACATGTGAATACAATATCTGCTGCATCTGGATCTCCGAAAATCTGTTATCATAAGCAAAGCGAATCAGAAAAACGAAGCTCCCTCCCAAGTACATTCATGCATAGAGAATTAGAGATACAAAAATCGTACTTACATTTGCCTCGGCAGCGGGATTTACATTTCCATTAACAGCAAAAGCCCCTCCAAGAAGAATTATTTGTTCAACATTTTTAACAAAATCAGGATCTGATTGTATAGCCTGTTTCATAAGATAGAGTTAAGATCTAATTGCGCAATCTGTTTCATAATCTAGAGATAAAAAAATAGAAACATCTCAATAAATTAGACACTAACCATTGCAATGTTTGTAAGAGGCCCCAAAGCCACTACCGTGATCTTTCCAGGGAACGTTCTAGCTTGATGGGTAAGAAACTCGATAGCTGACTGTTCAATTGGCTTTCCATTTGGTGGAGGGAAGTTTTGATTGCCAAGTCCATCCGCACCATGGACAAAATCAGCAACTCGAAGTTTTGTACCTTTCTTTACAACACAAAGAGGGGAAAAAAAACAAATGAGCAAAACAAATAAGTCAACTTCAGGCGACTAAGTTTGCAGCTAGTTCAGATTGCTTCCTTCATCTTTCCTTTTTATTTGAACATGTAACCCAACTAGATGAATGATACATTTTACTATTAATTACCTTAAACAATGTTTCTAAACTGATGAACGTTCTTAGTTAAAAATCATGTGTTCTTCACGCGACATACTTCACGGCTATTAACAAAATCGACAATAGACTGGATTTTTTGAAAGATAGGAGATCGACAGGTATATTTTGAAACATAGGTGATGGACTGGTGACATTTAGTAAAGATAGGTGATATCGCACCGCCATTAACTCCAGACATCTCAGTTTTTCTGTATACATTGCCAAAAGCTCTTCACTTAGTACACTATCATTTCCATTTGGATTAATGACACATGCGATTATCCATGTTTTAGAACGTTTACTACCCGAGCATACATGTTTCAAAATGACCTTTTCGAGCAGAGAAGTACATACAGTAATTGTAAAATGAGATCCTTCAGCCACAGGAATATCAGTCCTGCCTGCCACCTCCAGCTGCAACAAAAAGATCAAAACATATATGATCTCTCATCCATGTAAAATACCAATCTACTAACAAATCAGCCTCTCAAATTACATCAACACATACAAAAGTGTACCACGATTTATTCTTTTTTTTTAACCCACCCGCTGCCCCATTATAATGAGGATCGAACTCAAGACCTCTAAGTCACTAGAAGACCTCCTAACCACCTAGTCCTTCGATGTTTCAAGTGTACCAAAATTTCTTCTATTACATAAGTAGTTACCTAAGTGAGCTGCCTTAAACATATAATCTTTTCACTACCATAATTTCGATTTAACTGCGAGGTTTGACCAATCACTTAACAATACAATTTCGATCATAAGTTAATCTTGTTCAAAATTAAAATATTTACTAATTCAAAATCTACATATAAATTCATATTTTGTTTTATCTAATGATCAAGAATTTACCAAATGCAAAGCATTTCTGGTAGCAAGAGTAGTATAAACATTGCCATATATAGTGGTGAGTCCAATCACTTCAATTTCTGGTGATTGTAATGCCAAGAATATGGCCATGGCGTCATCTGTGGATATCAAAAAAAATCAAATTACAAACTATCCCACGAAATGAAAAGAAAAGAAACTAAATCGAGTCTTATTCTACTAAATCAGATCGGCTATATGAATACGACGATATTATTATATAAAAATAAAGAAAGTGGACTTACCAATACCAGGATCAGTGTCAATGATGATCTTTTTGGGTTCTGTCATAGGAATAAAGGGTATTTAGAACAATATCTTTTGATTCTTGGGATTAATGATGTAAAGAAAGCTACTTTTTGATGTAGTAATAGTCAAAAGATGAAGATGAGCAATCAAGAGATTCAAGAATCAGAATTTGCCAGTTAATGAGTTCATGGAATAGGCTAGTGGATAATAATTGAACAAATTAAACAGAATTTGTATTTTTGTTGATCATAATGCTGTGATTGGATCGGGGTAAATTGGTGAGGGGAATTTTCTAAAATTACAGGGAGAGAATGAGATAATATATCCAAGGCGTCTAGCCTAGTGGTACCGGGTTCGAGCCTCTTTCCAAGAGGTCTTGGTTCGAATAGATGAAGCTGTTTATTTGGAGCTTAGACTCCCATTTGTTTAGTTTAGAAATGTAATTTATTTCCTATCGTATGACTAATTGTAACTTTTATCGTTTGAATGAAAAAAAAATGAGCGAATATATTTTATTATTGATTGGGTACCATAATTGTAAACTAGGAGAATCAGGGGAAATGAGGTAAAATATAATTAAATATTGATTCTCCTCGGATTTGAAGGAGAGAAAATTTGGGAGAAATCAGGGTTATTGGGTGGATTAGTAGTAATAAATTTTCTTTGATAGAAATCAATTTAGTTCTTAAACACAATAAAATATTGAACTCTCATTCGTTCCCCTGATTCTCCCAAAACAAACCCACTATAATGAAATGATTGGATAGTGTGTATATTAGGGCCTAGGGGTGTGCAGAAATTACTCAACCCACGCAACCCAACCCGAAAATACGGGTTATTTGGGTGGATGGGTCGGATTTGGGTTGAGTAGTCAAAACCCCGATAAAATTGGGTTAGGTTTGGGTTTACACTATTGAAATCCGAAGAAAGCCGACCCAACCCGAATATTTTACATATTAATTTAAATTTGTAATATTATGCTTAAAATTTTAGACTTATTATAAATATATATATGCAAATTCAATAGCCAATATAATTAAATACTACAATATGTTCACTTTAAGTTTCTAACCTAGTAAACTAGTATTTATGTATATAAATAGTCATAGAGGCGGCCCCGGTGCATAATTGCATATATAAGTTTGATGAATAATTGAAGGTGCTACTCGGACTGCTCGAATTTTAGTAAATTTCAAGATTTTCTCAAAGTCACTCTCAAATATTCTGTTTCGTTTTTCGCCACTTCAAATCATTTTTCAAAGAATGGGCACGTATAGTTAGAGAAATAATAAGATGTGTTCAAGTTTAGATTTTGAACGAAAGAAAAATGATCTTAATAATATCAACATTGAGTGAGTAATTACTGATCAGTAAGTTTTTGTTACATGTAATTAATATTATTATATGTTATCTAAGTTAAATATATATTAGTCTAATTTATCTTTGTTAATCGTTGACATGTCATAGATCGAAAACATGATATAGCCATAATAATGTTGCAATATTTTTTAGTTTTTGATACTTAATTTGCGGATTTTAAATTTTGAATGAGTTACTAATGGTCTTATACGATTCTACAATTATTATGGTTTTTGTTATTGTAATTTCTGAGTTATTTTATATATAATTTTAATTGTTAAAATTAATGACGTCTGACTCGAACAACCTGCCCAACCCAACCTGAAAAGCGGAGGACCCGAAGTAGCGGGTCGAATAATTCTTGGGTTGGGTTTGGATCAAAATTTTAAAACCCGACAAATATTGGGTTGGGTTTGGATTTAGCCATGCTCACCCAAAGTGTAGGCGTGGCTAACGAACAGGGCCGGACGGCCCCGGCCCACTAAGGGTCGAGTCGGACGGGCTCCCGTAAGGAGTCCGACGGGCCCACAACCCTTAAAGAACCGGGCCCGGGCCCGGGCCCATCCGTTAAGGGATTACTGGGCCCCTGTTCGGTTCGAGGCCCCTGCTCGGGGGCCTAACGTGCCCACGTTGTGGTTCAACGTGGGCACGTTGAACAAATTTTTTTTTTTATATATTCTGGCCCCAACGTCCCCATGTTGGGTGACCAACGTGGGCACGTTTTGACCACAAAGAAGGCAATTACTTAGATTCACTTAATTTATAATAAGAACCATAAATAATTAATGATAATTTTTATTAAAAATCACAGTTTATACTCATATGACAAGGAGTTTACATAATTAATTAAAATTTTCAAGGCGCAATATGTCTTTTCTCACAAGCATTAAGACCATATATGCGGACAACATAAACGATACATCCATGTCGCTCGGTTTTTTCATTATGAAACTTGAACGTTAACATTTCTCCACGGGTGAAATTGAAATGAGCGGAAAATTGACTCCATCCATCCTTAAAGAAAACACGACCTAGTTCTCCATTTTCTCCTCTTCCATTCTCGAACTTGACATCAAAAATTTGATCATCAATAGAAAAAACTTACACTCACCTTCTAGAAAAAGCCGACATCCTCTAACATACTTTCGAGGTAGTTCTAGCCTTTCACAAGATGACTCGAGAATAACCTTGTAAAATCGCTTGAATGGTGTTGGAGTTGGAACTTCTTCTCGATCCATATCCATTTAGATGTGAGTGGTGACTTTTATTGAAGAATTGAAAGTTTTCTACTTGAAATGTAAGAGGTGTAACCGTATTTATAATAGAATTGAAGTTGTAATGTTGACCCAACGTGCCCACGTTCTACCCACAACGTGGCCACGTTACCGTCTAACGGCTAGAAGATTTTATAACGGTCATTTGGGTGATCCAACGTGGCCACGTTCATGTCCAACGTGGGCACGTTGAAATCCAACGTGGCCACGTTAAAATCCAACATGGGCACGTTTGTTTTCTAACGGTCATCTGGAAGAAGAACGTGCCCACGTTGAAATCCAACGGTGCCACGATGATTTCAACGTGGGCACGTTGTTAGGGGGCCTGAGGGGCCTCGAACCGTGCCCGTGCCGAATTTCAAGTGGGCTCGAACCGGGCCCGGGCCTGGGGCTCAATATCTAAGCCCCTGTCCGCCCCACTACTAAACGGACCAGGGGCCGTTCGTGGGCCTGGTGGGCCGGGGCCGGGCTCGAAGCGGACTAATGGACCGGGCCCTCGGACCGTCCGTTAGCCACCCCTACCTAAGTGTATATAACATTTGAGAATCCTTTCACTTTTGTACGGTAGTAACAATTCGTTGAGTGTGTATACTAGATTTCAAGCCCACAAATTATACCAGTCAGGTAAATCACACTTGACAAGTCACTTATAACAAACTCGATTAAAGTATTGGTAGTGGAGCATATGAGCTACCTATGTTTTCGATTCACTTCGGTACATTTTTTTAGAGCTTTTTTTGTGTGAAACTACTATCATTTGTTAAATACATAAACCATTTGGGTAAATTGAGTCCAAACGATGACACGACTACATTAGACACCAAATCAATAAATCAAGAAAACGAGATGTAATGGTAATTATGACAAACATCATGTGTTCAAGGGGTGTAAGAATCCAGAGTTGGGGAAAATGGGTGTCGAAAATTTGCGATCGAGGAAGAATTCTCGCATTTTGGCTAAGCACATTTTCTACAACATAAATGGCCACTAAAGCTCATGATGGTGCTGCATTAAACATCCCTTTTTCTTTTATTTTTTGTTTAGTTCACAATTTAATTTGTTTGTTTTAGGTACATTTGAGTACTTAAAATTAATTATAATTCATTTGTTTGGTTTGCTAGTACTATTTTACCGAGTTTGATTATCATAAAGTATGCACCTGAATTTGTGGTTCTATTAAGTTTTCTTCTACTCCCTCCATCCGTAAATGATTGTCACATTTTGACTTTTGGAAGTCAACAAACCACGATTTAAAACCAAACATTATGAGATGAGTTTTGAACTCAGACCTTCTAGTCACTAGCCGGAACCTTCTTCATTAGGCTATTCGATTAGATAACAGTGCCGATCCGTTATATATTGATGTAGGAATTAATTGTAAATTTATGCATTAAAAGATATCTTAATACCAAAATTATTAATAAAATGTAACCGATCCGGATAGATAATAGTGCGATTCGTTATCTCAAGAAGTGGTGATTTTTAACTAATGATATTTGAAATGTCCGGCAAATCGCGTAACACAATCACCAAAATAGAAGGCAAAAACCAATTGCAAGCCCGTAATGTCAAGCCCCACGAGAAATTGGGTAAACTAGCACTTTTGAGATAAAAAATTAACTTGGAGCACCTTTTTACAATTTTTAGCAAAATGGCACAAAAGGGGATGAATTGACAAAAATACCCCCTTATAAACTTAATATTTTTTTCAGTTTTTTTTTCGATTTTTTCCTGGTTTTTTTTTCAATTTCTTTTTGATTTTTTTTTTTGTTTTTTTGTAATTTTTTTTCAAAATCTTTTCAACTTTTTTTACGGTTTTTTTTTTCAATTTTTTTTTCTTTTTCTTTTTCTTTTCGATTTCTTTTTTCGATTTTTCGATTGATTTTTTCGATATTTCTTTTTTCGATTTTTCGATATTTCTTTTTTCGATTTCGATTTCTTTTTTTCGATTTTTTCAGTTTTTTTTTTCGATTTATTTTTTTGAAAAAAGAAATCGAAAAAAGAAAAAGAAAAAAAAATCGAAAAGAAAAAGAAAAAAAATTGAAATTGAAAAGAAAAAGAAATCGAAAAAGAAAAAATCGAAAAAAGAAATCGAAAAAATCGAAAAAAGAAATATCGAAAAAATCAATCGAAAAATCGAAAAAAGAAATATCGAAAAAATCTATCAAAAATCGAAAAAAGAAATCGAAAAGAAAAATAAAAAGAAAAATCGAAAAGAAAAAGAAAAATCGAAAAAAGAAATCGAAAAGAAAAAAAATTGAAAAAAAGAAACCGAAAAAAAAGTTGAAAAGATTTTGAAAAAAAAAATTACAAAAAAAAATCAAAAAGAAATTGAAAAAAAAACCAGGAAAAATCGAAAAAAAAACTGAATAAAACATTAACTTTATAAGGGGGGTATATTAGTCAATTCGCCTCCCTTTAGTGCCATTTTGCTAAGAATTGTAAAAAGGTGCTTTAAGTTAGTTTTCTTCTTCCATAAGTGCTATTTTGCCCAATTTCTCCAAGCCCCACCATCTCCTTTAAAATAATAAAAGATACACATGATCAAAATATACACTATGCATTATGTTCTTTTTTTTTTTTTTTTTTTAAATTAGCGATGAATTGTGAGTTGTGACTACGATACACTATGTATTATGTTTTTTTTTTTTTTCTAATAAACTGAAGTTGACCTCTCAATAGTGTATTGGTTTGAACGGCGAAATTGAGAAAAATACGTAATAAGGATCCTCCACATCCTATCATAAGCACCACCTCCCTGGTCGCCAGCAATGCCAGACGAGTTTAACTCTTCATTGCTGTCCTCGCGACGCGAAGAGATCTGGGGTTTCCATTCGTAAGTTACAGGAATGGGGATGGTTTTGTCATCATCGTCGTGCTCTAACACATGAATGATGTCTGGAAGTTCCTTATATGGATCGATTCCCACACAAACTCTAGCATACGCGAGGCGTTTATGTTCGCTTGTATCCTTGTCCATGAACAGAAACTCACCGATGTTCTTACAAACTTTGCACAAATATTTGTCCGTCCAATTTGCCCAATTGATGTTAAAAAGCTGAACCCATATGGGCTGAGAAGACAAAAATCGTGAGCGTTCGAACACAAGATTTGGAGACCACCTTTTCAGGATAATTGGTTTGTCTTCATCAATGAATAATTGACCATGCTCAAGAACTTCCATTATGTCATCCAAACATGAAAATTCTAACGCAAAGAATCCATCTTTCAGCACTGTTATTGTTCTACATTGACTAAACTCGTCCCGTTCCTTAATCGAGTTGCTGTCGAAACTACCCTCCTCGGGAATATACCCTATCAGGGTATATTCGAACTTCTTTAGCTTTTCATTTGTATCACTATTTGATATCTGTGCAACCTCTCCAGATACTCCTTCCTCCATAGGTGCCTCTAGATACATGAGATCGCTCGAAGGATCCCTTTGTTGACCTTGGAGTCGTTCCCCTGCATTGTTTTGTTCCAATGGGTGGTTCGAAATATCATTCGAAGAGGAGAGTAATAAGGGAGATAATAAGTTGACTACATTGGGGCCAGAATCATCATTGTTCAGCTCAACCGTCGGCCTAGCCACACTAATTTCTTCCAACATACCATTAGCCTGTATAGAAACTATCCCAAAAGCAATGTTTTCACTGTAGATCATAGAGGAATTTTGTCACTTTAAGCTAACAAAACACAAAATTGCAATATATTTGTATCTCTTTTGATATAACAGATATTCACGGATAAGGTCGACTAGAATAACTATTAAACAAATTATTGCCACTTTATCAATTTGAGGCAAGAAACTTGCATTCAGGACTTCGCGAAACATGTTAAAAATGACGGTTTCATTTTGTATCTAGGCACAACACCGGTATATGAAACGACAAATAAAAATTGTTCATTGATTAATGGGAGACGGGAGTCAAAGAGAGACAACACCGATATATGAAACCGTCATCCTGACCACCACAAATAAAAATTGTTCATTGATTAATGGGAGACGGGAGTCAAAGAGAGACGACACCGGTATATGAAACCGTCGTCCTGACCACCACAAATAAAAATTGTTCATTGATTAATGGGAGACGGGAGTCGAAGAGAGACAATACCGGTATATGAAACCGTCATCCTGACCACCACAAATAAAAATTGTTCATTGATTAATGGGAGACGGGAGTCAAAGAGGGACAACACCGGTATATGAAACCGTCGTCCTGACCATCACAACTACAAAACTAAAATAAGTAAAAATGGAGTGTATGTAAAATACCTCCTCTGTGTTGTTTGAGTTCCTTCATTCATCGGCTTCCCTAAGTTCCGGTGAACTAGCGCAGCAATTTCCTCTCTTCTGCTAAACTCTTCCCGTCTCCACTTCTTCAAAAACCTTTTTCAATATCAAAATGTTATCATCTACGTAATGTTCCAAAATATTTATTCATCTAACTAAAAAATACTTAAAAATCAATATATAAGCTCAAATATTTGATCATCTACTTTATAGGCAATCTGGCTTATTAGATGTGACTCTGATATCAGAGTTGTCTTTAAACGCCATAGATCCTACAGAGTGGTTGCAAGAAATCGCCGAAACGTCTAGAAATCCCACTCCATGTATTCTAGAAATCCCTGAAACGGCCAGAAATCCCACTCCATGTATTCTAGAAATCCCTGAAACGGCCAGAAATCATCCTATAAAGTTGTTGCTAGAAATAGCCGAAACATTTGAAAATCCCACTCCATGTATGCTAGAAATCGCCGAAATGACCAGAAATCCTCCTATAAAGTAGTTGCTAGAAACAGCCGAAACGTCTGGAAATCCCACTCCATATATGCATATGCTAGAAATCGCCAAAACGGCCAGAAATCCTCTAAAGTAGTTGCTAGAAACAGCCGAAATGTCTGGAAATCCCACCCCATATATGCTAAAAATCGCCAAAACGGCCAGAAATCCTCCTATAAAGTAGTTGCTAGAAATAACAGAAACGTGTGGAAATCCCACTCCATGTATGCTAGAAATGACCAGAAATCCCACAGCACAGAAAGCAGACTACTCTGCGAGATCTGAACCCGAGACCTCTTAAAAAGAAGTTCAAGCTCGGAACTATTAATCTAACAACCTTGAATCTAGTGGACTATAGTCTATATTAATCCATCAATTAGCCATATGATTGAGCAAACACAAGTAAATTAGCCACATTTAAATTGTTGTTAACAAATACGCGTACCTGATGCGATAAAAGAAATCCGCTGGTAGTTGTTGGAGTCCGGTAGCAGTAAGAGATAAATTCTCATCATTATCGCTATTTTCGAACGTTATTCGAACAAATTCGAGTAGAAATTTGAGGGGCAAGATGAGCTTGAGATCTAAAATCTCATCATTATTTAAATAAACCTCCAATTGAAAGTTCTTGTCGGGCGAAAGCCATCTCAGAAGCTTGTGAGCATTAATAGTGATGAGTCCTTGAGCTGGAATAATATGTTCTTGTTTGATGGATCGAGAGGTGGTGATTTTAATGGTAATATATTTGTCTGTGTTATTAGAGAGTTCTGCCACGTGGCCCAATAACGATGAAAAGATCACCATTGAAGCTAGCTATGGTGTATTGTAATCGAAGAGAAGAGGAAGAAGAAAATGAATGGAGGCTAACTGGGCGCTATAACGCTGTTTATTTATGCAGATGAATGGAGTGAAAGACTATTTGACTAAGGCTTCTAGTAGGGATTTAGGGAATCTTTATTAGAGCATTCACGCTAGTATCCGTATAATTATTTTTAAAATTGTCTCTGTTTATTATCTTTATTAATTTTGAGGGGTTGTTTTAGTTTAATTACTTTTTCAATTTCCTTATTTCGTACCCTGTTCAATATAAATAAAAACATTAAATATATGTCTCATCACTAATAGAAGAAAGAGAAGATGGAGAATAGGGTGCTATTCTTTGCACCGCTTCAAATTATTCTTACACCGTTTAAGACAATTATACCCTTCATATATAATGTACACTTGAAGAAATAAAAATTCATTTTGATGAATACAAAATACACCATCTACCAAAATTCTCTCAAAACCCTAACTTCCATCTTCATCAGCCTCCATCTTCATGTCTTTGTGAAAAATCACCATCTACCAAAATTCTCTCAAAACCCTGACCTCCATCTTCATCTACCAAATTAAGAGGTGTTGCAACTTTTCTTATCCATTCCAAAACTCTTTCTCTAGATTCGAATGTTTTGTTTGTCGTGAAATGACGCCAATAGTCTTCCCATTCATCCTACATAAAAGAATATGGATGTTATACTTCAAAAAATTACATATTTAAACAGGAATATGGGCATATATGGCATATGCCTAAATAAATATGTGACATGCGAAAGGCATGCAACTGGTTAATCTTGAGCATATATGACATATGGTTGTATAATTAAGGTGCATATACAAAATATGCCACTTTTAATGAGGCATTGTAACTTTAAGTGAGTCTACCGAAACAAACATACACGTCACATGCCACCCTTGAAAGAGAGCATATGATCAATATGCGCCCCTAATTTTCCTGACATATATGGGATATGCACGACGTTGCTACAGAATCGAAATTTTTTCAATTTTATCACTACCTCATACTACAAAAAATTACATATACTTCCATTATTGCAAGACTTATCGACAACAAAACTTATACTTGCTATTATACTTCACAATAGGTTGTAATCGACATAATAATCATGGGTAATATAGTTGAATTTATTAAGAATCAATAAAAATTAGTTACCGGATTGTCAAAATTAATTTCTGGATCTTCACAATAGGTTGTTCCTTTGTCACCATAGTGTAAGGGTTCATCAATACCCATATTAAATGATTTGCAAAAAAAGTATCTTTTTTGAAGTTTGTGTGAAAAAGTTTTTTTGAAATTTGAGAAGATATTTTTTGAGGAGTGTGTAGAGAGGATTGATGAGATAAAGTTGATTCCAAAGAGAAAATAGTAGAAAAATGAGTCAATTAGTCTTTAATTACCCTTTTATATTAAGGGTAATATTGGCAATTCATTAAAATAAACGGTGTAAGAATAATTTGAAGCGGTGCAAAAAATAGCACCCTATAAGGGGTGCGAATGATGAATAATATCATGACACATAAGAGAGAAGATAAAAAAGAGAGTTTGGGGTTTGGGTGGAAGATCCTATTTATTGGCACAACAACATAGTTTTCTAAATATTTTATGTGGGCCATCTCCTAATAGAGAATCTAAAAAAGTGTAATTTTAACATATTTTAACTCCTCCTTCTCTATTATTGAGTTAATAATACTTATTGGGAAGCTAGTGTGGATGCTCTTAGGTGACGAGGCCAACAAAACTCATGAGGGGCCAAAGGATGAGGCCATAGATTGGCCGAAATGTGGCCCTACCCCCCAACACACATGCACAGAATATATTCCTGATCTGTTATATGCACACCCAAATAATTATTTTGGGTGTTAAATTATAATTATGTCCCCCATTTGTAAATGTGATAATTGAGGGACTTTACACAGGAGCAAAATTATAAATTCGTCCCTAAAAAGACACTGTTTTGGTGTGTGCATATAGTGTCTAATAAAATCCTATTTTAATTTATTTTTACATGTTTTTTCTAACTTGGTGTGGAGTCGATCGAATAACCTAGTGGAAAATGCTCTTGCTAGTGATCCAAAAGTTCTTGGTTCGAAACTCATTTCATCGCCAATTTATAAAATAAAATAAATCCAATTTTAATTTATTTTTACATTTTTTATACTTTAATTCTCATAGTACAATATAAATTAATATTTCCCACAAACTTTAGCCAATAACTCATTTTGAGATACAATACTTAAATGAAAAAGATAATAATATAACGTAAATTTTTCTTAGATAAATATTTTTTATGTTTTTAAGACGAAATTAATTATATCTGTATCCACAATTTAAAAAATATAGCAATATCAAGAATGTTAACATTCAACATTATTTTTGGATGGAATCAATGACTTCTAATTATAGTAAAGTCTACTAGAAGGTCAGCGAAGTCTCATTATTTTTCAACATTATTTGGGTACTGAGACTACAAATTTCATTTGGAGGAAGCAAAAGCCAAATTGAAGAGAATATGGCCAATAATTTTTTCATGCTTCTTTCTAGTCTCTAGATGCTAGGTAATAGTTATACTTATACACACCAAAACTGTAAAATATTTCACTCTTTAAAATTTTATATTTTGCCCCAAACGATCTCCACGTACATCCATAAATTTATGCATGAGGAATTGAGTATAGCAGGTATCTTTCGGAGAAGAAAATCCTAGTTTTCTTATCCACGGATAGTATTACATTTCAGTCTCTTATTACTAAAATACCACCATTCGAATCTTATTTTGTACTTTTTTCGGGAACTTTCGAGAAATCTAAGCTAAGATAATATAGTTCAATTTATATTTCTTTTGCTAATATCTCGGGAGGCATCAAAAGCATGCCCTAGATATCTCGAACACTATGATTTATAATATTTGTTGTTTTAATAATATAACTATAAAAAAATATCATATGACGTGAATTGCACGTGGTAAAAAATAAAATAATTTTTTTTCAAATGATATTCTTTAACTTACATCAGTACATGTTTTTGTGTCCAAAATCCTGTTTTAATTTAATTGTACATCTTTTATACTTTAATTCTCAAAGTACAATAAATTAACATTTTCTCAAAAACTCTAGCCAATAAGTTATTTGAAGGTATAATACTTAAATTGAAAAGAAAATAATATAATGTAAATTTTGGGTAAGTGGCACCATGCCACCATCGATCTCTCGGTTTATCTAAAAATTTTCACTTTAATCACCCTAATTTAGTTTTGTCTATATTCGCTCACTGAAAACTTCTGCTAAAAAGTAGTCACTCCATGTTTTTTTTCAAGTAAGTTTAAATAGGAACATAAAATGGACATGAAAAATGAGGAAACGAGATAATGAGAGGAAAATGATGATTATTAATAATGAAAAGACTAAACTGTCCAAGCTAAAACTTACAAAAATGACCCAAAATTTAAAAAAAGAAAAAAGAAAAGCAAAAGCCAAATTGTCATTTTTCATGTTTCTTTCTAGTCTCAAAATATGTAATTTTTCAAGGGCTTCACTATACACACCAAACTGTAAAATATTCATAAATTTTCTATCTTGTCCTCATCCACAACTTATGGACGAGCTCTCCACTTATTTACAAGCACATGGACAAGTTATTAACTTGTCTCAAAGAAACCCTCCAAATCCAAAATGTAACAAGACGATTTGTTATCATATTTCCAATTTAAAACATACGTGTCTATTATTACCGATTATGTTAGCATATATTTTTAGTAATCATATTTCCAATTTAATTAGAGTTGAAATGTATTATTCACAAGCAAATGATCTTGTTTTTAACTTACATGGTTTTAGTGTCTAAAATCCTATTTTAATTTATTTTCACATTTTTAATACTTTAATACTTTAATTCTTAAAGTACAATAATAACATTTTCCCACAAACTCTAGCCAATAACTTATTCTAAGGTATAATATTTAAATTGAAAAGACAATAATATTACGTAAATTATTTTATATGAGTATTTTTTATGTTTTGAAGACAAAATTAATTAAGTTATGCATTCACCATTAGAAAAATGAATCAATATCAAGAATGTTGACATAATGACATCCAACATTATTTGGTGTAACTGAAGGTTGAGGCAGGAGAAATAAATTCTAGAAGTTCAAGTTCTCAATCCAGTCAAGAGAAATAAGAATGGAATCACCACATTTTACATGTTTACAGTTCTTCCATATTACTCCTTTCGTTTCTAAAAAATTACTCGTATCATATTTTGATTTTTGTTGGTCAAATATAATAAAATTTGACAATTAATTTTCATTAAACAATAAGAAATAATATACCTTGTTAGATTTGTCTCAATATATATTTTTGAAATATTAACTTTTTATAATTTTTTCTTATATACAATAATAAATATTTATATTTGAAATCGTATTTTATTGATCATTAAAATTTAAAATATAACAATCATTTATAAATGGAGATAGTAGAAATTGAAAACGAGGAGTTGGTGAGAGTGAAGGTTCAGACAAAAACCAATAATGGTCGACGTACTTCAGTTGTGTAAGAAGTACATTATTTGGAGGAAGGGCAAAAGTCAAATTTGACCGCCAAAGAGGGGATAAGGACTATGGATGTGATGTGACCAACGATAAAATTTTGTTTCTAGGCATGAGTTTGGATAATTATAAAAATGTTATAATATTATAAAAAATGTTGTGGAAACACTCTAAAACTAATAAAGATATGAAAATTTAATAATTAATATTATTAATTTATATCATATGAATTTATTAATAAAAATTAAATGTTTTTAATTCAAATATAAAACTACGTAGGAAATATTTTGAGACAAATATAATCATTTTAAAAAAAATTTCAAATACTAGTCATTGTCTTTATTAAATAAACCTAACTGAACAGCCAATTTAACTAAACAAACAAAAAATACGTTAAATAAATATATAGTAAACCAATTATATTTGAAAATTATAATTAAGTATCAATAACTAATATAAAGAAATTTTATCTTCTATTCCTACATAATAAGTACATATATAAAAAAAAACTTGTAACATAATTATTTATATTAAGTTATGAGTTTCATCGCTCTACATTGAACTTTTGAATATTTTTTCGTGATTGTGTTGTTTGATGTAAGAATTAAATAAATTTTTGTGATTTTTCTTAAATCTTAAATTATAAAATTGTTTTTGAATTTGTGAAATTATAAATATATTTTTATGTTTTATACTGAATAATTTAGGCTTTGAAGCCGTGAATTGTCAAACGAAACCACATGGTTCATACATTGAAAAAGTCGTTTATAGTTATGACTTTCTAAAGACCGCCAATATTGAGTCGATTTGAAAATAAGATAGAAACCGCCCAATGCGAACCATTTGCACCAGTAGGAGTAGGCCTGTAAACAAACCGAACAATACCGAACGTGTAAGGGTTTCGTTTGGTTCGAACGAACCAAAAAATTAGAAATTCGATTCAGTTCCAAAATTCGAAGGTTCGAGGTTCGAAAAAAAATCAAATATTCTTAATAAAGTAGAAGAAAGGAAGAAATTAAATGAATATAATTTGAGCCGAACCGAACCTTCGTTTCAAATTTGGTCAAACCTAAAGATAAGGTTCGAGTTCGATTGAAGTTACATCAAATTGAACCGAATCTCAGGTCCAACTTTGCGCACCGGATTTCTCTAAACGAATGGAACCCTGAGGTTCTTTTAGAGAGAAAAAACAAACTCCGTATTGTTCAATTTATAGTTGACTTAGTTTTATTTTGACAAAATGTGTCCTACACACTATCCATGATTTTTTTTTGTTAAAAGTAACCAGTGTGTCGAGTTGAGACCAAATAATATGACCAATAATACATCATTTTATCATGGAATTTAATTTGGCGTTTTCTAATGCAGTCGAGCATCTAAAAAGAATTTATATGGAGTGGTAACAATATTTTATATATTAAGCAACAACTCAATATTGGTTCGACTTTGTACTGCACCCAAATAATCTTCTGCAAAACTCTGGAGCAACATCCCTCTGGAAATATCTGTACTTGTGTATTCCGCAACCAGCTGATCATTGACACCTACATACATCGATAGCCAAACCTTCGCAAAAACTGTTCATCGGATATCCAGTTATGCGAAAGATGAATACCGTTGGCCAAATCTTTGCAGGAAACCTTTCATCGGGTATCCAATTATGCGAAAGATGAGGCAACTTCAATAGCACTGCCTAAAGGCCAAGCTGCTTCAACTAGAGAATTTTGGTATTTTACTTTCTTTACCAGTGTGATATCTTGCTGCGGGTTAAGTCCTGTTTGACACATTAAGTGGTTAAGATAATTTTAAACATTAGTTATCGCTTAATTAGACGTGTCAATGATAACGATACAATGCATAGCAGACTTACCAAATCCGTCAACTAGCAAGGTGTACTGGTAAGTAAGATCCATGCATAAATATGGTAAATTATCTTGCTCTACTCTAGGAAATATAGATTTGGCATCCTCAAGTCCAGATGCACAAGCACGCCTTGCTGCACCTTCGTAGTCAATTGGACGAACTTTTGCGACATCTAGGCTTGAATCGATTATACCAGCCTATGTAAAGTTTTACAACGTTGTATTAGAGGCAAAGTAAGAAATAATTAATTTGCATGTCTAATATAAGGTTGTGTCCTCGGTTCGAACATTAGAGGCAGGGAGGGAGAGTAAATACCTCTGCAGCTCTGTCGAAAAAGAACGAAGCGACGAAAAGATTTTTCTGGCCATCGCCTCCGCCACCATTCCATATCCCACCAAACGTGCATTTCATGTGAGTACATGTTGATTCATTAAGTCGTAACGCCTTTACAGCAACATTCCTACATTTATCTACACTCGAACCAACTGGCAGAGCAGACGCTTTGTAACTGGCACCGCCATATTTATAGGAACCTTGAAAAGAAGGACAAATAAATTTACGAACAAATCTATCCGACTGAGGAGGTCAAAGGGTCAAGAGAGTAGATCAAGACATAGCAACCAACTTTATATGGAAAACGTGCAAAGAAAAAGTGAACAAAGCCTTAAAGTTGAAAACAGGTAACTAGACAATGTTATGATGGCAGAATAAGAGGAGATCCTTGGAACAAAGATACAAAATTCAGTTTTTTAGCCTCATCAAAAGTGATCGAAAGATAGTGTTGCTACAGTGGCAAGTAAAATTCAATACTTCATGGATTCTGCAGATTTATTACATTCCTAAGATTGACAAGTATAGTCCTTGACAACTAATGAATATCAAATGAGTAGAAAAGCTATTATAGGACTTGGGCATACCATGATGACCTGCCAATACACATGGGTTGGCAGCTCCTGCAGTAACTTTCAGGATCTCAGCTCGAGCAGCTAGTAAACCATAACGTAAGTAACTATAAACAGGAAAGTGAAGACCTAAGAATAAGTCTACTAAAAAAAAGAATAAAAAGTCAATGACATATGAAGATTGGGCTATTCACTAAGAAACAATATATAAAAGAAGTAAAAAAACTTTCATATTTTCAATTAATGGATGGATATAACCAAACTTTTGTACAGGCAGATATTCAAACCTGTGAACATAGAGATAATATTTTCTCCCTTTCAGAAACATTTCTTGGACATATGAACTTTCTCCATTTGATACTTTCGGAGCCTTGGCAGCATCTGTCTCTGAGATGGCATAAGCCATTTGAACAGATCCACCTCCAAGATCAACAACTCCAACGGTACTAGCATATTTCTTTCCCAACTTCCCTAATAAATAATTGATGGTTACCTGCACATCAGATCATTAAAATTATGCTCAATATATTTTACTGTTTTTCAGATTATCAGACTTCAGAATTTAAAATGATAACTCAAGCACACAGACCTGCCATAAATAGAAGGTAGCTATGCTAAATTAAGTTTTCCATGTTTCAACACCCTTAAGTTATTCAAAATGTTATTATCTTGCCATCAAGGCCATCCTCAAGAAAAGCATTGTCGTTGGCTAAAACGTGCTTGTTGACCACCCTATGCGTTATTCACAAACTATAACCCTGCAAGCTTATATACAAACCTAACCCTAAGATAGTCATTATATCCAAGTGGTCCTAGCCAAAATCCAATTCATCCTGTCCTGCCACCGCCGAAATCCCACTACAACTATCACTATCCCCTTTGTTTCCCCAGCCACATGACAGCGATACTAAGACCTTACTGAAACTCATTATGAGAGAGGGTAAACCATTAAAATAGAGCTCAACCTTGGCATGATCATTTGCGAAAATCGAATTTCTCAGCAATTTTGTAACTTCATAAGGTCTCAGTCTGAATAGAGCCACAAGCAACAACACTACCAGGCCAACAAATCATGTCTACAATATGCGGTTGCGCTCCACTAAAATCCAACTTGGGATGCCCAAAATCTCTTTTTTCCACATCATTTTCGGATACGCAAAAGCACCAAAACTCCTACTCGATCATCTAAGAACTTCTCAATAATTTCATCCTGATAATCTAACTCCAAGACAGGACACAAGTTGGGAAGCACCCACTGGAGAAGATGGCCTCCAACAAGTTTCTTCTTGAATGGAAATTGATATCCAATGGTCTATGTGCAAAGTGACTTTAACATTACATAGCACGATGACTTCGTGAGCTTTCTATAACAACCCTGGCCTTCAGTTTCGAATAATTACAGTACTTGCATATATTACAATGCATGGCTTCAATGATTTTTAATGAAACTAGTAACATGACAAATACCTCCACTATGGCTTAAGATCTAAATGAAACCAACAACATGATAAATCTTTAGTCCAAGTCAAACTATGAAGATATAACTATAACATTTACCTATAACTAAAATACACCAAACAAGCAATTTCTTGAATAACACCACTTTGATCTTTCCAATCCTTTCAAATTACCTGGCTGATCACACTCTTTAAAAGTTGAACTCAACTTAACTGTACAGGAGTACATGATCTAAGGATAAAATGATTAATAAGACATACCCACTGGTAAGCACCTTCCTGATTTCCATCTAAAACGGTCACCCAGTCTCCCTTAGACTTGAGACTGCTCTTGTTCTTCAAGAAATCCCTCACCTTGTAATAACAACTTATAAAATTCTATTAGTAAACTGATAGTTCAAATAACATAAATGAAAAATCTAATTAACTGATACAGTTAGTAGAGTTTACCGCTTGCAAAATCCTGTCAGATGCATTACCTTGTAGCTGCCTTAAACCTGCTGTGGCCTGTAAGGTATGAGAACCACGATATAGTAGATTATGAAAGCAAGATTCGAATAATTCTAACAATTAATGATGCTTACTCCAACTTTGACAGGTGTGTTGTGCCGCAACTCTTTAGGAACAACGGCTTCAGCTTGCACTAGCAGCGACGATAACGAATTTGCAGCAGCAACAGGGTTAGTAGCATATGCACTCAATCCCGGTTTTTTCTATTTCATTAAGAATGAAAAGTGAATTAAAACCTTCGGAGATAAATATTGGTACTTATACTCTAATGAGGTGTACTAGGCAAAAAGGTAATTAAAATTAATATCAATCCTCAAAACCAACACTTCATACCTCTACAGTAGAATACCACAAATGAACACAATTGCAAATTATAAATGTGAGGTACTCATAATTGAATTGATATCATCCTAATGTAGTTGTTTTATATTCTGTTTCTGTAACATTCAAACAAACAACTGAAAGAAAATTGCACATTATGGGGCCACATAAAAGAAAGGCACTCTAATATGCATGGGCTCATCAAAACATACAATGCACAGTAGAGGTAGAGCTATGGTCTAATTACAATTAGGCCAAGACATGCATCATACTGTCGAGTACCATGATGCAATCGAAAAAAAAAAAACAGTATAGGACTACTGGTACAAAAGTAACTATGAATCACAGCTATGCACAATTGATAATATTAAAAGGTTCTCTTAATATGAAAACAATGACGAGAAAATTAATAGTACTTACACCCATGAGACTTCTAGAAGTACATTTCTAGTGTAGCCACATCCTCGATCTATATGGCCAACACCCACATAAATGATAAACCTATATGATTTATTATTCCTCCTCACAAAATCCACTCAGCTTAGTTTAATCATAAAGTGATCGATAAAGAATCAATGAGAAGAGGGATAGAGGATGAAACTGAATGACGCAACTAAGCAGAGAAGCAAGTTCAATCTATATGATACAAATGTTCATCATAATAGCCCAAACAAATTTATATATATACACTCTTCATGGGACTTTGTTTACAAATTCACAAATAATTCAAATTTTTGTGTATGTTGTACAATAATTTGTCATAAATATATCAAAAGATAGAATTTTCAAATTACTTCACTACAAACATGGTAATTTTGATTGAGATTGACGTTATGTGGTCAATTAGTGTCGCGAAGTTTGTTTTGATTATGGGATATAGTTAGTGTAACATAACACTCATGCTCCATTACTAAAGTACATCAATCGATACTGAAGTAATTTCAACAAAATATCATTCAATACCTATACCACAGAACCAACATTACACAAACAATGGATAAACCACATCCCAAATGAAAAAGATGAACTTCAGATAATTATCAATGGGAACGAGGTAACTACCAATGGGCACAAGATCCAACTTATGATATGAAGAAAACACATGAACACGATTATCAAAGCTACCACCATAGATGGACCCAGGATTGACTTATGAAAGAAAACATCATACAAAAATCATCAAGCACTATTTTCAATACTTTTGAACAGTATAAAAATGAAAAATACATAAACTATGAGACATAATAGCGCTTTTTTAAAAAATCAAAAGGTTTGATGGTGTAGATGCACCACCTTGTGATGCAGAGGTCCGCCCATGCACATTACCATCTCATATATTAACAAAGTGATGCTTGTGCTATGCAAACTCACGGGAAAATATGGAAAATACACGGACAATACAAATACAATACATAAAATGCCATTCAAAATAGACAAAATATGGACTTCGCTAACTACTCATTCGGTTAAAAAACGATCGTCTAATTTGATTCAGTGTTCGAAATAGCGAACTTCATAGACTTATTTTTTTCTTTGAATCTAAACTATAATGTTAATAGTAAATAACTTAGAATATCCCATCTTTTGACATACATTTCGCTAGATCGCACTCCTATACAACAGATACAAATATAATCTACATCCAAACAAATCGAGTCTTATCCCACTAAGTAAAGTATGCTATATAAATACGACATCTGCAATTAGTCCTACGTATATACGACTTCTCCAATCGAATTTCAGAACTAGACAATTTTTATAATTAGTTATTCCGTCGCCATTTAAATGGTTTTAGTATGGAGCCTCCTAGTAGTTAAAAAGGTAAGTTAATAATACCTGCAGAAAAAGCTCAAGATCATTAGCAATGGGGACAAGATCCAAGTTCCGATCAAAACAAAACACATGAACACGACTCCCAGAGCTCCCAGCATCAAACACAACAGCAAAACGATGCTTATTGTTAGTTTGACTGGAAAACTTCCTCCCATAAGAAGCCTGAACGGCGTCGGAGACACTTGGAGGCATGAGAACCAAGAGCAATGTCACCACCACGATTGGGACTGCGATCACGATCATCACTCCTCGGTGTTGGTGGATCTTGTCGGAGAAGAATGAGTCTTGTGTGGGGGGGCGGTTGCGTTTCTTCTCCATGGTGGTCGCCGGCGACGGAGCTGGTGGTGGAATAATTGGGATGGCTTTCTTCGAAAAGATAAAGCCTAGCTCACAATTATAACTAGGGATGTTTCGGTTAGATTCAAACCAACAAAATCAATCGAACCGAATCGAACAAACCAAACCGAAATTTTACCGACTTGATTGAAAAAAAATGTCACTAAATCGAGATGGTGCGAAAAATCCAAAACCGACAAAAAAATTTTGGTTTGCGGTTTTAATAATTTATAACGTACTTAATTACTCCCTTCACATTTTTCATTCGTGTAAATTTATATCTTTGGATCTAGTTTGACTTGGGTACTTATATTTTTTCTTTTCGATAGAGAGAAGAGCAAAGTTATAGTGGGAGAATGATATTCCTCATCTACATTTGTAACAAAATCCATAAGTGTTCGGATCTAAAACATAATGTTTTGTGACCCTATTACAATAGTCGAAGAACTTAAAAGCTTATTTTTACTTTGCACCCTAACTATCACGGAAGTTTTGAAGTGCACCATAATACTATCCTAAGCCTCAAATTGCACTATATACTACGGTTTTACAGTGCGCTGTCTTAGATTTGTGGTAATTGTTGATACAGGTTGTCGTGAGGTTGGGGGTGGGGGAGGGTTTGATGAAGAAGATGAAGAGTGGGGTTGATTTTTCATTTGCAAGTTTAGTTATTTGTAAAAAGTGCCCATAAAGTTCAATATATGTGAAATCCGAATTTACCCTTCTTGCAAAACAAAATTCCATGTAAATTTGGTATTTGAAGGGGCAAAATGGGACAAACCGTAGTATATAGTGAAATTTGAGGCTTAAGATAGTATTATGGTGCACTTTGAAACTCTCGTCATAGTTTAAGTTTAAGGTCAAAATAAAAATAAGCCAACTTAAAACTATCCAAGGTAAATGCTAATATCTCCAATAGAGGATGGAGTCATTGATCTTGAAATTCTTGACAAAAGTTTTCCATTCGACCTTTTTGATGAGAGCAGGACCACACCTATCAAAAACCTGTGTAAACCAGAATTCGCCCCAACAGGAGGACTTCAATGAGATGCCCATCCAAGTTTGAGGGGGACAAAGAAGAGATACTTGACTGGGGATCAGTAGAACTACTTTGTAAGCTGCAGTAGAAGAAATTAAATGGGTGTCTTGCTGATGAAAAGCAGAACTTTGCCAATTGTTATGTGTGTTGGCAACTATTGTGAAGACAACCAAAATCTTATTATTCATGTTAATCGATGAGCCAATCAAATCAAACAAGTTCCTTTGAAACTGACAACGAAGAAAATTGGAGTGGATTGTCTTCAATAGAAAATCAATGATATTCCCACAATAAAAAATCAACCCATTACTAGTGAAAACCTTTTTAACCACCTTAAATCACCTAAAGACCTCTTTGTTATGAAACCTAGAAATGATGCCAATATATCAAGAAAATCATGAAGAAACATCTGAAAACTTCTTATCCCCCATAAAGTTAAACTTTTTGGTTTGGGAAATGCTACTAAATAGATTACCCATTTCCACAAACATTGCAAACGCACAATAATCTTTTTTTTTTTTGATAATTAGCGATGAATTGTGACTACAATGATATTACAAACATGAATACAGAAATTGCTAACTAATAGAAAGTTAGAGTATAATATGAGACAAATATGTCTCCAATAAGGTTCGAACCCATGACCTCTTACATGAAAGGTTAGGCCGGATGCCACTAGGCTATTGAGCCATCGGCCAAACGCACAATAATCTTAATCAATATTTTGACAGTTTTTGTAAGCAAGACCAAGAGGACATTTATGACCTTTTTGTTCATTCCCAAAGCTACTGACCCTCTGGACCGACCATAAATTAAGTTTTTTCCTTAGAACTCCTGATAATTTGCATATATCCCTTGTCACTTTTGTTAATAAGCCATGGAAATCGCATCAAAATATTAAAGATGACTATTATAAATTGTTAGCACCTTTGGAGTATTTCTCTTTTCAGAAATGATTTGATTTTCAAAGAATTGGGTTTGACGTTCGCTCATTGGAGGTTACGAGGAACTCGTTCTTATAAAAGAACTTGTTTAATGAGTCTATGATCCTGTTGAGATATTAGTATATCATATTTCACAGAAAGTCGATGTCTTACTGATCAATATCTAAGATTTTGTCGATTAACTTTAGAATAAAACTCTTAGACTATGACATTAACGCTTAGAATAGTTGTGGGTTATTATTAAAAAGAAGAGTTATTTTGGATAACATTATCACAAGAAAGCTAAGGCATCTCGTCAACAATCACGAAATTGGAGAAAATATCATTGATTTCACATGTGAATCGAAAGATGGAAAACTAACGATGTCCCACTCTTGAGTAATGAAAAAACCAACGAAAATGATAAATATATCATCATCCTTAGTCCTTACCCCAACAATTTTAATTGTAAGAAAAAAATATGTCTATCCAATATTATGTCATATTTCATTTTGACCACATATAACTACTCACCTCATTAACTTTTAAGAAAAATTAATTACTTCGAACTAAAACTTACTTGCATATTTTAAAAACCACACACATAAGTCGTTTCTTTATTAATATATCATCTGTGGAGATATCAAATATCAGTAGATATAGTTAATCATTAATCAAATTTTCTTATTTAGACATGAACATCTCATGCCAAGTGGAGAGCTTCATCTCGTTTTCTCGTTCACGGAAATGGTATAGTTTTCAATTATCGGGAGATCAACAATTAGCTTAATCTCCAGATCATTATCAACGTCCCAATATCCAGTGATGCCCCTAATCAAGCTCATCAAAATACTGTGTGACACTTCTACATGAACATCCAGTGCTATTGCGTCACTTGCCTTTAGTGATCGGGACCAGGAATCTTGCCAGACATAATTATCCTAAATTTTTGCATCGAATTCATCATTAGTAAGTAATTATAATTATATAAAATAAATTGTTTGATAAAAATATTAGTTGTTCACAAAATAAAATCTAGCTAGCAAGAACTTATTCAAATGATCAAACCCCCTCGTTGGGTTTCATCTATAAAAAAAAGATTTGCATATTCTGTGTAGTCTTTATAATCTGAAACATGAACTGACTAACAACTTACATATTTTTATTGTTATTGATGGTTTCACTTCTCAGATCTGGTTCCTAATCTTTTTGATGTAATAATTAAATCTTACGAATTTCCAAGTTGTTTTGGTTTTAGCGGTGCTAGAAACGATATAAGCATCAAAACCAATTTTCCGTGTGATATACTGAATCCTCCTATTGATCGGAATATATTATCTATCAAAAAAAAAACCATTCTACTCGAAAACTGATTTTAGCGAACTACATGACATATTTTGGGAGTACTGAGGAAACACGAAAAGCTTATAACTATCCTACTTAGTGATCTGCAATATGGTCAAGAGCTTCCTGCCAAGAAGCAATTACTGCTGCCTGAGCTACCCATTGCGCCTGATGCATCTCGAACGAGAAACTTCACGCTACGAGTGCCAATGCATTCCAATATTTCTAGACACTCCTGCAAATCTGCATCACTTACTAACATTACCCATTCCTGTTCGTCGTCTAAATACTTGAGTTGGAAAGTTCCAATCTGTAATTCGAACCGTTGAGCAACTTCCTCATACAACTGACAACACCCGGAGGAAGGATCAAACTTAAAACGGATAGTATCTTCCTTATAGGAAACCTTAACAATAAGCTTCGACCTGTCATCCCCATAGGATGAACCGATTTTCAAGTGCTTCTGGTCGCTCAAACTCCTTGAGCTTGACGAACTGTTATTCATCATCGACTCAGATCCGTTGGAGGAATCTGTTAAGCCTGAAGAGGTTGGCGGGTTATGTTCAACAATTCTATCATCGCTATCTGTTACATTATTTTCTTTCATCCGATTGCTAATTCCATCACCAACTGCATCGATGGAAGATCCTTCAGGAAACCTAAAGGAACCAGAACTCATAAACGTAGCAGTAGTTCCGTCTAAACTCCATTCTTTCCATCCATCTTTCATCAAGTACGCATTCAAAGATGCATTTCTAGAGGAACCCCAAGTAGTGTCTAGACTCGCTGGGAGTGAAGATTCAGGATCTAATGTGAACAACTTAGGATTTTCGTGTCGTTGTAGTAGTGCAGGATATAGCTTATTTACACTAATTCTCCCTCTTTGCTCTATTTCCATGAAGGACTCCTCTTCTTTCTTTACTATACCATCCTCTTCGCTACTAGAGGCTGAAGGTGTTGAAACAACATTACGAGCTGAAGGATTAGAGATATTGAGGATCCATCTCTTGCTTGTGACAAGATTACAATCCAGTGTATCAGGATCTTCAACAGAGCTATCTGCCACAAGTTCCCCAGTCGTCGGGTCAAACTTCAATCCTCCTCCAACCCCTTGGACAGAGTCTAGCACGGTTTGTATTTTCTTTAATGAACGATTTACTTTATTTATCTTACGAGAAGGCCACCTTGAGATCCCATGCTGCCGGCATATCCTTTTAAGTGTTGTTGGACATACTGCAAAACAAACAAATCGTTTACTTCTCCAATTATACCATATAAAACACTGTTAATGAAACAAAGATTCCAAAGTTAAGTATTCAGCTACACAAATAGTTTGAAATTAAAATTGACCCTGTTAGAAGTAATCAGTAAATACGATCCTCACCACCAATACTTTTTGCCGCATCTTTAAGACTCCCAGAAAAGTACTGCTGAAGCACACTTAAGCTTACATGTTTTTCTGCTGTGCTACGTTTTCGATCCAATGGTCTCCTTGATCCAACCCCAATCTAGGACATAAAAGGGAAAAAAGGTGCCATCCAATTAGATACCAAGCATCAATTGGTTCAAAATAACCATGTAAAAATAAAATTGGATTTACGAAATAGGAGATCACACAAATAGATGAACCACTCCCTTGCAACTTTAGCAATGTTGACTTCGTTCCTACCGAATTTCTCCTACTCATAGTCTTGACTATTATATGAAGAAGGCCATGTTGACTCAAACTCTCTTAGCAGTTTAAAGTTCTTTCGAGTTTATAGTATTTTGGGCGAGTATAATATGCAGGGGGATATCTTTTTAGACTTCGCAAACTTTTGGTGTCAAAGGAAAAAGATGACATGCATAATAATCTGACACTGTCAACAAATGAGGAGAATAAACGAGTTTGTGCATTGTAGCGAGTGAGATGTAGCAGACAATCCTAGAATGTAACAGATTTTAGTGTACTTCATGAAATTATGCGCTGCCGAACATCAAAAAGCAAAAAAGTATATCATATACCTGCTCGTCAGAATTACCATTTTCCATATGTGTACTGTTTGAATTCGATGCATTCAAGGGCACTCCAACAAAATTTTCATTGTTTTTTGCAATTGGTGGGGAATCTTTCATATTTTCTTTCTGCAGTTCATATTCGGAACCTTTCTGCTCACTCAATTCAGACTCTGAAACAGTCCTCAAACTTTTACAGATCCTTTGCATCGTACTCGAGAGATTATTCAATAAAAGCTGCTGATCTGTACTTCCTTTCACATTGTCGGGAAGGAAGAACTCCAATATATAGTCATCATTTCCTGTATATGTGCTTCTCAGCCTAATCGCAACAGCCGCATTTAAGCCATATTTGCGTGCATGATGGACAAGTGGATACTCAATTACATGATATTCCTTGACATCTGGAACAAAAAATGGATGATTGGACTTAAGAGCTTTCCCAACAATACCTTTTCCTTCGTCAAGATAATGTTCCATACAGGCATTTACAAAACCCTCCATCTCTTTATCATTCACATAACAAGCACTGCCCTCAACGCAAAGCATACTTTTCTCTCCTGAATCAGCATCACAGCCTCCGACACGTATCCCACCTCCTTCAGTGAATGTACAGGGAATCCAAGTCAGTGCAACAGGCAGTCTATGCGCGTGGCACACAGCTCGTAGCACATCGGTAATTTCTGCTAAGGCTGCTTTTTGGTTATTTGACAAACACTGCAATTAAATACATGTCTTAAGGATTAAACAGAAACAACAAAAGCAAATGTAATATATGTGACATTATGTCTACATGGATGCAGTTTATAGTACTAGTTATAGTTAACTACACTCTACGCCAGTAAGTACGAACTTAAACCTGTGTATATAGTCTTGGAGGTGAGCCGCTCCTTAAATTTACAGCCTGCATTGCCCCAAACAAGAATTAACATACAGCTACTCATAAAGTGCAAGAAATAGAATAATGAAATAGATTTCTGAAGTGTCATAAAAAATCCAAATTATGGAGTGTCCACATATGCTCAAGATATTGAATTTCCTTAAAAGTACATCAGTCAGAAACGTTAGAAATATTGTGTATGTCTTTGGAAACAACACAAACAACAATTGAAAACTAGACACACTGAAACAGGAATCTTTTAGACATTCAGGCAATCTTGAATCCAACAAGGCAACGAACGTAGCTGGTTCAGATTTTTAAACGTGTCTAACTAAGATAATAACTGCACAAAACAGGCATATAATTGTATCAATCAACTAAATAATGTTGATGGTTCAACTTCATCATACAGAGATGCACAGGAAAGTGCAATTTCTGAAAGAATTTTTCACTCAAGTTGAAGTCAATAGAATACAAAGAGTTAATCAACGATTTTCCAGCAAATGAATGAGAACTAGAACCAATGGATCAAACATAGTAAGACATATATAACAAACATTTTTTTCAGAATTTAAATTATACATAGGAACTATGGATAATGGAAACATAAAAATATGATGCGCTCATCTCAAGCTCTTCCTTTGAGGTCACGAAAATCTTCTATAGTGTTTTTTTTATTGTTTAATCTTCTTCTTCTTCGTTAGTGTATAGTGAAGTATTTAGATCTCTTTAGATTCGACTCATCATGAATTGTTATGAATCTATCTAACAGAAGTTACCTTACTAGTTAACAAAAAGGAGATGTCACTTTCCTCAGGGAAATTAAAGAAATTAAACCCTCACTAGAGCCCATAAAAAGATAAGGTGACACCAGGTTTGCGACAATTCTGGATTGGAACTAATAGATGCAGAAAGAAAATTTATAAGTATATTTTCTTTATCCCTCATTTATAAAGGACAGTAGAAGAGTCAGTTCAGTGGCACATAAAACACTATTTATCACTCATTTGATATAATTTGTCTTCTTCTCGTTGGATTTCCTCATATTTTTCAATGCCGATAAACAAAACATGAAACATAGTGTAATAGGAAAGCGAAAAAGAAAATGGTCTCCTCCTCATATCACTCTTCTAAAAAATCCTATGTGCTGCTACAGAGAATAATCATGAGTAATACCAACCTGCAGAGCGCCACAGATATTTTCCATCTCCGCATCAAAATTGGGTTTCTCTTTCAGAGTGACAAGTTCCAAGACTGCACAACATGAAGCTTCAGGCAGTTCATTCTCAAAAACTGGCAAGGCAATAGAACCTCGTACTTGATGCTCAACAGCATGTTTAACGCGCAAGTACTCAGGTTCGTTGTAAAATAGCACACTTGAGGTCCACTCAGGAACTCTTGAGTTAAACACTCGGCCTGGAAGCCCTAGAACACAGCCTTCTTTCACTTCTGTTGAAAACGTAAATTGCCTTGATACTTCTCGATAACCAGAGAGTGTCTGGTCAAGTAAATAAGGTTGTTCACAGGTGCTTAACACATATTGATCACCATACTTAATCGGAACCCAAAGCTGGGCTAAAATACCCCCATCAGAAGATTCTTTAAACACTGATAATGCTCTGAGCATCTTCTCAGCAAGAGCCAACGGAGGTTGCCTTGGAATTAAATAACGCGGAGCAGCATCAATGGCAGCGTTTTGCTGAGATGATAAATCCTTGCTTCTCTTTGCAATCACTTCATAAATAGAAGAGAAATCAGTACCCTGGAGAGCATTTCTTTCTCTCTCATCATGAGAACTTTCGGCAGCATCTCCATCAGAAGCCAAGAGAAACGAAGAAGCATTTCTCTCCGAAAAAGTACCATCAAAACCTCCACCAATATAACCCGAAACAGACTGCAACGGAGATAATGGATTCGCAAACATCTGATCTGCCATATTAGGACTGCTGCACCATCCACTATACATATCGAAATTCATTAAATCCGCAACACTGAAGCACAAGTCATCCGAATTCGAACACCTTCCACCCCCATCATCCATTTGAGATCTTGAGGAACTCTATAAGCCCATACCCTTTGCTTGGTTCTCCATTTTAAGAAAAACTCTAAATATCAACTTGATTCCAAACCAACAACCTCAATTATATAAACATTTCTAAAATCGTCGGCAACTCTTACACCAAGTACCCAATACTATCACATCAAATGCTCCAGATAGGCAAGCTATACTAAGGGACAACAAAAACAAAAACAAAAACAAAATAAATTAATGAAACTAGTAAGAACCCAATATCAGTCAACCAAAAAAGAGCTGGAAAAACTAAAAATTGCAAAAAGAATTCTCATAAATAGCAAATTCATGAAACTAGAAAGAACCCAATTTCACTGAACCAAAACAGAGCTGGAAACAACAAAAATTGCAATTTTTTTTCTTATTAAAAAAAAAAATCAAATTCATAAAACTAAAAAGAACCCAATATGAGTGAACCAGAAAAGAGTTGGAAAAAACAAGACTTCACGATTTTTGTCACCTAAACATAAAAACCCATTTATAAATAGCATATGAACACTGTGCCAAGCAAACCATAAACGGCTGTTACCACCTATACTAACTAGATTAAGAAAAATAAAAACTAGTTGAAAAGCATTTTTTTTTCGTTTTGTAAATTAGTGATGTATGAGTATAATAATATTACAAATAACGAATACAGAAGTTATTAACTAATAGAGACGTAGAATGAAATATGAGATAATTGTCTTCAACGAGACTTGGACCCGGACCTCCTAAATGAAAGTTGGGTAAGATGCTACCAGACTACCGAGGCATCGACAAGTTGAAAAGCATATTAAATATGGAAAAGTACAGTTATTCGAAAAAGTACAATACAAAAATTCAACTTTTATAGAACGATAACTATTTTCGAACAAAAAAGTTGTACTACAAGTAAAAACGAACGGAGGGAGTAGTTGGAAAGAAGGAGGGGGGTAAGTGGTGTGAGTGAGCTGACCTTTCAGATTCAGAAACCAAAAACCTTAAAACCGCCAAAAGAAACACTTGTGCAACAGAAAAGGAAAAAGCCACAACTTCCAATTTGCTGAAACATGAGCAACAAATATTGAATTCCAAGAAAAATCATGCAATCAACAAATGAACCAAGTCCCAAAAAACCATGACCAAATTTAGATAAAATCTATAAATAACAAAGACTCTATAGCTAACTTCTGCAATAATTTTATAGTACTTGGTTATAAGAATTATTGTACTATTTGAGTATTTTATTTTAATCTTCTTTTCTTGTGTATGAAGAACTCCATATATAGAAGGTCGTGTAATACGTCACTTTGTACTTGTTTTTTATTACAGGTATCTAATCATCTTTCAATCATTTTAACTGTCAAATCTTTGCTGTAGTTGCTGTTTTTACTGTCTCCTTGGGTTTCACGCACTACATATGTGATTAGATTCGGGTGAATTTAGGTAAGATCTTAGATCGAGTCAGATGTTATTAGGCTATTGAACTATCAACCAATATAGTTAATAACTTGAAAATTAATATCCTAAAATTATAAACATTGAACTGACATTTTATATCCTTTGTCTTTCTACACAAAATGTCGGTTTAGATTGATTTTGTTAGCAAACTATATGTGATTAGAATAAAAATATTAATAAAACAAAAGCATATTTACTAAAAAGTAAACATAAGAAACATATAAAATTGCATATTAATAAATCTAGAAAACGTAGTTAATGACTAATTTTTTTGTTGTTGTGCTAAGTTATTCAATGAAGCTTATTATTTTGTTTGTTGCGTGATATTTAAAACAAGTTTTTGTCGTGATACTTATCACAATTTGTCAAAAAAGAATGAATAATAAAAGGGATGCATATTGTGAAGAACATATGAGATTTTTTTTATATGTATGACAATTCTTTTTGTTGATGTCATAAGAAGAGACCATGATCACACACATAAACATTACGATAATAATTATTTTTACTATGATATTAGACATAAACCTTTCAAAGAAACAAATATGAAGAAATATGGGGCCCTGTATATTATAGTTACAACTTACAAGTGTTGTTTACTTAAATCAATTATAAAAACTCCACTCCCTAATTTGATAACTAAGCAGAAATGCATGAAATCGTTGTGTATTTCTTTTCAGGAGGTTTATTAATATAGAGAAGTGTATTTTTTTTTGGAGGTAAATACTCCCTCCGTCCCTAAAAGATTGTCACATTTTGACTTTTGTTAGTCAAACATTACAAAATTTGATCTTGAATTTCCATTAAACGATAAGAAATAATATAGTCTTGTGGGATCTTGTTAGATTCGTCTCAATATATATTTTTGAAATATTAACTTTTTTTAATTTTTTCGCATGTAGAATAATAGATAACTATGTTTTAAATCGTGTTTTGTTGACCACCAAAAGTCAAAATGTGACAATCTTTTAGGGACGGAGAGAGTATTATTGATGGGTGTTTTAGTCTAAAATAATAATAATAATAAGATTATTAGTTGATTAACCTAGATTCACCTAAACGTTAACCTTGATTTTGTTTTTGTTTTAAACAAGGTCAATGATAAAATTCATCTAACTAGGTTCATCCCAATCCAGACATACCAATAAATTGGAGTACTATTTTAATTAACGTAACATTGAAAAAAAAATTGATGAAAGTTTAATATCCCCACCGGTTTTACAAGGCCAAGTTCTTGATAATGTATTTTGTAAATTGAGCGATGTGTCTAGTAGTAGACACGAAAACAGAAGCAATCTTGTAATATTTTAGTAAAGCATTGTTTTCACACGAATTCAAACGTCATGTGACCATGTGAGGTGTATCCAAACAAATCACCTTGTCACTTACCGCTATGCCTCTCGGCACAACATCGTAGGATATTTCTAATTGCTAATCTAGAATAAAATTTCTTTAATTAATAATGTCAAGATCAATAAATGTTGAAAATTTCTTACATTCGAGAGTTCTTTTTTGGGGACGATTTTTGAAATTATAATTTTGGAATAAAATTGTTTCTTGTATTTCGTTTTAATTTTTAATAAAGTCTCACTTTCGGTGTTCTCATTTCATTCCGAAAAAATAGGCTTCAAAAAATCTAAGATATTTTCCATAAACTTTAGCATTTAACTTTTAATTTAAGGAGTTTTTCTAACACCATTAACACTTAAATTTAATTAATTGAATAGTCTAGTGGAAAGGCTCTAACTAGATAGTGACCAGAAAGTCCTGGGTTCGAAACTCATCTCATCACTAATTTACAAATATATACAGTTAAACGTCTATAAATTAATAATGTTGGGACCGGCCAAATTTATTAATTTAGAGAGTTATTAATTTATCTATAAATTAATAATTTATTAATTTAAAGAGTTTTTGCATAAATATATGTAGATTTTAATGATATTACTATTATCATTGAGAACAATGTTGTTGATGATGATGAAGATGATACCGTGTCTTCGGAACCTGTTATTCTAAAGGAATCACTTTTGGCGTCCAGAACTCTTCACAAATTTATGTTACAATTTGAAAACACAACACCGGAACTAATGGATGCAATAAGAAAAATTAGAGATGAACTCCAATGTGATTTGAACTTTAAGAAAAAAACATACTACTATAGAGTCATATCTTAAGTAAATTGTAATTATATTATTTCAATTTCTAAGGATTATTAATTTATAATTTTTGTGGGACCTTATATTATAAAGGATTTTTTTAAAGAAGTATTATCTTATTATTTTATCGATTTAGTTAATTTTTTTTAACTAGCCCAAGTCGGAACCGAGCAAATTTATTATATTAGAGAGATTATTAATTTATAAAATATTAATTTATAGACGTTTTACTATATATATAACACTTTAAACTCAATCTATATTCAAGAACATTTTGAAAATGTACTTAACTATATTGGACATATATAGGCATATATAGGTAACGGTACATTGGATGCAATCGACAAAAAAATTAGATTAACTTCAACAAGAATCAAACTTTAAAGAACCAAACAACGGTGGAGTCACAATTTCACTAAATTTGTAATATATATTTTTAATTTGTAAATATTATTAACCTCCTAGTTGAAACAATAATCCAAAATCCATCGTAAGTTTCGAATCGTAAAAAAATGTTAGGTTTAGTATACTAATTATTTAGATTTACAATATTAACCCCATATTTTTATTGTTTCATTAAAATACTCCATTTCAATTAATTTCGAACCTCGCCAGAGTATGCATCCTTCCACCTTTGTCTTTGTTTACTTTTTCTAATTTTATGTTTGATTTGTGAATTGTGATCCAAATTTAATTTCGTATTTATTTTTTGTTTTTCTGTTTAATTTATTAATTCTTTGTTTAATTGATTAAATTTATAATTAATTAACTAATTGACCTAATTTGGCTAATCAATTGATTAATTGACCTAGTTTGGTTGATTGACTAAATTGGGTAATTTGCTAATTGGAAATTTTGTATGTTAGTTAATTGAATAATTAGAGATTGATAAATAAAGTTCATTAGTTTAATTAGTGATTATGAGATTGTAAATGCTATGTTGTTTTTCTTATTCTTGTCTTTTGTCAATTACATTTATAAGGTGTTTGATAAAGTATATGAAATACATGCAATAATGTGTTTGAGAATAAGCAAAAAATTGTTGCGACCATATATTCTCAGGAGCATTAATTTACATTCTTTTATTTTGTCTATGTTTAAGTCCAGTAGAAAAGTTTGTATTTATGATTGTCACTTAATCGTAAATATGAATGAATTTTCTATAACATGTAGAGTAGTGGATAATATTTTTTGGTTGATTAACATGTTGTAAACGTTAGCTGCCTAGATTTGAAAATGATGTCATCTCAACCTAGGTTTTAAAAAAATTAAATAAAACGATTAAGATTTTGATCTTTTTTTACATTTGTACCACAAATATTATAGTCCTAGGTCCGTGACTGCAGCCCAACCACCCTATTTCTTCTTCATTGTCAAGTCACTACCCTCCCCTCCCAATCTTCTAATGATATTACCTCCTTTTTCTAATTTTATACATTGAATCAAACACATTCGATGGACCATCTATCAACAAAAGCAAAGTTTTAATTTAAATCTTCAACAATTGGTCAAGAATATTTATTTCCCCCTCAAATGACTAGTCAAAATTAATTATTGATAAGATTATAACTCTTGGATATCATATATGAAGCAATTAAAATATCGAAAAACGTAATTATAATGCACTAAAACTCTCATTTTGTTGATCATTGCCCAAGGCTATATATACTCAGTCTAATTCTAATTATTCATTGTTACCTTCAGGAAAGGAACGATTCAACTGCTTGTCTTGATTTATGTGGATGATTTGATTTGATCTGGAAACGATCACGTTATTCATGTTTTTGTATGAAAAACTTGGGTCTTTAAAAAAAATATTATTTGGGGTTGAGGTTGCAGATAACCATGAAGGGATATTTCTAAGCCAACCAAATATGTCTTGAATATTATTATTGAAGTTGGGTTGTTAGGGGCTAAGCCGTGCAGTTTCCGATGGAGCAAAATCAACGATTGACGATGTCTACTAACGAGCTTCTGAAAGATAGAGAACAGTGGCATTATCTTGTTGGCAGTTATTGTATCGTTCTTTCACGCATCCTGACTTGTCTTTTGTAGTACTTGTACTCTCTCAGTTTGTTCATGAATCATGAGCCACGTTAGGATCATTGAAATGTAACACTTCTAGTAATGAAATATCTAAAACGAGGCCATGGTCAAGGGGTTCTTTTAAGGGCTCTTAGTAATTTGCAACTTTCTGGGTTATGTGACTCTGATTGGGTGAGTTGTCCTATTACTCGTCGTTCGATTTCAGGATGGATAGTGTTTCTTGGACAACCTCTATGTCATGGAAGTCAAAAAAGCAAGATACAATTTCTCGATCTTAAGTAGAGGCTGAATACAGGACCATGGCTTTGATGACATGCGAGCTAAAGTGGTTGAATGGGCTACTTCAAAGTTTGGGCATTAGACATGATCGGCCTATGGAGTTGTTTTGTTAACAAAGTTGGCAATTTATTTGCACAAAAATTAGTGTTTGATGAGCGTACTAAGCATATTGAAATTGATTGTCATTTCTTACGGGATGATTTTTTGAAAGGCACATTCACATGATTCATGAGCACTACCTCAAAACAGGGATGTTTCCTATTTGCTTCAAATCGATAAAACCAACTGCACCGAACCGAGATTTTACCAACTTGGTTGAGGAAAAAATGACACTGAAACGAAATGGTGAGAGAAAACTCATAACCGACAAAAACATTCAGTTTTTAGGTTTCGCATAAACCGAAAGAAAACCAACCGAACCGAACCATATATATAGACGTATATTGTTGGCAATATTTATATTTGTGCTATTTTTTAAAAAAAGTGCTTAATTTAAAAGTTTTTTTTCAAGATTATTACATTATTTACATAATTTATTGGTTAAAAATATTTATACTAGTGGGCGAGTCATAGATTCTCTTAGGAACATGTTAGCACCTGACACTATTGAGGCTTTGATTTGATAAAAAAAAATGGCAAAGCTAAGGACAAAATTAGCACCAATTTTCTTAAGGTGTAAATTGGAATAGGTGAATAAAAAAGAGAAAGAAAGTAAAGATAAACCATAAATATGTTATTTTAAATTTTTCTGAGAATTATCTATTGAAATTTTATTTATTATTTAAGTCTATTTTTTTCCCTTAATTTTTATAGGTAATATAAATGGAGGTGAACTCATGTGACTAGCATTTGGAAGCTCGGTTTAGGAGGAGTAAGTTTGCGTTTCTTAAAATATATTGTCATGAATGATTTTTTGTTTTGTTTTTCAATTTCATGTGGACGTGCAGACTCTATTTAATTTGAAATTGGTGCACTTTCATTTTAAGTTTGTTTCAAAACCAAAAAAATCGACTGAACCGAACCGATTTTGCCTTAAAACCGACATCAACCGAACCGATTCAAACCCAAAAAAAAATTCAACCAAATCGATTCATATGGTTAAAAAGCAATAGGTTCGGTTTAACACAAACAACTCGAGAAAAAATCGACTGAACCGAACCAAAAATACCCCTACCTCGCACCAGTTAACGAATATTTTTACCAAAGCTCTTGGAAGAAAACAGTTCGAATTTATACTTTGCAAGCTGGGCATTTTGAATCTTCATGCTCCAACTTCAAGAGTAAGATTATGTAATATTATTATATTATTAGGCAACATATTATTGTCGGACTTCTAGATTTATCAACCTATTAAATTTATACATACTTAGCATAGTTGTATGTATATATGTGTTCTTATTGATCAATAATACTCGAGGGTCAATTATCATGTAAGAAGACATCAAGTAAATACATTAATGAGAAAGAATAAAGTTGTGACAGTATCTAATCGACATAGAAACAGACGTGAATTGAACATGAATTATAAGGACAAAAGTTTACTGGCTTAACAAAAACGATGAACACATGATGGAATGAAAATGGATATTGTATTTATATAATCGGTCCTATTTACACTCTTCGTCTCTAAATGATTGATACATTTTAATTTTATATGGTCAAATTTTAAAAACTTTGATCAATAATTCTCATTAATCAATAAAAAATAATATAGTCATATGATGTCTTGTTAGATGCGTCTTAGTATATATTTTTGAACTACAAACTTTTTATAATTTTTTCATATATAAAATAGGATATATTTATGTTTGAAATCGTGTTTTGTTGACCATGAAAAGTTATGTACCAATTATTTAAGAACGGAGGGAGTATAAAAATAAGTTCCGGGTTGATCTTTGTTGAGTTTAGTAATAAAATACTTCCTCGTCCCTCCGTCCCTAAATGATTGGCACATTTTGACTTTACATGGTCAAACTTTAAAAATTCGATTAATATATAATTCTCATTAACCAATAGGAATAAATAATGTAGTCATATGATATCTTGTTAGAGTCATCTCAATATATATTTTTGAACTATCAACTTTTTATAATTTTTCATATATATAGGAGATATTTATATTTAAAATCGTATTTTGCTGACCATGAAAAGTTAAAATGTATCAATCATTTAAGGACGGAAGGAATATAAATAAAATATCTTGGTGGAGATATTTATACTTGCCTCACGTTTGTGGATCCTCTCGAACATAAGACAAGATTTTATTTAGTGGAGTAGTATAGTCGTCGGGAGGATTACATCATGTGAATCATATATATCAATCCTCTAATCTTCTTACAAGTTACAAATATGCTTTTGCGTATAGAATCAAAATTCAATCACTCAATCAAATGTTTTTTGCAAAGTTTACTCGATCTGAGTCAACTACAAGAACATTACAATCATGTTAGTATTAGATACTTGAGGTTGGTAAGAAAGATAAGCAATTTGAAATTATTATTAGCCAATTAATACTAACCTCAAGCAGGGGGAACTAAGGGGTCGGGTGAGCGTCGGCCCTCTAGGTTCTTCGATATTGTTATATTTAATACATACGATTTTGAATTTGTGATATATAATATAAAAGGTATAAATAGATCAAGTGAATTGTAGCTTAGTTGGTAGGAGTCTTCTTTTGAAAGGTGGAGATCTTGGGTTCAAGACCCAAAAAGTATTTTTTAACATAGTTTGAAGGTGTTTATGCATTTATTTTTAATACAGTTTGAAATTTTGTTAATATTTTAACTATTTTTCTAAAATTTTGGCACCCCTAATATTATTTTTTGTAGTTGGCCTCTCCTGTTATATATTTTTTAAATTGACCTCCTTTGTTTTCATCTTGGTTCGCCCCTGACCTCAAGAACACATTTCAGAAAGATCATACATCAATCAAACATTACAATCTTAAATTGGTAAACTTAAAATTTCATATTTTACTCAATGCCTCAATGACCTGGTAGCATATGACTCAAGATTTCAATTAGGAAGTCATCGGTTCAAATCTTTTGGAGACAATATGTCTCATATTTCATTCTAAGAGTCTATTAATTAGCACTATTATATTCATACTTTCATTGCTATTTTAAAAAAAAAAACATATATGGTAAATAATTGTATTACAGTACTATTAAACAAATTAATATTCCTTATGCATGTTTCATTTTTTTATCGTAAGAAATTAATATCATACAAATTACAAAGACTTCAAAACATATCAAAGAAGTTAATATTTTGTTATTATGAATAAAAAAACTAAAAAAAATTGTTAAATTATTATTTACAAAGTAAAAATATTTTATTAAACTATAAAGGGTTTTTCTAGAATGTGTCTAGTTAGAGATTAAGAAGTCAGTAAGAAAAAATAATTGATAATTGATTTGCATTTGAAATTTGATATCGTAAGATTTTTTAAATATATTACCTGCTATGTTAATGTATGTTAAACTACTTTAGTTTTGTTAAACTTTAGTTTCGTATTTAATGTTTAACATGTTCCCTTCTAACAACACTCACATATAAATGTTGTGATGGTGCCCCCGAGGCACAAGTCAAGTAGTAAGAAGTTTGGGTGAGCGGTCTCACGCCTTGCATCTTATGTACCATGTGGGTTCGAGTCTCCTATGAGACAGACTTTGATGTGCGATTGGTTAACAAGCAACTCAAATCCCTGACCATCTAGTGACCTGAAGGTCCTGGGTTCGATTTTCACCTCATTGCTAATTTACAAAAAAAAATCTCTGACCATCTAACGTACATCCCACGATTTACCTTCTCATAATTCCTCAATATAAAGATAACGAGAGCGTTAAGTTTGCAATTCCAACTTTTTTTATTAGTGTTGTGATAGTGAGAAGCATGATAAAGGATGTGGCTCCAATCACGCAGGAAGATTCCATATTAAGCTGATGTCAGCCGAGTGAATCTTAATAATTGAATAAGAATCTGATTTGATGAGTTGTTGAAAGATTTTTCCCCAACCAGAAATCAAGACATGGTTATGCGTTATAATCAAACAAAAGTAAACACATGGGCACTTATATTTAAGCTAATTTTAAGGCTAGCTACGTTGCCTCCATCCTAAAACTTAGCTCTCATTTGATTTTCATATTGATCAAGACACGACTTAAAATGTAAATAATATTAATTCGTTTGAGTGTATGAAATTATAAAAGTTAATATTTCAAAACTATATGTTACAACGACACTGATCGATAAGGCTCCACATGACTATATTATTTATTACTCCCTCTATTATAAAATAGTTGATTGTGTAATAAAAATTTATTTTTCATAATAGTTGATTGGTTAAGAATTTAATGTACTTTTAAGCTCATTTTCACATTTTTTACCCCAATAATTGCTTTTGCTATAATTGAGTTTGCTTTTGCTTTTAAAAGTAATAATATATTTTATGTAGAGTATAATAGTAATTTTTCTTGATCGTTAATAAAGTACTTTTTAGCTAAATGATTAACTATTTGAAACAAAGAGTATCAATTAAGATTTTACGATCAATACTTTTTACAAGTTCACTCAAAAAATTAAAATGACCATTACATTTTAAGAGCGAAGGAGTACTAGTGATTCTAAGTGGGCATGTTTAGTACTCCCGTCATCCCTAAATGATTGGTATATTTTGACTTTCATGGTCAACAAAATACGATTTAAAATGTAAATATCTCTTATTCTACATGTGAAAAAATTATAAAAGGTTGATATTTCAAAAATATATATTGAGACGAATCTAACAAGATTCCACATGACTATCTTATTTCTATCATTTAATGAAAATTCTTGATCAAATTTTTTAAAGTTCGATCACAAAAATTAAAATGTACCAATCACTTAGCAATGGAGGAAGTATTATTTGTACTTTTGCCACTTCCCATACTCACTTGTGTGTTTACTAATTTAAGTGGACTATAACTATTTTTTAGTTATTTATGTGATTATCATGAAAATCGATGAGAACATTCTATACAAGAAAAGAGGCAACACTATATAAATTATAGACTGCATAATTAGTCTCGGATATGCTCAATTGATATAGAATTAGAGTACAAAATACTAACGATCTGTTTCTTTATTCATGCAACCTTAATTTACCTCCTCAATTACTCTACCAAGGGTGCTTAGGGGTCTTTAGTGTAAATGATTTCACACTTTTAGACTATGCACTAAGTTTTTCGTCCATCATTCAATAGTTGCGAAATTATGTATTATAAGTTATTATCATATATACGTCGTATTTATTATATAAAAGGTTCTTTGTGGAGTGTCTCGATTCGAATGATATTGTATTCAACATCAAAGCAATTACCTCTGGAACGACTCACTGCTCGCAAATATAACTCCAAAGTATTAAAATCAAAAACTATTTCTTCTTCAAACATCACCTTCAATGCAAGCATTTAAACGTAGTACCACTAGCGATTCGAGAAGTTCTCATTTATATATATAGCCTAGTAGGATAAAACAGAGCAACTGCAGAATGATTCGATGGCACATTTTTGATAAAAGTACATGTAACAGTGTAACACCATGAAATCTACCACGTACACCATTCTATGGCTGGCGTAATCCCTAACATCGACCCAAATCCATCCCGAGAACCATGATTGATGGATAGCAATTAAAGAAATTGCATGCAACAGTACATCAGTACATCAGTCTCTGCACCAAAGACTCGGCTAGCTCAGATACAACTATTTACAAAGGCACACACACGCACTGCCTACACCTATCCGCTTCATTGTTGCCATAACTTCAGGAAAAGGGACGCCTTAACGTTCCATAGCTTGTGATCACCATCTTGTGTCTAGTTCATTTTAGGGTATATAGATATGGACAAACAGTGCTTCTTTCACATTGAGAACTCAACCTCAAAGTCAAAAGACCATGCTTTAACATGCTGGTTGCACATCGATCTGACAGGTGGTTGAAGAATCGACACTGAATTCATGAATTCATGCCTGAGTATGCGACTGTATCATCAGTATTTCAACGGGACCCTTTTCCTTTACCACTTTTCGCCTTGCTGGACCCTGCTGCACTTACCACACCAATGCTCTTACTACAAGCTGCTTGTGAATCCACATCAGCAAGCCCGTTCTCTAGAGCTCTAACCAAATTCTCAAAGTAATTCCGAGTTACACTGATCAAATCAAGCACATAATGAAATTAGTGGCCCATAGGAAGCATAGAACAGTTACTGATGCTGCAAAAAGCTACCTAAATGTACGACTGACTCAGTTTAAGAGCCCTTATCGATGTTATTTGTTATAATTTCATATCGTTGTAAGAATCTAGTACAGCCTGGCATTTTATAATCCATGCTAACATAAATCTTCCAAACAAGTACTCCCTCCGGTTTTTTAGTTGGCATCCTAGCCTTGATCTTTTCTTTCAAATGTTGTCGTTTTACAGTTATAATGCAATATTTGATTGATTTTTCCGCTTAAGCCCCATATAAAGGAATTCAATGTACATTCATTTAATTGTTGTTGTATTCATCAATTGCGGACATATATGTAAAAGACCATATCTTCTTAATTGACGTGAAAATGGCTATGATGACAACTAGAAAGCAGAGGGAATAGTAACAAAATTGGCGAACCAGCGGCTATCTCTAAGATTTTAAACACGTTGGCCGATAGCTCAATAGCCTGGTGGCATCCGACCCAAGCTTCCAATCAAGAAGTCTTGGGTTCAAACCTTGTTGGAGACAATTTGTCTCATATACTCTATAACTATCTATTAGTTAGGAATTTATGTACTCATTCTTTATAGTATCATTGTATTTACAAAACGAAAAAAAAGATTCCAAACACATAGGTGATAGTGCAAAAAGATTACCTAGTCAAACTAGCTAGCTTCGTGCGAAACTCACTGAATTCCTTCAATGGACCATCAGCGATAAGGTAACTCTGCAATTCCTTCTCTGCACATTGATGCAATCTCTCCAAACCAGCTTCTGCTTCACCTGGAATGGAAAATGCAACATATACAACAATGAAATGTCCAAGAAAGGAAAAGGACACTATTAGAATACGAAGTAATTAAACTTTATGGGACTTGAGTACCTTGCAAGTACTCGAAAAATCGTCTCTTTGTTTGCTCATGATCAAGCAGATAGTAACCATATGCATAGGTCCACTTGAGCACCCTTCTGCATTCAATTATCTAGACATTCATCGAATGTCAGATTCAACATGAGAAAAAAGTCAGAACTCATAAGGCTTAATGAAAAGAGCACCAAGTTAACAGAACAAGAAACAACTATAAATGACATCTCAACCAAAGAAGAAAATTGGCAAGTTACACGTAGAGTTTCTAATTCCCAACTTCAGCAATAACAGTTAACTCAAAAAGCTATACAGCAATGAATTCGCTCATTATCATCATCTCTTACAGTACAGCCAACATCGATGATTCCCATATCATACCAGGAGGCTCTTACATTACTGATCAGAAATGGACACTCGTAGTTTATATTTTCTATAAGTAGTGGTACAATCAACACAATGTCCTTACGCTATAACTAAATGGTAAGAGGAAGAAACGGACAAAATCATATAAACAGATAAAGAAGTTCTATTCAAATCACAGTTTATAGAGTATCAACATTTAAGAACATATACTTCCAGAACATATAACTCAGAGTTCGAGAAGTTCGGTTCGAAAAGTTCGATCCGATGTCGTTCAAACCGGTCTCGAACCTCATCTTTATGTTCGACCGTATTTGAACGGAAGGTCCGATTCAGCTCAAATTACCTCATTTATATAAAAAATCAATATTCTTCTTATTGTATCATGAATATTCCAATTTTTGTTCGAACCGAACCTCGAACCGTGGAATTTTTCTAACCAAATCGAACTTCGGACTTTCCGGTTAGTTCGAATTCGAACCGAACCGAACCCTGATGACGTTTGGAATAGTTCGGTTTGTTTAAGCAACCTTTACTTCAACTAACACAGAAGCAGCTTAGTCCGACATATCCGTTTCAGTTCAAATACAGTAGGTACATGATACATGCCCAATCTCTTTGAAGAGGCTCCTTCCTAAGCAGGGTAAGCGGGACTGGGACAGTATGCAGCCTTACACCTGTGACAACAAGGAGGCTGTTTCCAAGTTGACACAAGAGTGGAGTGCGAGGGCTATCAAATACTTCAGTTCAAATATCTTAGGAAACCTATTTGAAGTTTTCCAATTTTTATCTACCCCGAGGATCTCTTACAACATATATCTCATCAACTACTACAGATAATTGCAAATCTAATTCACAAGGCCTACCTGTTGCCAAGCTTCTATAATAAACTTCAACTGGGACTCCGGTTGACATTGCGTCTCACTAAGCTTCTCAAGCTGGCAGGAAAATATTAGAACAGTTATCCAGTGAAACAATGAATAATAATAATTGATAAATTATTAAATAACATAACAAAGCATGCAACAATAACGTTCATTAGGTCAGTATATAATTCCCAATCAGATCATATCATAACACAGTACCAGAGTATGAATTTAACAAGGCACAATGAACATAATTAAATAAGACCTACTGGCACAATATCCATTTTTTCTTGTACTTATGTTCTTCACTTTCTCCCAAACAATTACACCATTAGATATCACATTATGTTCTTCAAAAGCTCCAGGTAAGATGATCAGAAGCAAGAGACAGTCTCACTATGTAGTTTCTTTGCATGTGCAAATAGACATCTACCCTTCTCAACAGGATAGGTGTTCACTTCCAGGTTCGCAGTATCCAGAGCAGATCAACGTCAGACAAAGGCAACAAGAATATGGTGATTCGAGGAAATAAGAAAGCAACCACAAACAGAATCAGAAATGGTCCAAATTAAGCAAGGTATCTAAACATCTACCCTTCTCACTCTTTAATCAAATTCCATAGTGCCAAGGATAGGTGTTCACTTCAAAGTTCTCATTATCCAGAGATCAACGTCAGACGAAGGCAACAAGAATATGGTGATTCGAGGAAGTAAGAAAGCAACCACAATGGGAATCAGAAATGGTCCAAATTAAGCAAGGTATTGTCAGAACTTACATGCACAGATTGCATTAGATGCAAATCTCCAAAAGCTTTTTGTCTCGACTGTCATGATAAACAAACCTTTAGTATTACGCAAATAATTTTAACTACTAGTTATTATCTCAGGACTATATTAGAAAAACAGCATCACATTTTAAACGGAAGGTGTCAAGTGCAAATGATCCTAGAAGTGGACATTATATTACTTGGAATATAAATAGCGTAATTGTGCAAGATAATCAGAACTTTCTAATCGAATTGAGACAAGTTCAAATTACCGATTGATTGGTAGCCCAACGCTCATAATAATGTGTGTATCTCTCCAAAGAATTTTTTGCCATCTCTCTCCTCTTTTCAGACTCATCATACTACAGGAAGAAGATAATTTTAGAAGTAAGAGCAAATCATTAGCAGATATCAATTTCAAATGGACAACGCTACATGGGAACAGGGCTTTGAAAATAAGTGGAACATGTTCAACACTTCTTATCTAAGCATCAATATCTATAACAACAGAGGAATAGATTCATACCACTCCCTCCTGCTTTGCTGCTTCATAACGATTACAGGCATAAAACCCACCAGTCCTCTCGCCATGGTCAGTCCATGAACCAAGGCATAGCCTGACCAAAAAGTATATAAAAGACTGCTTATATGGAGAAAAGACGAGCAACAAGTATCATCTACACACGAACTTTATTACTATAACCCACAATTTTCTGGCTTTAGTTCTGTAGTGTGGCTGAACAGCTTCTACAGTGCTGGAGGATAACTAAAAGAGCATGATGTCAACTCTTAATGCAATTTCATGAATACCAAGTTAAAAGTGTCAAGTGAATATATTAAGGGTGTTCAGATGCACTCATAAGCTGTTTTGTTACTTCATGAGTTCTTGGGTGTGATTTTTTACCAAGTAGAGCGTATATGCTACTTCTCGAAAATAAGCTAAAACTGGCTTCCGACAAACACATGGTTTTGCAGCCTCTAAGGTTGCTCTTTTCCAGCAAAGTAAATAAGAAAGGAAGAGGGGAGAAAAAGAAAGAACATGTACAACAGAAGACGAATTGATGCAAGACTCTGATACTAATTGCAAACTAGATTTTTAAGGAGGCACACAGGAGACCAACGCATACCAACAGAATTCGAATTTGCATGGAGGCGTGCATGTCATGTGCATGCACCCTTGATTCTTCTCAATTGGTCGCTTGCACTTTGGACAAGGTTTTGAATTAGCTAGAATCCTGCATTTAGTGAACATTGTGGTGAAATTTTAGAGATGGCATGATATAAAAGAAAAAATCTGGAGTTGACATATTAGTCTCAGTCCATCTACTTCTTAGCCATCAATTCACCACGTCAACAATGTTTTATCATTTATGTAAAAATATCGCATGATGACAAGTAGTAATGTTCAACATACTCTTTCCACAAGATGTTTTGTAGTTTTATGTACTACACTTTAGACTGCTTACATAAAATAAAATAAACTAAATTCCATTTAGTTAATTTCATAAGCAAGGCAAAGAACATAGATAAAATTCTCCAACTGTGGTGGCTATTATCGAGAAAAGACAAGCACCTAGCAAACATTGGGAAGGTTTATCTTAATAATTTATCTTGAACCAACTCTAAGCAACACACACGACAACTTTTTATACCAATAGTATAGATTCAAAACCTAAGTAACAAAGCATACTGGTAGGTACTTCTTGCAAGTGGGGTCTATTTCACGAACTAGTGCCTCGGTCCTAACTCCTAAATAGAGCTGCCATATTTTTTTATGTCTTGATTGGTACACTTAGCTCAGCAAGAGACTTAGCTTAGGTGGGGTTTCAAGCTAAAGCCAAGCACAAGTACTATTGTCGACAGTAGGATTTAGTTAGATGTTTGTTCACACAAATTTACATATAAAAGAAGATTCACTTCAAGGCTTGGCTTCTAGAGCCCAATGATCAATAAATTGAATCCCCAAAATTGGCAATATACAGCCCCATGCCGAAGTTCTTTGGCCTTCAATTACCACCCTTGTGTTGAACGTAGTAGTCTTGTCCTATTCGGAGATAGTTGGTGATTAGTTAGTTATTCAGGATGGAATAGGTAGTTCAGTTATAATAGGTTTCTGTCTTAGTATTTGCCTATACATTGACAAACTCTCATGGTGATAATGATCAAAAAACATTATATCAACATATTCATATTCTGTTCATGTATCCTCTCTAGACAATTTCTCTCTCATATAGTGGATATTGAATTATATCTTCCATCACAAAGAACTTATGTACCCCAAGTATGGCACAGCAAAACAAGAAAAAAACCATTCCAGCCTATAGTCCTATACTAGTAAAATCAGATATGGGCGCACCACTAGTCAGTGCTCAGACAAGTCCAAGATGTCAGGCACGCTTGCAGAAGAATATTCCAACATATTGACAATGTTATAAGCAAAAACAAAAACAAAAACAAAAATGTGTATGATCTTTGCTCCCTGCACCTTGCAGATGGAAGGATCAAGTCTATATCATTTGGGACTAGTAATTATCTGCAGCATGCAACTTGCACGCAGAACGTTTCTGTCATGGACACAACTAGCACATCACAAACTTAGAGTGGATAGGATCTCCCATGGTTGATGCATTTCATTAACGAAAAATGTTAAAGACTCAGTGCGCCCCTTTGCCCCGTTCACCATAGGTGACTGACACTCCAACAAGGAACGGGGGACACATTGAGATATATCTGGAATATGATCTATAAGCCGTCTATTATCTCTGAACGCCTCCAAAACGATCATCAAATTGAATAAAAACATAAGAAAAATAAGTTACTGACAAGCACATTACCAGTTCATGTTCTCCGACTCGGCGCTGTTCTTCAAAATCCACTTTGCCACGGTGTCGCAGTTCACTGGGCGGTGAGCTTCCTCAGCACACTGTCACAATATTCAGAGGCCAAAATTGTTAGGTATAAGATCTAAATTCCAATTAGATTACTGGTAAGGGTGTCACAAAGATATTAACTACTTACATTCCAACAAAAACTATAATTACAACTGCAAGTGGCATCATAGTTTCCACTCCCGACAACATACTCAACCGCACTATCGCAGCCTGGTGCAGGACACCATTTTGTCTACAAGAGGAGCACAAAAGTAAAAAATCTACAAGGTAAAACAAAAATATCTTCATAATGGGCTCAGATACAGGGAATGAAAATCATAAATGGATAATCATCTATGTAGCTTTATAATCAATTTTGGATCACTATCAACAATACTAACTCATGAATTTGTTGAATGGAGCAAATAACGCACAAATGCAAGCAAGCTAGTTTATTTTCAATTCAAAAGATCTCTTTCCTAGCAACTGCCTAGTTTAAATGATTAAATTGATGAAAGAACACATGAAGCAGATGGTATATACAATAATGATAACCTGGTATTCTGAGATGAAGTAAGTCACTCCCAATTTGAAACAATACAGAGCTGGTTCATAAGATGAGCTAAGAAATTACCTCAGGTACACATGCCGAGATTTACCAACAATATAACATCTGTTTGGTAATCTTAAAATACAGAAACAAATGTAAACAAAATAAGGCACGCAGGTTATAACTAGGAAGCTACCTTTCTATTGTCCTCGATGAATGACCTAAGAAGATAACGATGATATCTTTCCTTGTCTTGAACAGACGCCAACAAATCAACCATATCTTGACCAATAGCAGCACCACAAGATGGATCAGGACACCTAAGCATCAAGCATCCAGGTCCATCATTAATTGATGTACTGATGTAAGCTATCAGAAGAGATTAAAAATTAATAATTCATTGAATAATGTATAAACAGAATGGCAGTTGAAGTTAAATATAGTTCAACAGTTATAAATAGTTCCCTCATGACAGAAATGAAGTACAACCACACATGCTCTATATTTCATGCAAATCAATGTACCTAACGATTTATCTCAATAGAACCTCGAAGGGTTGCAACAAAAAAAATATTCTATATATGTGAAAATTTCAGCAAGTTACAAGAATCAAGAAACAAAACGTGAAATAAAGAACACCAGAAAGGCATTGCGTCTAGCATAAACACTAGTCGATAACATGTAGAGCACTTCCCCAGTAACAAAAACTCTACCGCTCAATACATCACTGGAACTCAGTACGAAGCAGATAGCATAAATATGCAAAAGCACAGAAAAGACTTACGTAACATTAATTTGTCATGAGATGGAGAAAGCTAACAGAAAGTGCTGGTTGACAAGTGACAACCACATAGTTTGATCTAAGCGGTAATATATAGTACCAATCAAGCAACTTCGCAAATTACCCAGTAATTATCCAGTATTTATACCAGAAGTAGATAAAGTCAACAAGCGCACTAAAGAGGTGGAAAGGCTATGCCTGTTTGTTGGCCAGTTCTTCAAAGTTACTCAAGATAGTTTCTATTGCCTTTGTTGTTCCAAGCATAAGTGATTTTATGCACTGATGCAAATCATTCCAAACAAGATTCAAGTATAATTGTAGATAGGATTACGAATTTACGCCATATGAAATGGAGCAGGATATGCACTACTTGATCAATTCCAACTCTCTTATTGCATGCGATACAGATGTTATGCTTTGTGCGAGAATAACTATTATGCACCACACACTACATTCTTTCACACCATATTTATGTCAAGAAATAAAAATTATTTAATTTGATAGTGAGAAACTTTTGGATTCATCTAATTTTCAAAAAGAAGAGATGATGAAATTTATTCAAAATTTATTTAAATCACATATGTACTTTAAAAAATATAGTTGTTGGAATTTAAAAAAGCATTGACACTTGAAAATTAAAATTTTTAAATATGAGTGAATAATAGGGAAGCTGATAAAGTACACATGTAACAAGCTAATCCCAAAAATAGAAAATTGACCGTTAGAAGTGTATTTTAGGGAAAATCATCAGGAGAATGATGTGAATGTAAGTTTTATATTTACTTCCACATCATGAATAATATGATGAACATCTTCTGCATATTTTTGCATGAACAAAATGTAAGATTGAGCAACCTACAACTTGTACTGAAGCTAACAACACCTTTCTCACTAAGAATTTTAGTAAGAGAATATAGAACACAACGGGCTAATTGGTACACTCCTTTGCCAAACAAAGAGGATAGGGCCACAGGGGACTCTCACATGTAATTATGAACCTTAAGATCTATAATACCGATATTAATGTAACAGACTAAAATTGACTTGGCCAGTAAGGATGAGATAACAATTCAACAAACAAGGTCCGACTACAATAATATTCAAATCATGAAAAAGGGATGCTAACCTTTCCAGCATGTAGTGTAGAAAGGATGACCACATGCTGCTGTATTGATATGATCAGAAGGGTGGTTCTCGAAACATATCCCACATTTTACCTGACAAACAGAAGATCAGAAGTGGAGCTATAATACTATATCCTGTGCTACATTGCGATATTAAGTGACAATACAACATAACTAGGTTCTATGACGACAAAAGTGTCCTGATGTAACAAAAGCTTGACTTACTTCTTCTAGATTTAAAATTTGAATGGTAGGCTTGTCAGGTAAACCAACAGCCTTGCGCACTCTTTCTTCATCAGCAAACCACTCTTCATGCACGTCACTCACATTCCTATGAATAAGAATTCATCACAAGAGTCAACTGGCATGAAACTCTGACAAATAAGAAACAAAGCAGGCACATGTTGGATGAATGACCACTGAACAGAAATGCATAACCTCTGACTTCTTTAGGATCTTATACCATACAATAAAATAATTTCAGCCAACCCAGTAGTCCAACTTCACGCCAATAAATCAATGAAAAACAGACGACAGATGATGAGCCCATATCAATTATAACGACGTAACAGTATACATGCAGCTACTCTTGACACAGAGAGCACTGTAGAAATGGTAGTGATATCATCCTCTTGACGCTGGTGTATATCTTCTTCCTTCAGGACTGTGTAATTCTTCTGTAACATTGACGTAAGTGCAAGAAAGTAAATAAAACCTATCATTGAATAGGATACAAGAGATTGATGTAATAACTAGCAGTTACCGTGCTTCATAACTAAGGAGACAAATGCACTTATAAACAGGAAATCCAGCCAAATTATGAAGAAGCATATTCATATTGCATAACACTAGCATCCTTCAAAGCTAAACTGATAACAGTGTTAATCCAAAACTCAAAAACTAATATAGACCAAGGGTATTTGTGCACAAAAAAATTATTTACGGGGGATGAACTGATGACCTCTAGTTGAAAACTAGCAGTTCAAAGAACCCATCAAGACGTCGATGTCCTCAACCAACTTCCACTATGTAAGAAGGAAAATGCACTCTCTTACTCTCTTAGTCCATGCTAAATAGGAATATTTACGTATGGGAAATTACTTGTCAGGCTTTGGCAATTATAACTCCTAGACGTCAAATATCCTTCTCTAAATGGGATCAAATTCTTGATTTCACTGTGCAAGCACATATGGTATGCACCACAAGCAGGTTTTAATTGAGATCATGTGAATATGAAAAGAGTGTTGCGACTGTTACCTATTATGTACTTCAGCCACATAAAATATTGAATCTTGAACCTAATCCACCCACAAAATACACTCCGCTCATTTTCTCAGGGCAAGACAATACTAACATATTATATCTTCTCATACTGTAAACATACAACTCATCATGCCATCAGCTTATTAATGCCTTCAAAGTGATTTGTTAAGAACAATAAATTTTGTTGGGGTCAAAGCGCACGTGGTTCCAAACTCACAAAATGAGTAACAACTTACGATACCATACCCCCTTTCCATATAAAACAGAAACATTTTCGGAGATTCATAACTAGATTTTCAATTTTTAGGTACTTCACAATCAACTTAACATCCACCCAATCAACTAGAACAATAAACTCAGAAAATTGACACTTCCCAAAACTATTGTCCAGTCAATCATACACCTCCAAACGCAATAGCGATACTCAAGTTAAACAAACACAAAAGGCACACACATTTCAGCAATTCACTCCCCTCACTCCTCACAAAATAAAAGAGACAAGATATCCTAATACGACCTTCCCAGCTAAAAACAAAAACTTTGTCCACGTTAAATGGCTAGAGTTTTAATTTTAGGTGCTTTAAGCTCAACTTGACATTTACCCAATCAACTAGACAACTTAAACACACTCCAGTCAGGCAACTACATAAGAAAATTGACACTTACAAAACTGTTGTCCACTCAATTATACACCACCAAATGCAATAGTAACACTCAAGGTAAGCAACCACAAAAGCTCACTCATACACCCCTACCCCCCTCCCCCGAAAAAGAAAAAGAAAACAATTTCAATGTCACAAAAAAAGACAAGTTCTCCAACCATACAACCAAGTTTCAACTTTTTCCACACTCAATTTAACATCTACCCAATCAACAAGAATGCCGAATCAACTACACCAAAGCAATTACACAAACAAATTGACACATAAACATACCACATAATCAAACACCACCAAACACATTTGAGATACTTAAAAGCAGACTTATTTCAGCAATTCACTCCAGCCCCCCACAAAAATGAGAAAAAGCAACTCCTAACTTTCATTATAAGAAACAAGTTATCCTAGAATGACTCATTTTGTCGAAATGTAGTTAATGAACTAATTTTTAGGTGTTCCACACTCAACCTAACATCTACTCGATCAACAAGAGCACCAAAAGAACAACTTCATCTACCCAATCACACAAGGTTCAAATTGTCCAAAATATATAATTGAAAAATTTAATTTTCATGTGTTTCACTATTAAACGTATTGTCCACCACTCCTCCCCTCCCCCCCCCCCCCCCCTCCACCACTCCATCCCCAGTTTTTCTTAACTGGGTCAGCTAAAAATTCAATTTTTTATGTGTTGCAGGCACAATTTAACATTTACCCAATCAACAAAAACTACAACATTCAACTTCGTTCACCCAAATTGACAAATCCCAAAAATTATTGTACACTCAATCAAACACAATTAAGTTACTCAAACCGAACAACCCCACAATTCATCAACCCTCCTAATCCCCTCCCCCCCCCCCCCCGGCTTACGCACCTGGGTCCGACTCTGCGGTTCATCAGAACCATCAGTTTCATTTCCCATGAAATCATAATCAGCATCATCGCCAGCTTCATCATTGTACTCCTCTCCATCGCTGTAGAAGTCCTCATCTACTGACTCCACATCATAGCTTGTGTCATGCATATCATCATCTGAGTCCATTGCAGAAACCCTTGAGAATTGATTGATTATCGCAATAATTTTGATATAAAGAGGAGTATTATAGAAAAATTGCGGGTGGGGAATGTTGATTTGGTAAAATTGGGGAAAGTATATAATTTAGGTGTACTTTAGAGGATGAGTAAAGAATCTGAAACTCATGATTCTTTTGCAATATAAATTGATGGTTTCTTTTCGTGTTATCCCCTAAACTATTTTTATCTTTTCAAATTACCTCATGACTTTTTAATATTTTCATGCTGCCTTGTCATTATTCTTTTTGACTTAATAAAAATGAAAAATACAAAACGAAAAAATACAAGGATATTTTCGACTATTCATGATCTCTAGTATCATTAATAGTATAACCCCATGCCATAAACATTTATGAGTCATGCCCTCATTTCACAATCACCATCAATAATAAGATGCTTATCTAGATTATATTAAGAATAGGCTTGACATACACAATTAGGAACACTTTTCTAGTACTTTTATTTCATTCTTCTCCAATGGTCTTATTCATACCAACAAACCACCCAACTCATAAGGACTAACTTGGAGAAAGAATGGCACATATCAAAGAAGGCCCCTTATTGAAACCTATCTTTGTACGAAACTGAAAGAGGATGTCCAGCTCAGGGGCGGATCCAGGAATAAAATTTAGGGTGGTCCCTCAATAATTTAATATAAATATATATCAAATCATGCTAAAGTATACGAATATTACAAATCAAAATGCACGAATAGTTTAAACACGAATTCAAAAGTATATATATCTAATTCGAATTCAAGGTAATTGCATCCTCCTCTTGGTCATAGCTTGAAAACGCTTAATGATGTCCATATCATCGATTGTGCTAAACACTTCTTTCTCCACATAAGTAACTAAGCAATCATTAAGCCATGGATTCGCCATTCTGTTCCTCTTTACATTCTTCACATAATTCAATCCTGAAAATACTCTTTCAACCGTTGCGGTCGCCACCGGTAATGTCAAAGCAAGCTTCACAAGTCGGTACACAAATCTAAAAGTCTTGTGTTTTTTTGTTCGTACAAGAGTCTTCGAAAGATCTGAGATCCCTTTCAAGTTCGAAAAATTATCATCCATTTTGACGCTCTGAATATAATTCTGAAGTTGTCCATACAACTCATTATCAGTAACATCCTCAAAGTCATTTGGATAGAGTCTTGCCAATCTCACAAGTGATTTGGTGTCAAAAGCTTCAAATGAAGAGCAAGGACTCAAACATGCCATACAACGCAACAATTCAGAATTTTCAGGAGTAAACCGGTCATTCAATTCGTTCAATATCAAATCTATCACATGAATATAACAATCATTTCTGAAATAATGCAATGTTGAAATTGAAGGTGCAAGACGGGCAGATTTCTTAGGTCTCACATACCGTGAATGCATGTCAGGCACAGTGATCTCAACATACTACAAGACGACACAACCTTTTCTAAGAAACCTTCCCATCCGTCTTCTCTCATTTCCCGAAATCGTTTCTTGTTAATTTCGACAAGTCCCAAAGCATTCACAATATCTTGGTCACCCCTTTGTAATGCCTCGGACAAATCATTTGTCACGGATAAAACATCCACCATCAAGTGCAATAAGAAAACAAAATCAAAAGACCTCAAATTTGCTAACAAACTTCGAGGTTCACCATGCGAATCCTTATCATGTTCCAAATCCTCAAGAACTTCAATAATTGGAGAAAATAGATCTTTCAACCTACAAAGAGTCCGATAATGAGAACCCCACCGTGTATCACCTGTCTTGCAATAGATAACTCTTGATTTATCCCAGTACCAGGTTCCACCAAATCACTTTCAATTAGATTTGCAAAATGAGCAACTTGTTTTGTATGAAGCAAAGATTGTCGTTTGTTAGACGACCTTAAAAAACAAACAATTCAAGACACTTCAAGAAAAAACCAATTTACATCTTTATGATCTCTTGCCATTGATACAAGTGCCAACTGAAGTTGATGCGCAAAGCAATGCACATAATGTGCTTGAGGGTTTTCTTTTTGAATTAATATTTTCAAACCTCCAAATTTACCGCTCATATTACTTGCTCCATCATATCCTTGGCCTCGAATTTTTGCTACACACAATCCAAATCCGGACAATAAAGTTTCAAGAGCATCTTTGAGTGATTTTGCACTTGTATTTGGTACATGGACAATGCCAATAAATCTTTCTACAACAAATCCTTTGTCATCAACAAACCGAATAACAACAGCCATTTGTTCTTTACCAGATACATCACCAGATTCATCAACAAGCACACAAAAAGTACCATCCCCAATTTCTTTAACAATTTTGTTAATTGTCTCAACAGCACAAGCATTCGCAACTTGTTTCTGAATTATAGGAGAAGTCATCTTACTGTTTCCTCCGCCACTTGCTATTGCATCAACTATTTTCTCACTATTTCTCCCCAAGGCTTCTACAAATTCAAGAAAATGACCCTTGTATACAGAATTCTCCCCCTCATCATGTGTTCTGAAAGCCAACCCACCCTTAACAAGAAATTTGACAGCTTCAAGTGACGCTTTCAATCGGACAAGATAATCTTGTTCTTCTTTTGCAGAATATTTAGTGTAAGCATGCTCAATACTTTGATTTTTTTTCAAAAGATCCTTACATTGTTTCACACACTTTTTGTGATCACTATTGGGTTTTTTACCTACATGTGAATTTAACTTTTGCTTTTGATTCCAACATTGAAAGCCTTCCTTCATAAATGCCGATCTAGTAGAACCATTGTAAAACAAGTAGCAATAGAAACAATATGCAGCATTTTTTCTACACTATACTCTAGCCAATCAAACTCATCATACCAAGACTCCACAAAAGAACGATTCTTTCCACCAATAAGTTTAGTTGGATAGTAACCTAACTTTGGTCGGGTGGGACCTTTTGCAAGGTAAGCTCTTCTTACTTCATCTTGATCGTTCGGATGATAATCAAGAATTTAGTTCTTTTGTAAGGACCGGACTCCAAATAGCTTCCCGTTTTAAAAGTCACTTTTCGAAGTGGTGGCTCAACATCCACTCTTAGATCACTTGATGATGGAATTTCACTACTTGTAGATGTAAATTTCTGTTTTGGCACAAAAAACCTAAACATCCTTTACAAATCAAGGGAATTCCACTAATCAATTGATTAATCAAAACTAAATTACTTCAATTATAAAAATAAATTAACTTAATTAGAAGTTGAAAAATTAATTATCAAATCAAGATATGCAATTATACATTACGGCGATAAATAAGATATACAAAATTCAATTAATTAGATTTATATATATTGGCACAATTCATTATAAGCCATTCTAATAAAATAATAACACCACTAATTAGTAAAGCAAATTGAAAAGAAAAGCTATGTAACTTTCTAACGAGACAAAAAAATTAACGACATTGAGCAAAATTTAAAGTATATTGGTTTGTTCTAATAAAGTTTGTTGCTTTCATATGTGTTGATACTGGAATTTTATTCAATAAATATCCGAATTATATCGATTAATTAAATTTCAAGTTAATAAATTATACTTCGGAATTTATTTAATTAAATCGTGCGGTCCGATCAAATATGTACGTGTGACATTTATTATCAAATTATAAATGGTTACATGGAGATTGGATCGTCCAATTATGGTTCGACATATGAGAAATCGGGATCATAATAAATAATTATTTTCACCAAATAAATACGTGGAATAATTAATGTAATATATAAATTATGTCTTTAAAACAAATAAAAAGATATAATTTATCGATCAAATCATATACTTATTCTTTTATTAAATTAAAAGAATAATTATTAAAGGGCCAAGCCCAAGTCAAAGCTCAGGCCCAAGTCAAAGCTCAAGCCCAAGTCAAAGCTCAAGCCCGTGGATTCGTTTGCCTATAAATAGAGCATTCTCATTCATTTGAAGGGAGATCATTCATTTTGCAAGATATACAAAAAGCAGAAGAAGTAAAAGCTCTACAAATCAGAGAACACTTCCTCAGCATTCAACCTGCAACTGAATTCATCAACATTCAAGCCTTTGAATCTTCGAATATTCAAGTGTCCAAGCTTCAAGCATTCAAACATTCAACAAGCAAGTCCAAGAACAAGCTGCGAAGGCCCTTGACTTGTAGTCTGAAGTAGAATCAAAGGAACAAATAGAGATTGTACCCAAAATCATCAAACATATATTTTATTGCGACCGCTCATTTTCTTGTTGTCAATTAAATTCAAGACTAAAGAAAATTTGTTGTTACAATATGTAAACTGTAAAGTATGTTACTTAAATTATATACTAACCTTTGGAGTTTGGCCTATTAGTGGAATGTGCAGATTGGAGTTATATGTATGTGAGGCAAGTTGATGTTTTGGGGAGGAAGAAGACAAAAATTGATAAATAGTATTTTATACCATTTGTATTGTTAGTTGTTGAATGGTGGGGTTTTTTTGGTGGAAGAAGTAAAAGAAAGTAAGAAACGTGTGAATTGGGATTTGGGAAAGGGAATATGAAGGGTTTTTTATGTCAAATAACTGAAAAGTGAAGAAAAAAAATTAAGGGTGTGCACAAAGGGTTCAAACCCTGGTCCTTCACATATTATAAAGACATTCTTACCATCTCAGCTAGGATTTTTCTTTGTCTATGAGTGGTCCTGTGCATACTTTGACCACTATGTAAATCCGCCCCTGGTCCAGCTGCAATGATGAGGTTCACAGATTATCAATAATTACTGTTGGTTTTTATAACATTGTTGGTTCTTGCCATTGCTCGTGTAATTTTGTATACATTAACTAAGAGGGTTAGCATTTATGAAAATCTATAACCTAGCTCTAAAGCTTGTATTTTGCTTGACAATATGCAATAACTTCATAACATTTACTCATTGTACGTTCCAACAGGTATTATTTTAGATCTAAATGTAACAGTTGTTATTACTTCAGTGATCAAAGTCATATGCGGCACGCCTTCACCTTCTTTATATGTTGTATAAATTATAGTTCAGCCGAATTATGAATGCATCATTGTTCGTCATTTGACAAGCATTACCTTTTGGTGGTGGTTGGTGGTGGGGTGAGGTAAGGTAAGGTAGGGTGGTGGTGTTGATTGTTGGTGGTAGTGGTATTGTGTAGGGGTAGACTAAGATTGCAAAAGAAAGGGAGCACAGAAGAGGAAAGATGACATAGATGGGAAGGATTTCAGAAAGCAAACATATGGAAAAGAAGATATAGTAAGGAAATAGATACTTTTCATGATGTATCCAAATGTAGATTACATTGCATCTTATGGATGTTTGATCTAGCTTGAAATGTAAATTCTAAATTCTAACTTACTTAAAATAGAAATAAAATAACAATTGATCCTTTCTCGTTGTACTTTGCAATTGTTGATGCAATTTTCAGCTACCTTCCTTCTTTTGTACCCTTTGTCCTTTGTGTACTGGCTAACTTGACAATTGGATCATGACATTCCCCTCTTTTAGCAGCTTCCTTAACCCCAAGGAATGATGGAAGCTTTTTTCATATGGATTAATAGTCTCCCCATGTAGCTTCATCAGGGGTTGAGCGGTTCCATTGCATTAAAAGCTGATAAACCTAAACTATTCCCCTTAAGATTGTCCTTTCTTTCAGTATGGCTATGGGGTGTATGGGGAATGAACCATCAGGCAAGGTAAGGGTAATTCCAAACTTATATTGGCTTTCCTCTTAACATGGGACTTTAATAGTGATACATGGAATACTAGATGTATTTTGAACTAGTTGATAATTCCAGTTTGTAGGCCACTTTTCCTCTTTTCTAGTATTTTGAAAGGGCCATAAACTTTGCAGCTAGTTTAAGGCTTCTTCTCAAGGAGATGGAGTTCTATCTATAAGGTCGTAGTTTCAAATAGACCATCTCCCCTGTCTTAAATGATCTCTCAAACCTCTTTGCATCACCAAACTTCTTGATTATGTCATGAGTTTTCCTTAAGTTATCCTTGATCAAATCTTTCAGCTGCTTTCTTTCTTCAAACACATGCCTGACTTCAGTGTGTACCACCTGTAAGTATGGAGTTCCAGATAGTAGAGAGGTTGTATCCATATAGTGCTTCAAAGGGGGACATTTTCAAGATGGAATGGTAGTTGCTATTGTACAAGAACTCAACTCTGATACCAAGTGTAGTGACCGAATATGCTAGCTACAAGGTAGGCCACATAAGAAAGGAAAATAGAGAGGAGATAGGGGAGATATCAAGAGGAAAGAAGGGGAAGAACGCAGAGATAGAAGAAGAAGAAGAAGAAGAAGAAGAAGAAGAAGAAGAAGAAGAAGAAGATGGAGAAATTTAGAAATGTAAATTATAATGTCTTATAAAGACATCATTAAGACTTGAAATGTAAATATTACAACTATTGTGCTGAATTTATAAATTGAAATAACAACTTTGTCCTTGTTGTGATGATGGTATGAGTTCTTGTGTACTATTGTGCCCTTGTCCTTGTCTCATGCTCATGACATTCCCTTCCCCTTAAGGGTCTTGTCCTCAAGGCCATGACAGTCCCCTCCACTAAGAGCATACTTCTCCTCAAGTATGTAATACCGGGATCCTATGGATGACTGTAAACATCTCTATCCATTGCTACGTCATGAGCTTTCAACTTGTAGCCAAAAAATAGTCAATAAACTAAAGGCAGAATGGTGATCCGCATATCAGAGCCACGTTCGAGATTATACACCACCATTTTTGCTTGAAAATGTAAGCTTAGAACTGTTAATGTAGTTGGAACCCGGAGGACACATCGTCGTGCCAAGCATGTGCGCTTCCACCTTGTCAAGACTTGATCCACTTTTAACTTCATTGGCTACTGCAAAATTATGTATGTTGTATATCAAATTCCAACTTAAAGCCATTAACCAAGTTGATTACCATAGCATAAGTCCAATCGATTTGTAAATATGTTGAGACTGTTTTTATAGAATTTGTATCTTGAAACTGAAATAATCTTCTAATTCAGCATCCACTAGCTTTTCACTTGAATATGTAATACCTAACAATTGAGCAGCAACCATTCTATCTCGAATGTCAAATTTTGAACCATTAGCAACATCTTTGGCAATTTCTCATTCGAGCTCATCAAACTCCGATCCACGAACCTCCTCTTCAGCAAAGTAGACCTTATCGGCCTTTTCAAATTCAGATTCAACCTTCATAAGTTTTGCTTCAGTTTTTAGCTCATGTTATGATTTTTTAGGATGCTCACTTTTCCGAGCTTCGTGTGTCCCACTTGTTGTAACAAGTACCTGTGTCTTAGTGCTCATCACATTTCTGTCTCTTGAGGTTCACTCTTGTGATGAAATTCTTCATTTGGCTTCTTATCAGGTTCTGTCTCTATCAATTACAGAGGTGTCTTCATCACTCGAATGGGCTTTTCAATGATTTCAAATTCTTCCATCAGTTTTTCAATATAGTCAAATAGCTCTTGAATCTTGGGCTCATTTTTCCTGGACATTTGCCATTTCCTATCAACAATGGAGTCATTTAGCTCAAGCAAGTGTATGTAGAATAACTCTTTACATTCTATAATGAATTCAACATTCACCCCACGAAGATGACCTTGTTTCCTTATTTTTACGAATGCAAATCAAATTGTCTTTGTCTGAACATTCTGAATTCCAATCTCGGTATCACTGTCAGGAGGTTCCTCGAGACATGCTGCAACTCAGTTACATCTACAGCCTTGTACATCCAAGAAGTTTGAGGAACATAATAAAACATTGTCCGCTCCAATAAACATTAGATGGTCTGAATACTTGGCCACCAAAGCTTTAGGATGTATAGCGATGGCAGTATCTGCTAGCATTGCTTTCACTCTGGTTGTGGCAACTACAATCTCACCAAGTGCCCCTTCCAAGGGGTATGTAAATGAGGTAAGAACACCAAACTCCACATGGCGTTCTTATCCAGGAACTTTATCCTTAATATCTTTGTAATCAACTTCGATTTCAGATATTGTAGTCCTCAAAACACAATCTCTGTTCACAAAACACATATCCCTATATATAAGGCCTTCTTTATAAAGCCTAACAAAAGCCTATGTCACAACCTTTGACCTTTTCTCATCCATAGTAAAACACTCTGGAGACCAGACGAAGGTTGCACCCAAGCGACAAAGTTGTCCCAAGATGGTACCTCCATACTCATTCTTTGTCTGGCTACACCACAACTCCAACTCAACCATACCAGATTTAACGTACTCATCGTTAGTGAATGTACAACATTCTCAGCGAAAGATGAGACTGTTGAAGAGTTGCACATTAATATACGAAAATGTATGTGTGTATATCTTCTACATGTGTTTCTGCTCACACACTTCATCTTCCACAGATGCCATTAACAATAAGTCTCATTCTTCTTCAATCTCTTCCACACTGGCATAGTGTGCCTCCTTATTTTACCACTTTGGACATTCATATTGGAAGTGTCCCAAAGTGTGGCATTTGAAACATTCAACCTTAGATTTGTTAAAATGTGAACTGCATGAACTACCTCTGTCACCTCTCATCCTTCCTCTGGAATCACCTCTGCCTCTGTTTGCTTTGTAATTGTATCTGTCTTCTACTTGCAGTACTTGATCAACCTCATCTCTTTTCACTTTCCTGAATTTCTGCTCATGTCTTGCTAAAGTGCTCTGCAAGTCATCAATAGACATGTTCTCTATGTCATGTGCTTCCTCAATAGCAACAACCACATGTAATACCCGGCCCAAAAGTGGGTGATGTGATATGTTTGATATGATTTGATTGATACTACTCATATCATCAAGATGCATCTTCTTTTCGGTTGTCCAACTCAGAAGAACTCTAAAGTTAAGCGTGCTTGACCTGGGGTAATTCTAGGATGGGTGACCCACTGGGAAGTTTCTCGGTGAGCACGTGAGTGAGGACAAAACATGCTGAAAAGACTCGTGGTGATTTGTGAGGCTAGTCCATCAAATCAAATAACGTTCCGACCCGGTTCGGGGGACGGGGCGTTACACCACATAGATGAACTTATCCTCCAAAGTTCTAAGTATCTTTTCAACTAATGTGGAGTCAGTAATATTCTCCCCATTGCTCCTCATTTGATTTGCAATTGTAGTAACCCTACCAATGTAATCATCTACAGTCTCTCCCTTCTTCATCTCAAGTATCTCAAACTCCCTTCTTAGACTGTTTCTTAATGATTTTTTAACTTTCTCATTTCCACCATATCTTCTTTTCAGAGTTTCCCAAATAACTTTTGAACTACTCCTATCAAAAACTTGCTCAAAAGTAGATCGATCGAGGGCTTGGAACAAGAAGTGTTTTACCTGATAGTCTTTAGTTTTTGCATCTTCAAGTAAGTTTCTCTGATTCTGATCCAACATGTCTTCATTCAATGGAAGTACAATTCCCCTTTCGATCATTCCCCATAGCCCCCTGGCTCGTAGCAAATTTTCCATCTGCTCCCTCTAGTGATCATAATAATGACCGTCAAATTGGTTAGTGTAGATAAAATTGAATTGTATCTTGGTTGGGAAAAAGCAAGAAGGTGGCTAATGGGTTTGGAATTTGATCTTCATTGAGCCATCTTTGTCTCCCCCAATTTTAAGCCGTGCTTTGCGACCTTGTCGGTTTCACATTTGCCTACGTGCTCGTCAGGTGGTCATCTAACAGATCTGAGCCTCAATTTTACTATCTCCATCTCCATATTTTAATTATGAACTTTGAAGGGGGAGGGGGTATACGGGATTGTAGAAGAAGAAGAATGGGTAGGGGTGGGAGTGGGGGTGGGGGTGAGGATAGGGGTAGGGGTAGGGGTAGGGGTGGGGTGTGTTGGAGAAGAAGGGGTGGGGGTCTAAATAGAGTTTTTTCGTGCAACCTAACTTAAGACGGGTTAGTAAACCTAACTTCATATCTGACCGTTGGATCAAGATTAAATAGGTAGTTACGTTTTATGCTATTTTTATGGGTGCTTTGATGGACAATTTTTCCTTTTGATTAGTAAAACCTAACTCTATATATAGTTAGGCTCTAAGTATTTCTCGGGTCTAATAGTAATTATACAAAATATATTAATGTTGCCCCCTATACTTTCGAATAGTAATAAGGGTGTAATAGTCATTTTACTTGATTTAGTGAAAAAAACGCGTCTCAAAGGGTCACAGTGGGCAAATTGAAACCATAAATACTTTAGGGGGCAAGTTGAAACGATGACGATACTTTAGGGGGCAAATAGTGAATAAGCCAAAATTATATCAAACTAATAATTTCTTTTCCTTGATCATCAATTCCATTAATGAGTAGATGATGATTGCTTCACGAACACGACAAGAGCTTTATCATAAAATCTCTCAATTAAAGGTAAATCCATACACAATTTACAACTAAGTAATGGGTACATTGCAGAAACAGAAAAAGTTCAACCTTTTTCACATAATCAATATAACATGTGTTCATATTCAAACAAAAATGTTTGTATTCATTAAATATTTAACTAATTCAAGACGACAAATACTAATTAATCAAATATGTTTACAACAACAAATGAACACAAACCAATAACAAAATAAATAAATAAATAAAAATAAAGGAGACAGCAAAAAAGTCATATCTTTATTAGCAAAAATAGCATCAAATACTCCCTCCATACAAGAAAGATTGTTAGTTTGAAAATTGAAAGTCAAAATTAACAAAATTTATAACTTTAGTAAACACAAACTTTTGATATGAATCAAATTCACTATTTAATTATCGAAGTATAAAATATGCATGATGCTTATACCCGCACGAAATTGTGGTGGTTGATGAGTAGATGATGATTGTTTGAGCTTTGAGCCTTTGAGTTACCCATTCCAGATCTAGAATATAATTGGTGTTCTAGAGATATTTTTTAATAGATTAAAGTTTAGAGGGAGGGCAAATTTGATAAATGAGATTGAAAGTTTTGTTCTCATCAATTTAAAGGGGTATTTTAGTAAATTAATATTGAGTACGGTATATAAATATACCGTATTTAGCATAAGAATGACTCTTCCTGGATAGTTGAGGAACTTGCAATTCCACCTGAACTTTCTTGTTGTCCTTTACAATTGTTGATGCAATTTCCAACTACCTTCCTCCTTTTGTACCCTTTGTCCTTTGTGTACTGGCTGGCTTGACAATTGAATCATGATATGCTGATTGTTGGTTTGTGGTGGTGGTGGCGGCGATTATTATACGTTGTGGTTACTAGTGGTCGTGTTGATTATTGGCGGTGGAGGTGTTGTTAGTGGTGGTGTTAATTGTTGGTTTGTGATGATAGTGCTGATTGTTATAGGTGGTGGTGTTGATTGTTGACTGGTGGTAGTGTTGGTGATGTGATGGTGAAGAAGAAGAAGATTTTAAGGAGGATACTTTTAGCAAAAAAAGTTTGTTAAAGGTAAAATAGACAATTTGAGGAGAAGGGATACTAAATCAAATAATTCAGGGAAGGAGGTATAATTTAGAAAAAGTTGGGGGAGGGGGGCATTCTTCCAATTTTCTCCTAAGAAAACATCACTAAGCTACAAACAAGACCAGTACCCAAAAGAAAAAGCTATATATTTTACAAAAAAAAGATTTGAACACAATGGTTTAACTTGCACTTGATATGAAAGTTATCTAAATACAGTATTAAACCACATTTATATACCATTTCTTTATATTACAAATTAGGTTTGATACAATATATTTTCATGTTTGCATGTAAGGTTTCATCACTTTCGAGAACTCAACGTAACAATATATGGTAATTGACACCTTTCACAACCCAGGCACAAATTCTCATGTTTGTGGTAAGAACAAAAGGTATATTATAGAATCTATGCATAAAGAATTAAAAAATGGTAGTAACCAGGGCTAAACATCTTGAATCTCCTCCTCGAAAATCACCTCAGCATCCAGCCGCTTTCAAGAACTTGTCGTAGGGGCTAGAAGGCGGTAGTCGAAACGACTGCTGTTGAACATACTCGTTTGAACACGTAAGTTGATCTCGGCCCTGAATTAGTGGTTCGAAGTTTGCCAATTGCAGTTCCGTCGAAAGCTGCAGTGCCTGTAAAAGAAGACTACTTATTATCCTACAGAAATAATTATAACCCCTTGGCTTCTAGTAAGTTCTGCTTACTAAGGAACATTGGACACAGATGTAGTTTCATCACATATATATTTCCGTTACAACTAGAAAACCAAAGCTACATCACCTGGAGAATGAACTCAGAACAACATTGGACTCAGATTTAGTTTCTCATTTATATTTCAGTTACAACTAGTAACAACAGCTATATTACCTGGATGAACTCAGAACTAGAAATCGCTTTGCTAACCAAAACACATTGCAAAGATGTAAGTTTCTTTACAATAATGCCCAAGAGAAATATGCTCACCATAATGGAGGGTAAGGGGTTCAGCTTTTCATTCTCTTCAGAGGAAAGTGGTGCCATGGCTCCCCGCTGCATCTTGAAACTGTTAAGGGCTGACATCTTTTGCTGCTTGCCAGTGACAAGAGCCTCACATTGGTCCTTTACTTTATCATAAGGTATAGGTGTAGAAGAAACTGGGTAACTAGCCACTTGTCGAGCTGTTTCTAGTACCTATAGAGGAGAGAAACTGAAATTAATTGAAGCTGACAAAACAGACCACATGAAAAGAATATCAATGTGTGGGTCATAGGAATATGCTAGAAACTTCGACTCATACATCGTCAACCGGATTGTTAAAGAATACTGTACGCATAGCATAAACGTTGAACAAGCACAATTTAACACTATCATGATGCTCATGGCTAAATTATCTTTTCAAACAATTACGTTATTACTGCATAAGTTGGAAAGCGATTATATATATTGGCAGATCACAGTTTCTTTTTCTGAAAAAGGAAGCTACTGGTGGAAAAGATAGATATGATTGAGCTCCCTGCCCTATCAGGCAACCTTAATAGAAATATTCTTTCACCATAGAGTATCAAATTGCTAAAATACTACTCCTATATTCGTATTGACATGTCAAGGATTAATGCTATGAGTGCAAAAGTCAACTATGACAATAAAGTAAAGAACCCTGACATTGATCAATCGCAGTTATTCACCAAAACAAGTGGAGATAAACAAATATCCTAACCTAATAACTTACCGACTCCAGGAGCTGGTTCACACTTAGAACATCCAATGAACTGATTGTATCAGATGTTTTTCGTCCAGACTGGCTTTCACTATGGTCAAGATACCCTTCTTCATCAGTCAGGATTGATGGAACAATATCCTGAAAATGGAAGCCAAAATTAAACTATCATCATCATCATGACTTTGAGGTAAACCTTGGAAATCTTGTTTTTAGCAGAACCTCATCAAATGTCTCGAAGTCCATGTGAGCAAGAGGAGAACAAGGTCGTGGCGTTTCCATGAATAGAGGCGCTCCCGAAGGATACGCATCATCAGTTGTAAAACTTTGCAACAGTTGACTTCGTATGCTTCCCAACTCGTCCTGAAAATTTTGAAGCAATGCAAGTGGTAGCGACATACACAATAAATACTATCAAAGCCTCTATATACATCGATCGTGGCATTATGCAGTTATAATTTACAATTCTAGCAGGCAACAGAAAACTAAGTGTTTTTTGTGCTCAACTAATCAGTCTACATATTCTAACTAGTCGGTAACAACAAAAGATTGCACTTGATGGTTTCTTCCAAGTGCTTCTGAGTTCTGACTATTAAGAAACTAGAATTCACTTTAGGTGGTAGGAGCAGCTTCCTTCACCCCATACACATAAATGATCTTGATTGAATTATAGGTTTGGTTATAAAAGCTGAATAAGATAATACTCTACAGAGACATGAATATATAATCCAGTATAACCGTGTGACCTATATTTTACTGTAAGACCTTAACACTATAGCTATTTATTTTTCTAAAATTCAAGAAGTTTAATTAGCAGATATAAGAGATATTTTGAGAATGCATTAAAGAAGGGGTAAAACTCCCATTAAAATTGGGGTGGAGGGAGTACATTTCTACTGGTATCACAATTTTTACAAGCAAAACTTTACTTCTAACAGTTAGTCATGCAGCATAACACATTGAAAATATGACCATGGTGTATCTTTATATTGGAATTTAGACCCCTGGCAAATTGAATATGTCTTCATCTAGAAATGATGCTCTCAGATAAGTGCAAAAAGTATTAGTATCTAATCTAATTGAAAATTTCTTAAGACTCGTAAACTTCTCTCTATTGACCCCATCCAGATGTTTGCATTGTTAACCTATGTTGCGCTGTTTCATTTTTCATCTTTCTTATTAATATTTCATGTTTTACATATGAACCTTGTCATACTGATACTTACGGGAAGGGTGAATCCCAAAGACTGAAAAGTACCACTAAACAAATACTCAACTATACTGAATAAATACATAAAACTCATTGGTCTCATTCGGACTACGGCAACCTTTATTCCAAAATAAGAAAATGAATAAAAGAGTCTCAACCTAGACTACATCCTTCCCCTCCCAAAATCTGACATGGTACCAAGCATAAAAAGAAAAAGAAAAAAATGATACCATCTTTGGGACATGCAATTCTTTTTTCCACAAATTAAAAAAGGTAGTTCATCTTTTTTTGCTATAATGAACTACCTTTAAAATGATAGCAAATCAAGTAAAAAAGTCTCTACCTCTGACAATTTTGTGTATCTGGTCATGAAATGAGATATAACTATTTTCTTCAATTGCTCATCACCAAGATCTATCAATGAAAGGGATTCTATTGCGGCAGCATCATCTTCTTCTGTTCCATAGGTTTTCGCTCTATTTGAAGCATCTGCTGCATAAAGCTTTACATCTTCCGCAAACTTCAGGTGAGGATCAACCTATCAAAAGAGTAACGCTGATGGTTACTATTTACAATGTTAAGAGTCACAGGATTCATACTAAAATCAATTGATTATAGATGGATAAAACTCAGGACTTTATTAGTACACCGGGAAGGCCTTAATCAACTAATGTGGGACTAAGTTCTCATTATACAGCAACAAATGCATTGAAAACTCCAAATACATTTCAAGTGCATGTACAGAAAGAAGAACAAAGCCAATAACATCAAATAACATGAGCAAAGTGTCACGACATTACTGTTTCATCTGTTAATGATGATTTTACTACTTTGACTAGCTCTTGAAGATTGCAAGCCCTAGCTGCAAATATAAGCATGTATGACGAAAGGGTAAACAGAGACCGCCTCTTGCATGGTTGCAGACCACCTGCAGAGTTCCACGTAAGAGAATAAGAATTAGAAGAAAGAAAAATCACAATTACAAATGAATGAAAAAATTGTAGTTTGCTAGGAGAATTATGTGCTCATAAGCTACTCCCCCAACCATCAATTGGATTATAGTGGAAAACCAAGGAATCTTAACATAATAAACGTACAAATGACCATGTCATAGTCACTAATGTTTTGAGCATCCCAACTAATATGCATCCTAAATACAAACATGGGGCGGAAATAAAGTTAGCAATTTATGAAGGTTTTCACATTAACATTTTTTAGATGTGCTTTGAAACCTCTTCTTAATCTAGCTAATTTATTTTGACATTTAGTTTCTTCTTTGGATTTTGTTGTATACTTTGATTATCATGTGCACTAAGGTATTTACATTTTTTAAATGCTGATATTAAATCTATATATTATACTCCATTCATCGCTTAATCTAAAGAACTATCCTAAAATAAAGATTCATTCTTCAAGTACCAATTTACCAAATTTGGTAAGGGAAAATGGAGAGAAAAAGTGTGTTTGTGAGGAATTCAAATTTTTTTAAAACTTTGTGTAAAAGTCAATGATCCTTAGAAAAAGGAATGGAGGAGTATATTTTTTATTAAAATAATTTTTTTATGTTATTGTTCTTAACAAGTAGTGCTTTTATTTTTTCACTAATATTTGATCAAGTAAACTAGACATTATATATAATAATCAAGAATGAAGCTGGAATTTGAGCAAGCTATTGGCCAAGTGAGCCAGTTTGACGCTAAGTTCAAGCTCCATATATTTAATTGAGGGCTCGAATCGAATAGTCATCAAGCTGAGCTAAAATTGCTTAGCGCGGGTTCGGCTCATGTACAAATCTAATATCAATATGCATACATTACTTTTTGCAAATATAATGCAGATTTATTTTTGCATACATCACTTAGATGAAGTCCCAGGGTGCATTGAAGTACCTTCTCTATCGAGGGAGAGGTTTCTGAGAGAGAAAGCCAACTGAAAGCATCGCACTAGGACCAAGTATCCAGAATTCTGCATAATAAAAATAAACCAAAACATGATCTTCTCAAGCAAGATGGGCAAAAAATCATATTTAAAACATTAAGGAAATAGATTGGTCAAGAACTATTGCAAGCCGAAAACGTTACTGCAATATAGAAGAAAAGATGACATTTCCATGTTAATTCTCTGGCTCTTGGATGTAATGGAATAAATCAAAATGGGTTGTTTCACTGCCTACGCTTCTTATTTATTGTGAAGTAGAAGATACTGTTTGCACTTCTCTTGGCTCTATTCAGAAACAACCTCCTTGTTACCACACGGGCAAGACTACGTGCTATCCAACCCCCTTACCACCAGACTCTTCACATGCATTGATACATGCTAATGTTGATGTAGAAAGAAAAGATGACCATCATAGGAACTAACTTTTAAGTACAGTACATTAATATTCACCTTTAGATCCAAAGAAGCAAGATTGAACAGGTTATAGAAGTTTATGCTTGATTTTGTTTCTTTCATATACAGTGCAAAAACTGACATTAGCCTCAACCACAAGAAATAAAGATATTCCTTGCGGGCTCAGGTCAAAATAGGTGGGCTATGGAAAGCAATTATGTTCAAGTATATGGCCACAAGAAGGAGCAAAGGCTTGTTCAGGCTTTATCAATGCCATAATAAAACACATAAGAATATGGAACTTATATGGATATCTTAGTTGAAGTAAATTGAATCACAGAGGTACACATAAAAAAATAGCCAATATGAAGATATAGTCCTAACCTTTGATCTAGTGAATAGCAAAGCAATGTTATATGTATGTGCCATTGCCTCAAAATTTGCTGGAGCATTGTCCATTGACATTGCTTGAACCCAGATACATGAGAGGAGAAGGCTTAATTGATGACTACTTAATCGCAGGGAAGTCAACTCCTGTTAACCACTGGTGTCAGAATTAATTGTTGCAAACAAATTTTTTAAAGCAGCACATAATATTTACTAAATTGAAAACAAATGTCATACTGTTTTTCTCTCGGATATTGAACCCTTAAAGCTACATGATTGACCATGAAATGGAGATCTAACGGGCCGATCGGTAATTTGATCCACAACTTGACTATCCTCCTCTGTCTCCGTTGGTTGACCTTTGTTTTCAAATTTCCCCGAAATGGGTGAACTTTTTAGCTTGCTCAACATCGACGAAGATCGCATAGACGGATGAAAGGGACTTCCATCTTTTAGTACCAAAGGATCCTTTGAAGATGGCATAACCACAGTAGAGAATATATGATGTGCCCCAACTCGAGTTTCATGGTCCGGGTGTGCCATTGCAAGAAGTAAATGGTGAAAAAGAGCATCCGGAAAAGCCTTTAATATTTGTAGACCACATAAACTGTTAGGGAACGATGATAAAAGACACAACAAACACGATAAATAGAAGTGACCATCACCTTATTGTGATATGAGACATTAGGAACTGAAGATATTAGCTGTACAGTTCGATAAATAGAGGAGATGGTAGCCCTAGCAGTATCAGGAACTGCTGCAATATTTTCCAGCACAACAGCTATCATATCCAAAATTGGTCCTACATCTGCAACCTGTTTAAATCAGGAACATACAATCAATAAGATGAATGTACCGATGAATCTGCATATATACCAGTGAAAGCAGTCACATACTCAGACTATTCCGCATCGCCTAGTTACTAAGTACTAACCTACCGTCTTTAGCTCATCAATTTCATATGCATTAGAAATGTTCTCAGAAATGTGTATCTCTTTATCCAGTAAGACGGAACTAAAAGCATTAATATACACTCAATTACAGAAAAGTTAACAATATTAATCATCCAGCTTATTGTTCTTTACTAAACTTTCACATTTACTAATGTAACAGAGTAGAACAAAGAAACAGTTCCTTCTTTTTAGAACTTCTAAGAAGATGAGTGACCCTTCCTTCTTAAGAGGCAAAAAGTAAGTTTGGAGTCTAAAAAGAGGAATTCGAAAAAGTGCAGCCACTATCAAGAGCTACTTCCTCTAGCAATTAAAAAAGAAGCCCCTAACCATATTGAAGTGCAAATTACAGACTCCAATTTTGGATGCAATGAACGAGCTAAGATCACCCATACAATGAGTTTTCAGTAATAAAAACCTTTCTTGCTAGTTGTAAGATGCAATTTTCGATTGCATGTTGAAGGCTAGAATTCCATTTGTCTAATTCATCATTAGGAGTGGATGCTTCAGCTGAGTATTGAATGTGTCTCCGTAAGTGTTTGATTAATTCAGATATTGCACCAATGATAGCAGTCGACTCCTGCTGCTTTGAATTTATGGCGAGTTCTGATGTCACATTCACAATGTTAAGATGGGTCTCTGGCATTTTGGCAACACTCTTATGATCCAAATGTTTGACTAACATAAGGAGTAAATGATGGGAACTTTCACCTGCCATGAAACATTATAAGGACGATATATGTAAAGAAGAAGATACAATAATGACATATAAGTGCACAACTAGGGAAAGACTCGAACAAGCTCCTGTGTATTACCAGATTCCTCCAGCACCAACTGCAATTGTGCCAACACAGTAGCAGCAAGTCCCTTTTCAGGGGCCCAAAAGTTTTCAGAATCGAAAATGTTGAGAAGGGGTTCAACTACACGTCGCACAGTTGTTGCATCTTTTGCAAGTAGAGCAATATTGCGCAAACAAACCCTGGACCAAAACGATGGACTTTTTGACGTCTCTCTGTGTAGATTACAGCAAAAGATGTGAGGACCCAACTAACAATCTAAACGCATAAATCAAACTGCAAGGTCAAGATCATCGCAACTCTTACACTGCTGATGTCAACCGTATTTCTGTATCGACGAGCTTGAGAGATGGAACCTTCTTGCTCATATCAGGGAAAGATGAATCGTCGCCTCCAGCTTCAATCACTCCATTCGTCCACTGATATGTACTTTGGTCTCCTTTAGTTTCGCTTTTCATATTTTCTGAATTTATTGGATCCATGTAATTCTCCAAAGTCACTGTTATAATCTAAATCCAGGGGGACCAAATTAATTTTTTTAAGTAATGTTAGTTGTGACAGATAATGATTTAGCAGTCTCCAGCATCTAACTTTTCAAGAACTTTAAGCATTTCTCAAGTTCATTATGTAGAAAGGAAGGAAAAGTCTTACATGATCAAAGTCCATTGACATATGAGTGTGCTCCCCCATAAAGTGTACCTAAATGTGAAACAGTTTCACAACAACATCATATCGAGCAGGAATGAAAAGCGAAGTAATCGAACAAAATGTGAAAGCATAGGTAGCCAGCATAATAGAGCAAATAAGGTGAAAGTTGAATACTCTAATACACAAGAAGCACAAGCACCTTCGGCAATTCAACTTTAGAAGAGTCCCACCATCTCATTTGTTGTGCCAATTCTTAACACATTAATGAGAACATGACAGGTGTCGTGATTTACATTTTATAGCCTTTAACCTTAGTCACATGGTACGGAATATGGTTCGGTACGGAATTGGTTAGTGTAGATAAATCCGGTACAGTGGAGTATTAAATATAATACTAGTGAGTATTAGTTTAAAACTTATTGAATAAAATCAGCATAATCTTCTAAATTAGTTCCCCTCCATCCCTTTATTTAAGACACCTTTACTTTTGCACAGCGTTTACGGAAAGTTCAAACACATCTCAAAAAATTTAAGTTTTCCTCCATGTTTCTCACTTAATTTGGTAAAATGGGAACCAAAAAAGCGATTCTCTTTCGGGGAAATGGTTCTAAAATTTAGGGATGGAGGGTGTATAATCTTCTAAATTAATATAATACTCCGCATTATGTGAAAAAGGTGAAGTAATAAATTTAGGAATAAAGAAGTTTATGTAAGGCTAAAAAGAGGACAAATGAAATTAAAAAAGTGACCCCAACCCACCAAAAATTCAACCCAGAACAAAAATCTAAAACTCTAATCTCCCGATTTCCCTCTTTTATTCCTCCCTTCTCCCTCTTTTTTGCTTTTGTTCTTCCCTTTCCCCCTCCCTTCCATATTAGCCACCGCCATTCCTGAAACTCCACCGTAACAAATTCTACCACCAAGATGATATGGTAAGTTTTACTTTTGTTTTTTAAGATTTCAATCTTCTAGAGATTGATTTGCTCCGGAACGGGGACAATGGCCTAATTACGACCGAACCGAACTCAGATTTGGTATCTGTACGTAACCGGAGTTCGAGAGCTATTCTGCCTAATTATGTGACCTTGCTTTTGACATGTGTCTCCGTGTCAAGAATGGAGACTGGGGGGGTGCACATGTGATCTCATCTTGTTCAACTTAATCTTTTCTGAACTTGTCACAGATAAGAAGATTTATCCAATAAAACAATTCCGTTCACTCCAAACAGAAAGCAACTTTTTAGGTCAAATCAGTGACTAACAATTTGTTTGCATAAACCCCTGTTAACATCAAGAGAAATAACTTGGAAGGAGATGTAAGGTAAATGTTCCCAACAAGTGAAAATTATTAAATCAAGGCAACTAATACTTGGATCTACGAAAGTGGGCCGAAGCATAAAATGAAAGGGTTTTGTAAGTGTACCAAGACAGCCAGTGTTTGCATTCCTGCAGACCTTAAGCGCAGTGCTCTTTCATCATCTCCAACTTCTTGGGCGAGACGACACAACTTAGGAATGAGGCCTTCTAAGTTGAACATATATGTACCGTCTATCTGTTTGATAAAGATAAGTGTAACTTGATTACTAAGCATGAAGATCGCATTTAAAATACTAATGGCATGGACCTTCTTGAGGAAATGCTACTTCAAATTGTTTTCACATACCTGGCAACTTATAAAATCAACAAGAGTATTGCAGCCTAAGATCTGCATTTCATCATCCTGTGTCTGATCTAAGAGCGTACAGACAATACCCAAAAGACTAGAAGCAAAAAGGGGCCTGCATACAATTGAACTCCAATCAGGACCAATTTCCATGAGTTTGGTGTAGAAGAAAGAAGAAGAGTATACAAAGATAATTTTTTTTTATGAGGAAAACTCAACTAAAAGGTAGTTACAAAATTAACATAGTTCAGAAAAGAAAGACTACATTGATTTTATAAACATAGTTCAGTCATCATCTGCAGAGATATTGCTTCTAAGAAGTTACAACCATAGACAATGACACTTTTAGTGGTTAAACGAGCGACAACATATGTTGTCCTTGAGTTTTACGAAAACATGCCCTGATGCCTCTAAAGAGATTTCAGCCTAAACAGGGTTTTAACTCTTAAAAAGACTAAATCAAGTACTCCACAATCCACAAAGAGAACAATCCATCTTCAGCATTTAGGAGCTAGAACAACCTTTGCAGTATATGTAAACAAGTCATTTTTCTTGATCGGTGATGGTGATAAAGGTTGTATTTAGCCAATTAAAGCCCCTATTACTATATAGATTAAAAATCAAAATAAAGTTAATAGCATTCAATATTGTACTTAAGAGAGTTACGTCCCATATGCTAATAGCAAAGATGTTTCTTCAGCATGTAAAGAGTCAAAAATAGCTTCATATGCTAAACGGTTATTCAGCAAACCATGGTTGTGAATCTCCTACGCACTTGGTGACAAACTTCAAAGGTCTCTCACCTTCAATAAGCCCTAACAACAAAATAAAACTCAACTAGAAAAAGGACGAAGAATGACATATCTAGCATTTAATCAAAACCAAAGGAGTGTGACAACTATTATAAGTTTCAACAAGCCATAACAATAGAATGCAATCTGACTTTTAAATATACAAGTAAGATTTTAAATAGTCTAGTCACATGAGCCCATAAGTGCTGCAAAGAGGAAAATGAGTACAGACTGATATTGTCAAACTTACAGCTGGTCTTTGCATGAAGTAAGCAGTTTCCTGTAGACAAGCAAAACAGGTTTAACAGAGCCAATATTACCATTGCGCAAATCCTTGTAACACCTTTGCTCCAAGTACTCGGTAATCTGAGATTCAATAGAGTATTAGCAGCAGCCGCAGACAAATAAAAATAAAAATATCTGTCTCTACAAAACGGATACACAAAAACTTGTCTAACAGATTACAACTACATTGATAACTACTTCAAAAAAAGGACAGGAACAGAACATATATGACCCTGTTAACAAGCTGGGGGATTGTCATCATTTCGTTCATATTCTACCCATCAGTGGGTAATGAAATTATGATAAATACTTAATCTGTAGTTTTGCACATCAATTGTAGGTCAGGGTTGTAAAAAAACATAGCAAGAAGCCAAAAGGTGAAATAATATCAGGAGGTCCACCCCGTTCAATAATCTGTATCTCAAGAAGAACATATCAAAAGAAAATAAGTGAACTCCCAATGATAATGACGCAACAAGGGTACATTTCTCCTTTGGTACAAAAATAGTTTGGGGGAGATAAGAATTGCAACATAATATTTCCAAAGCAATATTTTGGTACGCTAACTTGTTTGCACTTGATTTATATGTTCCCTTACGAATCACAACATGTATTTCATCATAAAACATTATTGCACAAAGTCTCTACTCTCTCAGATCTAATGTGTTCCACAAATCTAGTTTAGTAGAAACTCCTTTTGACCCATTCACCAACACCCTGTCAGCTGTAAATTAATTAAACCAGGGTTTGTCATCCTGAATGTCATGTCATCTCCTACATTACTAGTACAAACAGATATGGCTCAATATTGATCTGTGGTGGAGATTAATTTTGGTTGGAAGACCTCACTCTTACCTATAATCTGTATACATGACACAACCCTTTCATGCAAGCAACATAAAAAATTGTTTTACATACTCCCATAAATAATTGCCTTATAATCATCATAAGGCCCAAGGCATGAACTCGTCAAGGAACAAATTAAGCAACCAGTAAGACGACCCAACAATTTGGTCCCTACACCTACAACCAGAAAAGGCTTCAAGACGACACTACGACAAGGTTGCGTGTTCCTTTTTGCATCTTTACAACCATGAACAGATAGTCAGAAATGTTCAGAATATAAGAGTCCCTTATAATATATTATTGTCAAAAATAAAGAGCTCATGTAAAAATTTAAAATTTCTAGAGTATAACTCACAAACATAGTAAAAGTTCTAGATAATTCTAAACGAACAGATATCTCGTACATACTTTAGGTATTCGCAGAGGATTTCTTGAAGCATATTCACAAAGCTTTCCTATCTTCCGATCATTTGGCTCAGCATCCTGAAAAGTACGATTGCAGCAAACTATGACAAAAGAAAATGATGGAAGTAACTCAAGAAGCTTACATCTCTTTACCCAATAAGTATATCACCAATACTAGTTTAAACCCCAAGTTAGCTTAGGATAGTAGATAGATATGTAACAAAGACGTACCAAAAGCAGAATCAAGACTAATTTATGAATCAAGATTACTTTACCGAGCACATAATTCAGCAGAATGACTTTGTATCATATGATGATTAGCAACATTTTCACCTGATTTCGGGGAAATATTTCTGCAAGGAGCTTCTTGTATCTCTTAACAGGCTGTCTTGATCTTGCACGCAGTGACGGACAACAAATACACACGTTTCCACATGCTGGAATAACCTTCCTTGACATATAACCCATATTTTTCACAATTTGCCTTCCTCCACTCTTCCCGTTCAGATCATGAACAAAATTTACACTAATAAGCCATAATTCATAACAATCTAAAATAACACTAAACTCACTAACCCATACACTAATGAACTCAAACTCGAGCATGAATTTTCAATCGACCAAACATCACTGATACACAGATACTTTATTTTCACGACACCAAAGAAGATCAAATCTTTTTATGAATCAAATGTAGTATGATACTCTACAATAAATGCAACGGAAATATCAACAGTATTGAATTACGAGTACAATGATAGAAAACCGACATCCCATAAGGACTTGAGCTAACAATTCGACAAAAACCCAAAATTCTTTTGATCATAACTACGCAAAATGTTCAACTATTAGCTCCAAAACTCCACAAGCAAAACCAGACACATAAAAATAACATGTTCTTTCATAAAAACAGCTGTTGACTAAATTGATCAAATGGGCATAGCAGACTAACTTCAAAATCTCCAAAAAAAATAGTCTTTTCTACATTAAAATACAAATGCAGCAAACTAAAAACCAAAAATTCATTAATAAGTAATTCCTTACCCGACAATGAAAATATACAAAACAGAAGGTTACCCACCCCCCTCTACAGATCTCGATCCTCTCCCGCAAGCAAGATGATGAATAAACTTGAAAAAAAAAATGAGCTAATTTTTTCTGCAAAAGATATCAAAATTGATAGCATTAAATAATAATAATTAAATATTTATATGAAAATTAAATTAAAAAATTAAGAGAGTATTTACCTAATTATTATGATAGATAAGCAGGAGAGGCAGAAGGTTCTTCACTTCTCCCCCTGGAGATTTTTCATTGTATTTTGATCATAATATTACAAAATTATTTTATTATTTATTTAATTGGTAATAATTTGTTTTTAATTTGAGGTGCACAGCTGTTATGTGAGGCTCCAGACATGGACGGCATAAAGGTGGATCAAGCTAACGGGCAAGTGAACTAGTCAATAACAATAATTGTGCCTCATAAATGTCACTAAACATTTCATTTGGTAAGATGTGAGTTCTCGTGTTGAACACGTGGTCTTGGCTTAGTGGTTATCGACTCGATTTTCATAACTTTTTATTTGGTATGATATCGTTTGATTGAAAAAAAGGTTTTTTGTTGAGGCATATTGTAAATCGAGGAATATACATATACCTAGTAGCAGTCTTGGAAGGAAGATAATCAACGCGATACTAAATTATAAGCAATTCCATAATATTTCAAGAAAGTATTAACTCCACACATATTCAAACTCAAGATATTGGGGTGTCTATATTCCAATTACCTTAGCACTAGGTTATGCCCCAGTGGTTCATTAAACATTTCATAATACTAGTTATAGGTGAAGTGGTGCACAAAGAACTTGTGCAAATAACTTATTACCGTAATAATAATATTATTAAAGCATTATTAATTTAATAATATCCTCATTATGTTGGTCATTAGTAGGATATTTATGTTGCAAATCCGTTACGAACGTTACAACCGTTACATAATCATTAGCTTTGATAGATGGTTAATATAACAATTATTTTAAGATGAATAACGTCCTTTCTCTACCTATAAATAGATTCCTTTCTCCATTAAAAAGATTCAATAAAAAAAACTAAAGCAATAACACATAAAGAAGTTTATAGGTCAAGAGAAAGTGAGTCTTCTCCATTCATTAAGACAAGTTACCGGCATCACTTTCGGTCCAAACCGACTCATGTCAATTACGTCTTAAGTCTAAAGGTGTGTCAATTACATTTTATTATACATATATGTGATAATAATGTAATTTAAGATTTTGAAAATTATGTCATATTTTAATTATTTAACAATTACTATATAGTAAGATAGTTTCATGCACGCCAATTATGGATATTAGTTTAAATTATATTATTTATTTATTTGCACGTTAAAAAATGCAAACATTATAAACATTTTGATCACTGTAAATATTAGGATGATTGAATGAGGTAGTTTTTGTGAGTAGCGGTAGTGTTGGAAAAGAGTCAGGTCGGGTACTCTAATACCCGACCCGACTCGATAAGATAATGAGGCAAGTAGTACTCGACGCGATAAGGTACCGAGCTCGATGTTAGTACTCGACTCGATAAGATAACGAGTCGGGTACTACTCGACTTATTAAAATAATTACCCGACTTGAATTGATAATTACTTGACTCGTTAAGGTAAAAAGAAAAAAACTTATCTTGTTAACCCAAAAAAAATATACAGAACAAGTGTTTTGACTTCAACAAACAAATGTACTTTGTAAAGTAGTGTATTAGAGATCTACAGTTTAAGTGTGCGTTTGAATTAGATCTATCAAAAACACTTTATGAATTATGTAATCGTCTTCCTATGTTTCAAAAAAAAAACACAAGTAAAATATACATTGGTATATTAGAATACTAATAAATTAAGTGAACCTTAATTATTTCAAATATTTATAATAAAATGCACAAACTTTTATTATAGATAATTATTTGAACATATATATTGAACTTATTAATTTATTTAATAATTTATGAACGGATCGGGTATTTGTCGAGCGAGTCCGGTATTTCAAACGAGCACAACCTTCTGCTCGTACCCTACTCGTTAGCAATCGAGCGGTCTATCGCGTCAAGTACTCGAGTCGGGTGCTCGAGTGGGTAACGGGTTACCCGACTCGTTTTCAGCACTAAGTAGCGGTAATTAAAACGTTGAGTGGTACAAAAATTTTAATTTTTTTTTTATCCTTTTTGGAATAATGAGTGAGGGTAATTTATTTTCTTTTGTATATAAATCCTTAATTGAAAAATTATAAATTACCTATGGATTTTTTGGTCTTAGACATTTACACTATAGTAGTACTTAATTTAGACATTTACATTATATTTGGGATATGGAGAATCTGATGTTTCATGTTCTCCTATAATTAAGGAGGATAACTAATTACTTTATTTTTACTTTTAAAATATTACTTTATATAGAAATATTATTTTCACATTAAATTTAAGTTTAGTTAAGATGAATTAAATAGAATTACATAGAAATATTGTGTTGATGCATACCTTTTTGTATATTTTACAACTCACAAATATCATAAAGATATATTTAGCTTTATTTTTTGAAAATGGATTTGCAAAGATCATATATAATATTGCACATTTATGCATATGCATTATACTATTACATAGAACTGTTATATTCATTAATTAGTCAAAAAGCATATATTGTAAATACGATAAATGAATTTGCACATGCTAGATAGTGCATAAACATCTAATATCTATAATTAGAGACTGCATCCTACACTCATCGAGTACGCACAGGTTAAAAACTCTAGTGAGCATAATACTTTGCAAACTACAACAATCAAGTAAACCACACTAAAAATCTAGGGGAAGTCGAACTCATGACTTTTTCATCACAAAAACATCGTGGTTTGTAGCCACGTACTCTAATCCTCTAAGTTACGGGGCCACCCATCTCCATTAGATTTGTCATAGGGAGTACGAGAGATTTGGTAATATACCACTGTCAATGTGTCTAATTTGACTGGGTGAACAAAATCTGTTCTATTTGCAGAATACGCTTTTGACATGGGAAATGACTATTATATCCTTAATGAATAAATTATAGCATCAGACAAGTTTTATGTGTGTTAAAATGACTATTATACTCTTAATGAAAATGGACATTAAATCAATTTTAATCGATTATATCTATCATTATATCTATCATAATTCCGTTAATTGATTATAATCTACAATGAACTCAGACTTATCACGATGTATAGAGTTCAAAAACAACAATTGTTATATGTTTTATAATCGTCATTAATTAGCATAAATAATTAGATATAAATCGAATATAAATAATAGAAATTGTTTTATACTCCCAAAAAAGAGTACAAATGAAAAAATCAACAAGTCAAATTAACAGTCAACTCAACGCAATGACTAATTGACTAATATGGTAGAATAACACATTTTCAATGTCATTTCTTCAAAATCTCATCATGTGAATACATTTATTTTTAAAACTAGGAAAACACATGTTATTTATCTTAACCTTCATTTCCCTAGTCTTAATAATAATTCTATTCAACAAACAACTCCAAGAATATATTACGAGCTTGAAATGATTCAATAGTTTAGTAATATATGAGCAAATTTCTAATTAGAAAGCCTTGAATTCAATTCTGGTTGAAAACAATTTATCCCATATTTCATGGTAATTATACAATACTCTCTCTGTTTCACAATACTTGATTGTTTAGAAAAAATTTATTTTTTCATAATAGTTGATTGTTTACGAAATTCAATGTACTTTTGTGCTCCTACTTTCCTTTTTTATCATTGCTTTAGAGGTTACTTTTCATTTTGAGAGTATTTTGGGTATTTAGTATGTATTCATACTTTCATCGCTATTTAAAAAAAAGAGAAAACACAATTCGAGCCCCTTTTCGGAACTACTTTGTATAACCACTAGATTTATTTCACAGGATTGAAAGCCACCTCTAATAAGGCCTCGAGGATTTACAATATGTCAAAAAGATGAGCATATGGCCTACTTGCCAATCACAATTCAACTCCAACATGATAATTGCTTGTACTTTTGTAACAGGACACTCATAATTCTAATTATCAAATGTGCAATGAGTAGACTTCGAATTGAGCATAGACAAGCCTAATCTCGACTAAAAAAGTATTTGTAGGTATAATCGAACTCAGTATAATGGTAGTTTATGCAATGGCTACAATTAGTTATATTATTTGAATAAATAAACCCACTAACTACTAACTATTCGAATGGACAGTTTGTTTTGTTCTAAACCTAACACTGATCACGAGTTATAGTTACAACTGAATCCAGAATGCGAAAATAGTCAAAAAACAGTGCAGATTCCTTTCCCTCCAAACCATCACGGCTCACCCTATTGCTCCCTGCGAGATTGTTGCAAGGGCTTCCTCCAATGACCAAATGGAAACCACCAATCGAGCCCATAATTTCACGCAATTTTCCCCCAGTCATACTTCGAACATCATCGAAATCCATGAGATGCCCCTTTTGATTGGTTTGTTCCCACCAGGACCTCACGATGTCTCTGTTGACCTCAGACTTCTCAACAGAAACAACATTCCTCAAAGGAATACCAAGCCTGTGGAGAGCAACTTCTGCACCTCCAATCCCAGAGAAAAGAGATAAAACATTGATGCCCTGGGGAAAAATGGCCTTCAACACCGACAGATGGTAAGCCACAGTATCGACCTGTAATTCAAAGTAGTATTAATTAGCATGAGAGACATGTCAATATATGAACAGGCAAAGAAAATGCAAAATACATTTAAGGGTTTTGTTCCATTCAATTTAAACTCATAATACAAACAAAACCACCTTATGATACTAAACTTGAACTTCATAGTCAGTATAGCAAAGGAGAAAGAAAAAGAACTCTATGATTTATATAGCAGTAAGATCAATGCTTCTCATATTCCATTTCTTCTTAGTTATTCCTCTTCCTTCCTTCGTTTATAAGAAATATTTATATATGTATAGTCAAAGCAAATGCAATTTTGTTTCAGGGTTTCGTTCCATCTAACTATGTCTCATCATTAATAACAAAAACCACCTTCCCATACTACATTTAAGCTTCATAGTCGGTAGAGTAAATGAAAAAGGCAGAATAACTCCATGATTTAGAGGGTAGTCGACTTAATAAATGCTTAATGTTTCCAGTTTCGTCGTGTTTCTCTTCCTTCCGTCCTTAATATCAATATGTTAATTTCTTCCCTCCACTTTCTTTCACCCTCCTCGCTTTCCCTCTCCCCCTCTCCCTTTCAAATAATCCACTGTGTCACCATATATATTTTCTATGTAACTAAAAAACCTTATTAGCAACACAGTAAAAGTTTCTTATCATGAACATGTTTAACTCTACAGTGAACATCAAAGAGACTTCTTTAGATTCATTCATGTTAAACAGTGTGGCTTTCTTATCATGGACATGTTTATCTCCATGATGAAGAAAATAAGAAGAGACCGAAACAGAAAAACGAATAACAACAGACAACTAGAATATGTAAACAGTGCTGCTGGAGAAATCAAGAATAGTTGAGCTCGCGTCACATTCCTGCAACTAGGTTTTGTGTTTCAGGCATCGCATCAGGAAAAGTAAGAAATATTCTTAAGTTACCACTTCCAAAAATTTACAGAATATGGCTGCCTAGAAAATAGATGAAACTATACGTGAAGGAACTCACAAGAGACATACCTGAAAAGAATTGCCAAGCGACTTATATCGATCAGTCCTACTGATGCCACCTCCTCGGGTATGATTTTTTGGAAACCCTAATAACAACTCCACTTCATCAGGTTCCAAGGGAGCAGTTTTGTTCTTGCCAACCCAAACCAAGTTCCACTTCTTGCATTGCTCTAGAACATATTTTACAACAGTCTCTGGAGGCTCATCCTCATATTCCTCAATAGCTCTTCGAATTCTGTTAGTTAACTGTGCACTTGCTATGGCAGTTTGCAAACAATTCATTTTCGTCCTTGGGTCCCATGCAGGCCACCATCTCTTCGTCATCGGGAGGGCCTCATGTATGGTACGGGGGGGAAGAGGAACAAGAGGAAACCTATTTTCAATAGGCAAATTATGGACATAAGCCCTCTTCCTAGCAGCAGCACAGAAATACTTAGAATCTACAAACTCTGGCTCTATATCATAGAGAAACCTCTTGATTTTATCCCAAACCCCTTTGGGTGCTAGGGCTACATTCTCATAGTAGAAGTAAGGTGGACCAACAGCTTGTTCCGGGAGGGACCTATAAAGAACAGGGGCAGGTGCATCTTCGGGCATCAGTTCCTCCGGTATGCCGAAACCAACCATAGGTTTAGGAATACGAAGTGGTTCATCAATCTCCTTCTTTATCTCATTTAACTCAGAACGATGAAGTTTCCTCTTCTTCAGTCGACCATTTGCATAGTATGCATCCCTTGGTTTTGGCTGTAAATAAACAATTAGATTTTGATCAAGGGATTCAGAAAACTTACATATAACTCTAGGAAACCAACCAGTGGATTTCCACATATTCGGTTGCACACTTGCAATTGCTTCCGTAGAACAGTAATTACGTACAACGAGCAACATACCTTAGTTTCAGTAACCTCCTCCACCCAATATGCATCATCAGCCCTGGCCACTTGAGCTGCCATTATAAAATCTGTCAACACTTCAATTTTGGCTTCTGGGCCTACACCAATGACAAAAAAAATATGATTTAATAATCAATAGTGTACAAAATTACACATCATATGTCTCACTGGTTTTTAAGTGGGTTTACCAGTCATGATAAGATAGAGGATTTCAAAAGCATATGCAGCAGGTTATAAATTATTGAATGTTGGCAATAACGATGAGCAAAATATAGTCAACATAACATGTTAATCTACTGATGAGCCTTTGGTTACTCCATGAAAAAAAATGACGAATGAGTAGTATGTAGACCACATTGATGAAGGATAGTTATCAATTAATAGTGCCCAAAATCCAACAATAGCCAAGCTAGTAAATTAATAATGTGCTAGATGCTCAAAATCTAAAATCATCTACAAACAGCTGCCACTAAATAATAGCAATAAACCGAAGTGCGAGCAACTAAAGCTCAAACATTTGAAGGACTAATGAGATCATAATTACTTTGCTTAAAGATTAATATAAAATGCCCATGATTTGTATATAGACCACATTGACAAAGGATGGTTTCAATTGATAGTGCTCAAAAGCAGCAAAGATGTTAGTTAAATAATAATGGCTTTTTTTCATCTAGGCACCTGAACTTTTAGTATCATTTCAAATAGCCCCCTCAACTATCCAACATTTCAAAGGCATCTAGATTGTATCTTTGGCACCTGAGCTTTTCAAAAATCAGGTTTTTAAACTTTTTCAGCACAAAAATAATTTTAGCAGGGGTTTTATTGTAAAACAACATTCATTAACTAACCCAATATAATAAATTAACCACACCTCACTTTCTAACCCAATCTATTAAATATCCTATTTCAAACTTGTCAACTTTCCATTATCGTTCACATACCCTCTTCAACTACCCAAACTCTTCACAACAACTTCCAAAATTAATGACACCAAAAAGAAGAAAAACGTCACAAAGGAGAAACACAAGAAAAGATTGTTTCTAAATTGGGCAAGTACAAAGTTTCAAGATTGAGAAGACGAGCGTTTCCCAAAGTTGAAGAAACCACGAATATCAATACAATGAAGCAAAGATTAAACTAAAAAAAGTTAATTGTGTTATGTTTATATCCAAGAGATTTTATATTCTGTCTTTCCATTTGATACTCAAATGTATTTTGGCATGGTTGTCATTTTTCCAGTGGTATTGAATTCTAAACCCCTTTCTGAAAGATTGAAAACAACATTCTGGATTTTGTCTGTCTTGATGTTCATATTGTTAATGTTAACAGTGAAGGTGAATAACTAATAAAGAGAGTAGATTATAAGGTGAAACAAAAGTTGGTTGGGAGAACATTAGCCACAAAGCTCTGATCCAATTGACTTTATCAAATTTAATATGATTTCTGCTCTTTGTTCATGGTTAAATTGACATAACATGTATATCGTTTTCTCCACCTACAAATACGATTTTAATATTGGGAAGTATGTGGAACATAGTCAAGTAATGGGAAAATGTCGACGGCTGGTGAGATTTTTGAGAATGACAACTGAACTTTTATGATTTTCCCCTCCAAAAAACAAATATTTTTAATATGACTAACTAACCCTTAGGTTAAGGACTATGCAGAAGTCAAATGCAAGTCAAATAGTTCAAAAATTTGATTTGAAAAGTTAGGTGCCTATTTGAAATGTTAGAGAGTTTAGATGCTATTTGAAATGATTTTGAAAGTTCAGATGCCTAGATGAAAAAAATCCAATAATAATATAGGCTAATTTCAATTTTTTTATAACCCTTTATAAGCCAGCTAACTCATCTCCAAGTATTCCTTAATTATTTCTCCACAAAGAGGAGTTCCTCTAATCATATGCTCCACAATAGCAAATAGAAAATGATGAGCAACTAATTCCCCTTAACCGTCAGAATTAAAAGTACAAATTAAGCCAACTTAAGGAAACAACACATACACCAAATTGACGAGACTTAGCATATAGCAGAACACTATTAACTCATTCTGGAGGACGATATATCTAACGGCAAATTATTTATCACTGGAATAAACATGCAACACCCTAGGGACCAAGCATTAATCATTACAGCTTTTATTAAGACTATTCTCATCTCTTCATAAAGTTTCTAAAATAACCAGACCAATATATGAGTGAAATACAAGAAACTCAATAGAGCTACTTCAAGGAAAGAGACAATCAAGATCAGAACTCAACAGCTATAATGTTAGATGAAACGTAGGGGTAGTACAATTACAAGTATTCTAATGACGGTTACATATATTAGCACGACTGTTACTGCTATTGCCAAGGCAATGTCATAAATAAAAAGTTGTGCCACACAATATTATCTCCCAAGTCAATTCCATAGCAGAACTGGAGCCAAATTCAATTGGATAAATATGAACATAAATGTAGTAGAAAGAACATATTGTTAAAACTATGTATAGCAGATGAACATAAGAGATTCCATATAACCCAAACATATGAATGTTTATACAGTAGCAAAAGATTCTTTAATTATCATACGATTTCTCAAAGTAACATGCCGGCATCGCAGAGAAGATATTTTAATGAATTAATGGAACCATTTGATCACGCAAGTTCGAAAAGGTATCCCACTTGATACTTCCATCAAGTTGGCTGTTACATTTGACTTCTTTTTTACAAACTGGTAAGGGCAAAATTATCAAAATCTAACTATGACGATTTTTAATTTTTAGGAGTAATGAGCGCTCCTTTTTTTGCTTTATTTATTTATTTTTGTTTCTCATTTTCTTCAAGTGTATTATTTCAAATTTATTACAATACGTCCAAACATAAATATTTATCCCAAATCTTTTGTTAAAACCGAAAAAATTACCTCAAAAATTAGTTTTGGACAATTTATCTGTCAATTTGTCAAAAAAAAAATCAAACTTAAAGGGCCAACTTAACAAAAATACCAAGTGGGATGCTTTCTGAAACATGTGTGATTGAAAAGGTCATTTTAAAACTAGTATGATAATGGTGAACGCTCTACAGCATGTATGATCGAACTTGCCATTAACCCTATTTCAATTAGTAGCTAGAGAGAGAAGACACTCGATTAGAATAAAACAAATACTAACCCCATCAAATATCAGATAATAATACAAATTAATTAATAAAAATAATTTACCTATTACATCTTCACACCAGTGATCAAGTATGAAAGAAGCTAAGTTAACTATACTCACCACATCTTTCCACAGCTACCGAAATCTCTTCCTTTGTGTAGCCCATTTTGCACAGAGCTGATGAGATACTATTCTCAGGTTCAGGTGGTCTATATTCCTGTAAATATCAATATGTTAGTTGTTACAAATGGACTCCACAAATTTGGTGAAATGAATCAAACGAAAGGCTTCCCTTTGCAATTATACTGTTGACTCAAGTGGAACTACCCTATATTTAACAAATATTTATGGTCTAGTAGAATATCACAATCCATATATATTTCACGTAGAAATAGTCAAACATAGTAAATTGAGTTCAGTTGGTTGCCCAATTTTTCAGCTATGAATTGCCACGCTTCGAAAAAAGGTCAACATAAACTCCAGATAGCATGAGCAACATTCTAAAATGCATCAGAATTAGTACTGTTGTCTTAACTTTTAATACACTTGAAAAGTATGACTATAGCTCGACACCAGAATAATGGTTCCAGTACTTTCAGTCATATTGAACAGTATAATACCTCTTCTTCAGACAAATTATCGGAGTCGGAAGCAAAATCAGCAAGGAATCCTTCGTCACAGTCTGAAGAATTCTGATCTGAATTGGCACGCTGCAGCTGCTGAGGAGAGCTATTGAGAGCCTGTAAAATTAACGGTAAACACTCGATATCTACACTATATTTAATTGGGGAAGGGGGGAATTAGTTATTTTTTTAATGAAGCCCCATGATCATTTTTAACGAATAAGCAAGTGACACATGTTTAAATTGCATACTAACTACTAACTTCCATTTAGTTTATCTTTTTTGAAAATTTGCAAAGGTATATTATTGTTTTATACATTAAAATATTAAGCATAGTTAAGATGAATAAAATAGTTACATATATATAATTATATATTTATTCAATGATTTTTATCATGCATAAATTTTGAATTTCACAAGAAATATTTTAACATAATATATCCATGTAAAAGTTAATGTAACAACATATATTTTAAATATGAGAAACGACCTCGCACAGGTTGAATTGTGCACAAACACCTAGTTGTATTTAAGTTGAGATCTAGATTTAATATTGCCATTCACAGATAACTTAATGACTAAACACATTGCAGATTTTCTATTTATTTATTTCCTTTGATTAGAATATCTGTATTTACATAGAATAATATATGAATATCATAGCAGATTCCTAATATTCTGACCAAACACAACCAACTAACCCGATACGTTGACCCAACTAACCCGATACGTTGACCCAACTAACCCATATTTGCGGGTTGGGACGGGTCAGATTATTTTTGCACACCCTAAACATAACCAACTCATCCATTAAAAACATTAGCAAAATTGACTAGAAATTAGTTATATTTGAAATCAACATACCGTTTTTTGAGACATTAAAAATTTAAAACACAAGATTTGATATATCAAAAAAGTTCATTCTTAGAAAAACACATTGCAAGATTCCACATACCGTTTTTTGAGACATTGAAACACACGATTTGCTTCCCTAACAATCTTACTGCCACTTTTCATGATACATACATTTCAAAGTGCATTTGTGACCATAGGATATCTTTACATGATATATACATTTCAAAATGCATTTGTGACCATAAGATATCAATAAATAACAACTAAATGGAACCTGAATTTTTTTTATAAAGCCAAGAACAGAAGATAGAAACTAAAGAGCAAAAATCATATTGACGAGCAGTAACCATAACAATAAGAAGAATATCCTCTCAGTAGTATCACTGGTGCTGCCAATACAGCAGGATGAATTGCACTCTTTCTCGACAGGGTAAAGCATCAACTTTAGCGAAACAATGGTGGGCAAACTATTTTATATGTAAGATAAAGAAGGTGTCACTCACAGAGTATGTAAGTATCCTTTCCAGTATGGAATCTTCGTTATCGTCTTCTGCAATATTAATAAATGGTTACTGAAATGCTACTATTATTCATCATGGCACTTGTAAACTCATTTGCTTTTTAACTTAAAGTCACAATTACCGTTGTCCTTTATTGCTTTCTGCACCAACTCCACTGCAAATCCCATGGATGTAAAATGGGAAATCAAGCTTCCATTTGATGAACTTGGCTTTAAGGAATGATAATCCATTAATATATGTAAGACAGCATATCCGTAATGATACACACATAAAATACAGAATATGGGAGCAAAGTACAGGCGAAATTGATCTTTGGCAAACAGATAGCACTAATTCAAAATTCAAATCAGAAAATCATGCGATCACATCAGACATTGATTAATATTGTGCCATTGTTCTTCTCAGGGGTCAACCACTCTTTATAGATTATAGATCATACAGTAAGAAACGAATATAAATACGTTGATCTGATGTATAAGATATTCTATATGATGAATATCTGAGCTTTACACAAACAATTAGAGTGTCTTGACAGTAGGAAAAAAGGCATCTCCATAGCTGTTGGCAGCACTACCACAAATAAGAACTGTTCAACATAAAAAGGCATATGCGATATACCTCTCCATTAAGAAGGTTCCCAATAGGAGGTTCTTGGGTAGGATCTGGAAATGTAGACATTCCCTCTACTTCTAGGTCATCATCGGTGTTCCAGTCCAAGTCATCACTATCTGCCTGAAGATCAAAGAAATAATATTAGCATATGCCAAGTAGTATATCCAAATTATGGCAGATTCTACTTTATCCACATAAAATCGGGAAGCAAAATATTACCATTAGATTTAATCTGAAGGTTTATATGCTGAATGTTCCAACCCTGCATAATAGACAAATGACAGCGCAGGAATTAAATCGCCAGATAGGCCAAGTGACTCCAGGTACTGGCCAACGTACACAGTGAAGGCCCTGAGTGCAAACATGCCTATAGAAACAAAGGAGGCTAGTTTTGCAATTCACATTCTCAAATAGCTTTAGGTAATATATGAAATTATGTTACAGTTTAAAAAACAACCACTCACTCAGCTGCATGAATGATACAGGCGACCAAAACCAACCATAAAAGGTTCCTCGGGTTCCATTATTTTCTCAACTTCATAACAATTTTTAAGTACACGTGCAAGGAATATTTTTGTTGATAGAAATCTTGAGAGCCTCTATTTTTGGGAAGGCCTTAGGTGCCCTAAATTTAACTTACATGCTAAAGATGGGCACACAGAGAGGACTTTGAGGCAGTAAGCTCATTTATGCTGTACAGATAAGTTCAAGGTAATAGTTGCCTACAACAGTTGTTAGGGAGAACCAGTGATGGTATGATTGTCATCACCATTTGTGATGACTTATTGCAATTCCTGTCAGATCAAGGGTTATTGTATACCATTGAAATCATTAAGGAGTCAATAATCATATGACATCAAAATGAACAGAAAAATCAATCACATATCTGTCTCTGGTTTTTAAACTAGCATCACAATATTCTCATTGTTGCTGGGTTTAAGACCAAAAGAGGTCTAATTAAATAGAGATAACTAGACCCTTGCAAGCCCAGGAATCAGTTTTGCATTGTTTTAGGGAGTTCCTAATTCTATTTCCACTATGGATCACAGAGTGTTTACAAGTTGAAGGTACATCGTCTAGCAGGTAAGAAGATTTATAGCAGTATATAGCAAGTGCTTTAGAATTTTCAAAAATAACAAATAGGCCAACTTTCTTACTTCGAGGACAGTAGAGACTTTGAGTGACAGAATGCAGCTATGAGGCCAAATATGAAAACAACTCCTGAATATGGCACAAATGGTAAAAAAAAAATATATGCTGCCAAACTAGGAGCTAAATACACACTTAAAGCATTGATCAATCAGACATCTGCAATTCTTTGTACACTGAAAAATCAACCTCACAACGACCCAGTCCAATTGACTATTACAAAAGACAAAACAACTAACTCAGAAAAATACCTATATTTACATCTACACTTATAACAACCAAACAGGTCTATTGGAAGTTATTCGAGTGTAGCCCTACGTCTGAGAATAAACAATCACCACTGTCCCATTTACAAGATATGATTCATTTAAACTAGCTATCAGAGCAGAGCTCATGTTGGGCAAATCACCCTAAGTACATTATACAGCGTATATCTAAATGATAGTCCCTTCATCCTTACAAGATTGTCCATTTTCTAATTTTGATATCTTAAACGTTTCGAACATTAATCTCAAATATTTTTAATATGTTGTACACAGTTTTTTTAAATATATAGTAAAATATAGATTTGTCACCCTTCTTTACTAGTAGTAACATTTTAATCATGACTGAAATCGAAGTTGTGTAAGTCAATCAAGACACCGAAGTATGTTAATTTTGATTATTGAAAAGTAAACTCGACGACTTTTTAGGGACGGAGGGAGTATAAATTATTCAAAATGAGGAGAATAAGTACTTAGCGAAACTGTAAACACTATCTCATTTCCTCGTTCCTTTTTACTTGTCTTCTAGTCATAATTTTTTGTTCCAAAATACTTGTCTATCTAGCATAGAAAATTGTACTTCTACATTTTCAATGTTCAATTTTTGCAACTTTTCTTATTATTATCAACCAAGCAATTTAAATGTGATTCTACAGTTTCAATTAACTCCTTTAAATCCCCCCCCCCAGATCTATGGTTAAATAGCCCAAAAGACGAGGACAACAGAATGGAAGGGAGTACAAAAGTAGAAACTCGTAAAGAATAGGTACCATCATATACATTATAATTATGTTAACGTAAATTAAAGTAAACTATAAAGAAATCAAATAAACTAACCGAACTGCAATATTTATTTAATCCACTACAATCTCTTAACCAATTTCCACATTTCTTACAAAATTCAGTATATAAAAAAGTTGCAAATTTCAGCTACAATGTGATTAAATAGTGCTCCATTACTTATAATCAAGAGCAATCTAATAACAAAAACAGGATTCAATTAATCAAATTGGGGACTCAAGGTAAACAAAACACTACAAAAAGTTAAATCTCTGTTCTTTTCTGAAGCAACTTAGTAATCAATGAAATACTCCCTCAATTTCAAGAGGATCACATATATATTGCGAATTTTGACTGTTGACTTTTTAAATTTTACACTCAAACTATATTCTTCTATACTATTTAATATACCTTACTATCAACATAAAAATTTCTAAAATAAAAGTTATGCATGTAAATTAAGGTAACAAAGTCTGTTGATTTCAGTAATTGCAATCAGAAATGCACCTACTACAAATTAGGGTTCAACAAAATGCTGCAATTCAGAACAGCTTATACCTGAGGCTCTTCCACCGGTGACTTACTAGAGGTAGCGCCGCCTCCTGGAGGTGGAGGGTGGGGGAAATCAAGTGTAGGGTTTATTTTATTAGTACTATTCTTATTTTATTATTTTAGGTTGGGTTTATCCACCTTTATCCACAAAAGTTCTACTGTTCTCAAAGCGTGGTAGGTAAGAAAGTTAAGTTAGGGCTAGAGATGCTAAAAGATCTGTAATTTGAAACTCGCTTGTTATCCAATTTGAAAAATTCGGATTCGTTACTCGCTCATGTACTTATCGAGCTATACTCGAATATATATTTTTTCCTTGATAGCTTATCGGGTAAACCCAGGTCCGCTCGGTTACCTGCTCGTTTATTATTATGTTATATATTTATATGTAATACTTGTTGTACCTTAACCATATTGAACTTCAAATGACCAATATAAAATTAGTATATAATTTTTCTTAGATTTGCATTTTAACAATTAACTATTGTTGAAGAAGACCCCTAAAATAAAAAAATTTAAATAGAACTTTGGGGTACCCGGAGCCGCTCGTCGCCAGGCTCGATACCAGCAATATGTTTGCTACCTGGCTCATTAGAACCAGGTAATTACCCGGCTCGATAAAATTAAAACCTGGTCAAATAACCCGTTACCTGCTCGAACTCTGCTCGTTAAAAGCACTAGTTAGGGCTAAATAGTAATTTCACATTATAATAAAACACTAGAATATAGTGTTGCCCGTGTACCCAACCTTTGCTTGTAATTCCAATTATCTATGAGGCGGATAAACCCGATAATGAATAATACTCCCTCTATCCCTAAATGATTGACACATTTTGACTTTCATCGTCCATAAAACACAATTTAAAACGTAAATATCTCTTATTCTTATGCGAAAAAATCATAAAAAGTGGATATTTCAAAAAAATATATATTGAGACGAATCTAACAAGGTCTCACATGACTATATTATTTCTTATCGTGTAATAATATGGTCAAACCTTATTAATTTCGTTTCAATGTATACTTTTGTAATATCAACTTCTTTAAATTTTTACTTTATATAATAAGATGTTTCCGTTTTAAATCGCGTCTCGATAATATTGAAAACTCAAATATGAAAAAAGGATGAAGTCCTATTTAAAATGAGAATCATGAGAGAGTCAATCGAATTACCTAATGCAAAGGGCTTTGCTACTGACCAGGAGGTCTTGATACGAAACTGTAGAAATATAGAGGGAGATATATTATTGATAATAATTGTTGTTCTTATTGTCAATACAATATTGAACACCTATATTTATAGGTAACATTTTTCTAACCCTAACCCTAATATACTCTACGGGTTCATGGGCTAGGGTTGCGCATTAGCCTAACACCCTCTCAAACTCATGGTAATTTTATAGAATTTCTATGAGTTTGCAATACATCAAATAATAGTGTAAAAAAAAAGTAATTTGGATCAAGCCGGATCCATGATCAGTGCATATCGGAATCGCCAGAATACACATGTTGTCAATCAATAACTGCCAGAACGCCATTTTTCGAACCTGTCAGATCACTGCGTGTCGGATTCACCAGACTACGCATAATTCGTTAACTAATAACTGCCAGGAACGCCATCCTTTTCTAACCTGTCAGATCTCTACGTATAGGACTCGCCAGACCATGCGTAATTCGCCAATCGGTAACAATCAGGAACGCCATCCTTTTCGAACCTGTTAGATAAGTGCGTATATGACTCGCCAGACAATGCGTCTCGGACTCGCCAGACAAAGCGTATAGGACTTGCCACACCATGCATATAGGACTCGCCAGACCATGCGTAATTCGTCAATCGGTAACTTCCAGGAACGCCATCCTTTTCGAACCTGTCAGATCTGTTCAAAATTTCACTTCAACTCAAAGTAGAATAAATCGGTTTATCTTTTTTTTCTCTTTTTTTTCAGTGGGATACTCCCATTCTTCATAATATTATCTCCCTCCCTCAAACTCATGGTAATTTGTCTAAATTTCCATGAATTTGTAACAATAATTAATAGTTTTTAATAAAAAAAATCTCAAGAAATATTATAAAAATAAAATTGAAAAAGATCAACGAAATCCTGCCGATGAGTATTACATAGTAGAAAACCCACCGGCAAGGCAGCGGAATGTATATTTAAGCCTCAAGAATCTATTGGCTCTGATACCATGTAGAAACATAGAGGGAGATATATTATTGATAATAATTGTTGTTCTTATTGTCAATACAATATTGAACACCTATATTTATAGGTAACATTCTTCTAACCCTAACCCTAATATACTCTACGGGCTGCGCATTAGCCTAACAGAAACTCACCTCATCGCTAATTTACAATAAAAAAAAATGAGAATCATGAGAGACCAATGAACACAAAATTCATACTTACATGCTTAAAAAAACCTTAAGCAATTTGTTTAACTGATCATGAGCCATTACATCAGCCTTTCAAATGGTTCCAACAATCATTATTAAAAGAGGGACAATTATGTCAAGTTATCTTTTGAATTAAAAATTTAAATAAATTGTAAAAGGAGACAATCGCCCACCTTAATATTTCGTTACTCAATTCGTTCCTGTTTTCGTAAGACGATCACTCCATGTTAACATTTGGGGAATCACTCCATTCATTTTAATGAAGTTTTCAATTCTTTCCTAACTAATTGATTTTTTTTCTGATATGTTTTTTATTTTTCTCTTGAATGTTAATTTCACCTCACACTCGATTATTTGACAATCACTCCATGCTTTTGAATGTTTCTTTTCATTTGAATTGCAAAATTGATTTAATTATTATTCTTTGTTTTTTATTTGAATTGTAAAACTAAACATGTGATATTCATTCTTATTATATGTTGCCATTAATAAGTTATAATTATAGTAATATTCATTCTAGAATTATAATGGAGAAAATTTAATAGATATATTGCCATGTATATATGTCAAATGATTATATTGAATTTTTGTTATATATCACATGCTAATATGGAAAAACACAACCTTATATGGAAGTACTTGTATGATAGGTTCTTATTCTTAATGCACTTATGTTTTATTCTTAGGTTTCTAACCGTGTACGTTTACAAATTATAATTTATAGTATGTCAAAGTATTGCAATCATTTTTAGCACACGATCCTGATATTTCCACTTTGGCAATATTATGGTTATAATTTCATCAACATATTGTCGTAACCAGATTATAAATGGTTACAATGAATTATGATTGCATATGTGAACCAATCCTCCCAACATAGCAACATGAGGATTTCATTTGTTCCAAGATGCTCTCTGAATTTGGTTTTCCTTTTCCTTCTTCGAACATGTAAACGATAAGGGTTGGCTTGCAATGATGCCGAGTTTCGTTTTTCTCTCCCATTCAGTCAACATTCTATCTGATTTTAGTTTTACTTCTTCCTCCATTATCCTTTTACTTCATTTGTGTTAGAACTGGGCTGAATGATGGCCAATCTCCATCATTACCCCAGGGGTAGATTTACCACATTCGAAGTGGTGGTTCAAATTATGTATTAAACTTTTCTTTTTCAGTCGAAAAATATTGATAGTTATACATTTCATTTTTTTGATGTCGAGTCCCACCACGATGGTCAAATAAGATAACTTTTCCGACGAAATTTCTATTTTCAACCACCAAATTACGCTGATTGGTCGAAGTATTTTTCACCAATTTACAAGGAAAAATACCTCAAAATTGTCATACTCCCTAATGAGTCAAACGAACAGCCTAGTGGAAAAGGCTCTTGCTAGTGACCAGAAGGTCCTGGGTTCGAAACTCACATCATCGCTAATTTACAAAAAAGAAATTGTCATACTCCCTCCGATTTTTTAGTTGTCGTTCTAGCTATTTTCGTGTCAATTAATACACAATCACATATTACACATTTATATTTAATTAGCAAATGATTAATCAATTACATTCATATATTGGTATTTATACTTGTTGCAATTTGAATAAGTTAAATATAGTCTTAAAAGGAAATATAAAATATTGCTTTAGGAATATAACATGCCAACTAAAAAACGAACTAGTATAAGCTTATATAATTTTTTATTTATTTATAAAATTCAAGGTGGTTCAAATGAATCACCTTGAACAAAGTGACATCCGCCACTGCATTACCCACATGATTTTTCCCTTGTTACTTGTGTCAATAACAAAATAATTATATTTATAAATATCCAATTATAAACATATATAACAATTTTCTACAATATTAATCTCAATCCATTTAATAGCCATTTTCTATATTTGTTCGGCAATAAAAACAATATTCAGAAACCCAGATGAACGTCACTAATGGCAATATGTTCACCAGGTTAATATCAATACAACTATATAAATTCTACTTGACAAAACAAGTTATCAAATAACATAATAATTAACTTCTATTATATTATCAGTTTACAATTCTTCACTTGTTTAAGAAAGTCATATTAACACCTTTTTTCAATTTTTATATAAACAATAATGTTTTTAATTTTAGATATTGATCACTAATAAAACAACAGGACTTGGAGGGGAGATTTACCAATTGATTTTTTTGTACACTCTTCCATTATTATGCTTCATAATCGCCTTCAATTGTTGTTGCAGCCTTTTTTATGAATAAAAATGTGCTTTCCAAAATGTTGGTTATTGCATATATTATATTAAAGAGGGTGTGGGGCTGATCTGTTATACACACCAGAATAGTGAATTACTATTCATTAAATGACTATTTTGTTCCCCTATTTGGAAGTGTGGTAATTGAGGAAGTTAAGTGGGAGGGGTAAAATAGTCATTACAATCCTAAAAATCACTATTTGGGAATAGTGCTTTACTATTATTACAGTGTGTGTATAGTGTTGCCCGGTGTGGGGGGAGAAATAGGTGATAATTATGTTTTTTTGTTTAGATTAGTACAATTATCGTTTTACCCTTCTTAAACATGATGCTTAAAAAATTACTTTAGTACTTAAGTCAATCTCGTAATTACTATACAAACTTAATTAGTATTTCTATAGGAGTAAAATTACCATTATACCTCTCGATAAAACATTTTGAAATTTTACGCCTAAAAATATTGGGTAAAATAGTCATTTTACTCCTATAAAAATGCTACTACCTCCATTTCATAATATATGAGGTTTTCATATTTGTGTGTCCAACTTTAATTGTCAATTACTTATAACCTTTTATTCCAAAAAATATATAATTAATATTGATAAACATATATTGAAGAGTATTTTCATAAAAATAATTTTCTATAATTTTTTATGTTATACGTAATTAATTAGTTATTGTTAATCAAAATTAAACACACAAAACGAAAAAGTTTATGTTTTGAAATAGAGGGAGTGTGTCAGTATCCAAACACACATTATTACTAGCCTTCTTATTTTTACTTGTCTACCAAGTATCTTCTTTCTTTTGCTCAAAATGCTAGCTATGGTTACATGAAAGCTCCAACCTCTAAGCATATTCTTCATTTTCAATTTCAGGTATGGCATTTTTTTACCCTTTTGGGTTTTGTTTAAACCCTTTTATTGTTCTTTTTGTCGTTGTAGAATACATTTTTTATGTTAAAGATTAGAACTTTTTCTTGTTTGCTTTGTTTTTCATGTGTTGTTTTTTTTTTCTGTTACTTTATAGTTTGGTTTTGTGCATACATATACACATATACACATATACTCTCTTTTATACATGCAATTTATAGGATTTTTGAGTTTTGAAAATTTGCCCCCAATATTAAAAAAATTAAGTAGTCGAAAAATTATGGGTTTTTGAGTTTTGAAATTTTGCCCCCAATATTAGAAAATTAAGTAGTGGAAAAAATTATGGGATTTATCTGTTTTTTTGAGTTTTGTTATGAATAATTGTCTGTTTTGGCATTTTGAAAATTCGGCCTAAAATTGAAAAAACAAGTCTTGGAAAAACCTATGGGGTTTTATTTGTGTTTGAGCTCTGTTATGATTCATTAATAGTATCAGTTTTTTTTGTTGTTGTGAAAGATAGAGAAAACATTGGGGGTTTGAGTTTTGAAGTTCGATTGTTGAAAAATGAAGATTTGTGAAGGAAGTGAAAGAGTAAATGGTGTGGTGATGCAGGAAATTAAGGTTGTTTCAGCGATGATCAATGAAAAGTGTGATTCTTCTTCAGCTGTGGATGAGAATGGAGGTTCTGTTGTTAAGGATGTTGTTGGTGACAAAGAGATCGAGAACGGGATGTGGGAGATAAGGACGAATGAGACTGTCAGAGTCAATCGAGAAAGTACTGATGGCGACTGTGGAAATGTTGAAGAGGGGTGTAAGCATCAGTTTATGGTGGGTGATCTTGTGTGGGGTAAAATCAAGAATTATCCTCTTTGGCCAGGGCTGATTTATGATCCTTCTGATGCATCGGATCTTGCTTTGAAGTTTAAGAGTGAGAATAAGCTTCTTGTTGCCTATTTTGGAGACGGATCTTGTGCTTGGTGCTCTCCATCGCAATTAGTTCCATTTGTGGAGAATTATGAGACAATGGCTAAGCAGAGCAGCTCAAAGAGCTTTGTTTGTGGTGTAGAGGACGCTTTGGTAGAATTAGGCAGACGTGTTGAGTTGAAAATGTATTGTTGTTGTGTACCGGAAGGGCGTCTTACTGACCTACCTAGGCCAGAGGCAGCGAATGCAGGAGTTAGGTCTGGAGTTCTCGTGCCTAATGGTGCTAGTGATGAACTTCCATTCCATCGGTGTGAACCTGCTGATATTCTTGAGTATGTGAGGACTATTGCGGTGTCTTGTCTTGTGACTAACTCACTTGAGCTTGTGCTCATGAAGAGTTGGCTTTCTGCTTTTGGTTGTGTTAAGAAGGGTTGTTTTCCTATCTACCAAGAACCTCAACTAATTGAAGGGCTCGAAGACAAAAGCAAAAGTGTTGTTCCAGATACCAATGACTTTAGTATTCCAGTTGTAGTTCCAATAGAAGGTCCATCTGAAGAAGCATTGGGTGGTTCACAAAAGACTCTTCCTATCAAAGGCCTAATGGTGACTTCAACACAAAAGAGGAAGCAGAAAAGTGTCGCTAAACTAATGCGAGAGAGTATTGGTGTTAAGCCGAAAGATAAGAGGAAGAGGAAAATAACTGGGGAAGCACCTACTGCAGCAAAAAATAAGAAGGCAGCTAATGGTGATGAGAAAATTGAAGATCCAATTGATGTCATGGAAGAAGATTCAATTGATGATGTGGAAGAAGATTCGGAGGAGAAGTCTCTCAAGACCTTTATTTTAAGGGAAAGGAAGAACAGCAAGTACTTGTCCGCTCCATACACCATTCCTTCGCCAGATTTGAGTAGATCATATTCTAGGAGTTACCCGAGAACTAAATCTGACAAAATTGCAAAATCTTTAAAGGTTGGTGATCGCTTGGCAAAGGTTGCTGGACATCTTATTTCTTCAGCCCGTCTCACAAAGTGTAACAGTGGCACATCCAAGGAAAAAGTGTCTAGGAATTGTCTCAAGCTTGGAGCATATGTGACAAATCCTCAAACAATCAATGAGAAAACAAAGGAGAACTGTTCTATGGATATCAGTGCATATTCAGCCCAGGTTCTTGCAAGCGTTCAATGTGCAGGTGTTGATTTTATGTCAATGGACAGAAGTGCTATTGAGCTATTGAGGGAATTTATGAGTGCATTCAGGAGTTCAAAGTTCTTGGATGCATCAAGCTACCAATTGTTAAATGACCAGAAATCCCGCAAGAAAAGGAAGTCGTCAGTCCTTGAGCCAGTAGATGTTGGTAATGACCTCAACAATGCTTCTGTGGTCTCTTTTCAGCCTGTAGGTGACAGTGAAATGATTGATGAACCAAAGTCAAGGGACACTAAACATAAGAAAGATGCCCGAGCTGCTCCAGCAAACAAGAAGGAAATTGATAAATCAGCTCCAGATACTCTCATTATATCTTTTGGCTTAAATGATTTGCCATCAAAGGACGAGATCATTAAGACACTGAGCAAGGTTGCAAGCATAAATGAAGACGCGACAAAGTTGATACACGATTTAAATAGCGCTATGATTGTCTTCATCAATACTTCAGATGCGGAGCTTGCCTTCAGGGAATGTATAAAACAAGGTCCTTTTTCTGGTAATGATATAAGATATGATCTGCAGTATTCTTCTGATGCATCAAGGATGCTTGAGTCGGGTAAAACAACATCAAAATCTCCCAAGAAGATATCCTTGAAACATTCAGTCTCCGTGCAGCCAACATTTGAAGATGTTTCTCAGGTGGTCTTCGTGAGGCAAAAACTTAAGTATTTGACATCATTGTTAAATCAATGTGATGGTAAGATTTCATTAGAAGAGAAGTCCAACTTGGAGGATGAGCTAAGAAGCATGATACAGATGGTTGGGGAATTTGCAGTGAAGGCCTAATCTTAGATTGCCCCCTGGCCCCTGGGACTCAAATCACTTCTTGCATTACAATTTATTTCTTTATATATTGAGTCGAATAGATATCGAGCAGTAGTGGTACTCCTCTATGAAGAGATGTTTTGAAGTAATTAAGTTAGAATCACCATGTGAAATGATCTTTTGTGAAGTTGTTTATTGACCGACTTATTGAACTACTATTCGACTTCTCTATGATAATTAGCTTTTGAATCGGCAAGTTATTTCGCGAACGTATTATGCATTCGAGACTTCGAGTGATTTGTTTCCTGCATTATATATTGTCCTGATGTTACTGTAAATTATGTTCACCTTCATCTAATGAAATCTTGAAGTAACCGAAGAAGCTATGTATGGTTGCTTGCAAATGACCAAATTCATATTTCAATTCTGTAATATTTTGTAATCACCATGTTACACACTTTCCCATGGACCAGTATACAAGGGAGTAAATTTCATGTCTCGTCCTTATGAACAAAATTCAATTTTATTTAAACTAAACTACTTAAAAGTAGGGTAAAAGACATGTATCATCATCACGTTTTATGCTGGATTCTTTTTGCTCACTCTTGTTTTAAACATCCCTCTTCGCTCACCCATGAACAATAAAGTGAATATTTCAGTACAACCGTATATTTCATCGTTAATATCATCGTTGACTTAGCCATATGCTAATCACATGATTCTTGTAGAGGTAAATATAAAATTTCTTAATTAGTGGAAACTAAAAAAGAATACAAAAATTGACCCCAAGATGAAACCACGTGCATTTCATGTGACGAAACTAACGGAAACCCAGATGACAAAGTGAGCGAATGGAAGCTTTTAAAACATGGGTGAACGAAGAAGACATTTAAAACATTAGTGAGCGAAAGGGATTCAGGTCAAAACATAGGTGATGATCCTTTTCCCTTAAAAGTATAGTCGTGATCATTATTACTCAATTTTTATATTATATATACATATTCTACTAAAGGTGTTTTATGGTTATATTTTAAATAATTAACACATCTATGGAATTGCTGGTATCGACTGAGTGTTGTTGAACAGATGAGAATCAAGTAATACTTGTCGAACAAAACACTACTCCCTCCGTTTCTTTTTATTTGATTGTTTGAGAAAAAAGTATTTTATTAAGAGATTGTGAAAAAATTACATTGGGATTGTAAAAAGGTGTATTGGAATTGTAAAAAGGTGCATTGGAATTGTAAAAAGTTGTATTGGAATTGTAAACAATCAAATAAAAAGAAACATGGAGAAAATGCTCAAACAATCAAATAAAAACAAACGGAGGGAGTATTACTCAAATGAAAGCCACATATATTGGAGGAAGTATTATATCAACAATTTACAACAGATGAGAGGACAATGTTAACTGTGTAAGGGATGGAATGGAAGTAGTCATCGTTGCACGCTACGACTTTTACTGCGAGTCTAGAACTAAAAGTTCCTACAAACTACACGACGCTATAAGCGCAAACAGAACTCCCAGAGCCATCTGGCTGTGAAGCATCTAAAGTTACACTTGCAGATTGGAAAAAGAATTGCTATCGTCGCATTGGAAATGACTACAGAGATTTCTTCACATTGCACATATGCTACACCGAGATTAAGAACCTTGGGGCCGAGGTCAACTCGAAGATGCTAAGAAAGCTCCCTTCTGAAGAAGGCCCATGAGCTGCTATCCTGCTGCTGAATATCGTTCATATCTTGTCTTCTTTCTTGCCTATAATGTTCAATTTCTTCCCCAACTGTGATAGGAAAGGATGAGTCACTAAAAAGGGTTGATGAAACGCTATGTACAGTGGCAAATATTGATTCTGCACGGGTTTTTGTAATTTCAGTTTACCCGAAAAAAGTTATATACCATTTAACTTTCAAAATGGCTTTCCTGACAACCAAATAAATCCTAAATGAAATGCATTCAAGATAAGTGTGGAACACAATTGTTTGATACTCTAAATGGATAAGAGTCATAAGAAGACGCAAACCTGAGCATTTTTCATCTTTTGTCTCTGCAACTCCTCAACTAGACTGCCAATGCTGCATGTAGATGCTAAGTTCAAACAGCTAACTACTAGAAGGAAAAAATAGAATACTTCGGCGTCATTTCGTACCTCTGTTGCAATTGGAATACTTGACCTTGAAGCTCTCTCTCCCTGACAGAAGAGGGAAGCATCTGTAGATTCTAGAAAGTTTATACAATTTAGATGTCAGAAACTACCCACGTGAAGATATTTCTTCTCCAACTTTTAAGATCTATGGTGACAATTTTTATACAGAAGATGGCATATGGCATTATGCAAATGAAAAGTCTATGAGAAAAACTAACCCCCTGTTTGATTTGAGTGATACTAAACGGGGATGAAGGAAAATGTCGTAAAACGTGAATGAATTTATCTCAAAGTTAAAACCAAATTCATACACGCTTTCAACGAGATTTTACCTCACCTCCATTTTGCTCCCCTCAAACCAAACAGAGCCTAAGCTTTTGCACCTGAGAGGAATCATTTGCTCCTCCATCAGCAGTCTCCGCAAAATTGGCTAAATCAAACAGATAGAAGTGAGAAACAGTCAGACAGTAACAAAATGAGTAAGCTCAAGATATCTCACAGATAAACAAGTAAAGAAGGCAGTACCAGAGCTTTGCTCGACGTACTTCATCAGCTTCATTATCTCATCCTGACGAGCAGTAAAATAATCATTATAATTACAGCTAAGTTCACAGAAATGTCTCACAATACTGCAGCACTTACTTTCTGCATTGTAGTCTGTTGCAATATGCAGTTCAATGATGGAAGGACTGAAGCAGCTGAGAGATTAGGTGTACTTGAACTAGCGGAAGCTCCAGAATATAGGCTGGATAAGCTGTTTGTTGAAGGACCCTGAGTGTAAATCATCTAAGGAAAAATTATGAAGGCATTACAGAAAAGAGCAGATTGCTATGACTCGCATTTGCTACAAGTGATGTCAAGGATCATAAGTAGTAAGTTCAGGATTAATTATGTCGTGTAGATGCATATCCAGAACCCAGGCAGGTCACCAAGGAATCTTTGCTTGAACCTTTCTTTCTTCTACTTTTTCTTCTTTTTGGTAGGGAACTAATTCCTATTGCAGTAGTAGTTCATGCCTATTTACCAACCGCACAAGCGTTTTTCTGTTTTTCCTTACCTAATGAACACATATTTGCATCATTTTCAGTTTAAACACTTCGTCAAGTTAATTTGAAACTTCAACTATGAAATGCACCCCCTTTATATATCCCATCAGTTCCCTTTTCAACTATCTCCACAAGATTTAATGCAGAGAACTGTATATTACGAATATTAGACTAGACCAAACCTCACATCGACCTTTGGGCAAGTCAACTGGACATTAATCAAACTAAAAAGACGATGAGTACATAAACAACCAATGTTCTAAATATTCAAACACTGGTGACGACCACTAATGCAGAACCCCAAACACTTACATCTATAAAGGAAGACTTCAACAGCTGGATCTATATGATCACCCCCTCTCCCTTCAATCACAATTAGGAGGCAGAAGTATCATAAAGGACATGTTAAGAAAAAGAAAAGTAGCATAACAGGTCAAACGAGATCATTAATTTTCAGGGACAATTGCATGAACCAAATGTCATGTCTCCATTCCATAAGAAAATTTCTTATTCATAATGAACTGTTTTATATGAATATTTAATGTCCATTGTATGTATAGGAATATGGATCTAGAGTGAACGTTCAGGAGAAAATACTAATGCAATTGAAACTACAAGAAATTCAATGAATAAGACTGGGACGAAAAGTACAGCCAAAACTTTACCTGCGGACTTATATCTGCTGAAGTGACTTTGAAACGTCCCTTACGTTGGACAATGGCAGCTTCCGATGTATCATCTCCTACCCAAATATATAAAGGACATTAAATGTCAAACATATATACAACTGGATAGAGCCTTCTCATTTCAAACAGGAAATAAGTTACCAGATAAAGATTGGTTGCTTTCCTTTTTTTGATGAGACTGTAATGGTCCACTGTAATTTCGTTCAGCTAGATTTCTGGGTTGTGAATGTTCCCTTAATATGAATGCAGGAGAAAATCCATCATGTTACAATACATAAAGTTCTCCAGGGGCATGTTAGTAAAAGAACCAGAAATTCATTGAATATATGCTAACTATAAACACCATACTGTATTTGGATATTAGCAGATGAACAACTAAACCAATTCTCATAGGATATAATAAATAACAGTACAATAATGAATATGCAACTACTATATTAAATCTTCCTCTAGTATCGTGGTGGGAATGGCCAGGGGGAGGTGGTGGAAGACGCTAAACATATCCCTAAGTTTACAGTGTAACAGACTGAAAAACAACGGTCTGGGTAAGTTTCATCAGATGGAGGTACAAAACTTCAACAGAAATTCACCAAAGGTGAACTACTTCTAAGAAGAATTCCAAGTATGTAATAAAATGATACAGATTAAATTTTATCTAAAAGGAAAAGGCATGCTAATCCGTGGTGGATTGAAGGTCCACTGACATGACAGCTACAGGTACGAGTACAGACTTGTCTAAAGGACGCATATTCAATGGTACGCACATCATAATTTAGCCACTTACCAGATCACATGTGAACAATAAAAGGTTAGAAAACTACATCGAGAAATAGATCAAAGTGAAAACATTGATTAATGATCAATAAATCAGAGCCAACCTTCAAAACTAACTCTTATCTGGTTGGTTAACTTTCTAGAATGCTGAAAAAAATGTTTTGAACATCATAAGAAACAACAATGTGTGATCATGACACTTTAATTGCAGATTTTGGACTGATGGATTAAAGGATTGTTCATAGGATCCAAATGGTGTATTGGGATTTTAAATCCACTCAACTACACCAGAGTTTTCACAGCAATTTCTGTAAAACACTACAGGATTTCAAGAGACTTTTAGTGGGAGTCGTTTCAGTCCACTGATTAATAATCTATTGATTTAACAATCTTCTTTCCGACCTAGCAGAAGTGCAGAACTACTGAGTTAAGAGTCCCTTTAGCAAGTATTCTGAACAGTACATCATGCCAAAAAGATATCAAGAATATAAAGATGTATTGAAATATGCAGTGGACCAAATGCAAATCGAATGATCATAATAATAAGGGAACATAATTGGCAGAATATCCATGGTCAACTTAACGCAAAGTTATTCTTTCATTTAACAAAAGAACATTTTGTACATTAAAAACTAGATCTACCTGATCCCGTCACCAGTTATTTTTTTGGAAGAAAATATATTTTCCTGCACCAACGAGCCACTAAAAAACTTCTTCAAACCAGGAGTATCTATCTGTGAGCTGTCATTGCAATCTTTTCCAACTAATTGATCTTCAGGCCCCATTGGTGACTTAACTTGACTCAAGTGCTCAGTCTCAGACCGAATAGCATCTTTCCAAGCTGGACTAGCACCGGACAAATCGTCTTCAGATATATCAAAACAACCTCTGTAACAAATTTACAATATAAATAGCTAAGGAAGTAGACATGTGACAAGGAGCACTATTATATACATACTTAGCAGTCCTACTACATCTACTTAACAAAGAGACATTAGGTTTTTGGAATATGCGAAGTTTCCAACAGAAAATCGGAAAAAAGATACATACCACTGCAACCGAATAGTCAAAAGTTTTAACAGCAACTCAAACTGTTGATTTATTTCCTATTTTGGGAAACTAATCACAATTGTATATATGGATCAAAATCTTGTGTTTATAGTCTTTCTAGAATTAGGAGCTTCACCCCTTTCTTAAACAGAATCTGGAGTCACAAACGTGCCATTTATTGAACCACAACATAAGGAGCTTGATGTATATCAGAGGGAGATATATTGGAAAAGACCAAAAACATCTCAAGGACTGTCATGAATCGAAACTATATTCACATCCACAAGGACATCCAGGTTTGAGTATTATTAGTTGCGCTAATGTTAATCATATTAATGATGATCTTCCTATTTCTTTGAGAAAAGGTGTTAGTGCTTGTACTATACATCCTATTAATTTTTTTCTATCATGTAAGTTCTTTTTATCTCCATCCTATCAGGCCTTCGACTCTACTCTTGGTAGTGCACAAATTCCTTATATAATCCAAAAGGCACTGGCTGATCCTAATTGGAAACATGCAGTACAGGATAAGATCAATAGGTTGGTAAGGAATGGTAATTGTAAAATTGCAAAACTACTAACTGAAAGATGCAAATAGGTATACAACATTAAACAAAGCAGATTGTAGCATTGAGAGGTTTGAAGTTGTTGTTGTTGTTAAGGGATTTACTCAGTCTCATGGGGTAGATTATCAAGAAACTTTTGCAAATTTTGCAAAACTAAACACCTTTCCTTTCCTACTCCCTCTCGCTGCTAATCAGGACTGGCCGGTGAATCAACTAGATGTTAAAAATGCATTTTTGAATGTTGAGTTGGAAGAAGAAGTCTATGGATACTCCACCTGGATTCGAAAATTCATCCACTCCAAAAATCTTTGTATGGCCTTCACCAACTTCCAAGGGCATGGTTTGAAAAATTCATTAAATCAATTATTCAAAATGCGATACTCCATGTCAGGTGGATCACACGTTGTTTGTTAAATTCTCATGAAATAAAAGAATAGCTATTCTGATAATTTTGTTGATATAATGCTCACGGGTGATTTCAGGAGGAGCTGGAGAGTTTGAAAGTTTTCTACCAAATGAATTTGAGATTTAAGATCTCGAGGATCTCAAATACTTACATGGCATGAAAATTGCAAGATCAAGCCACAATATCTTTGCGTCTCAACGTAAATATGTTCTAGAAATACTCATGGAAACGGGAATGCTTGGATGTAAACGAGCCTCTACCCCAATTGATTCTTACAAGAAAATTGGCTCAAAGAAAGATCACTTGTGGACAGGGGGGAGATGTCAAAGTCTAGTTGCACATCTAATTTACTTATCTCACACTAGACTATATATTGGTTTTCTTGTTAGTGTAGTGAAGTCAATACATGAATAATCCAACTGAAGAACCCATGGAAGTTGTTACAGAGATCCTAAGATACTGATTACTGGAAAAGCAAGGGATGTTTGACGTACACAATCCAGCTTGAGGGGGAGTGTTGATTTATTTCTTAGTTTGGGAAACTAATCACAGTTGTAGATATGAATAAATTTGGTATTAATCCCAAATATCATGTTTATAATATTTCTAGGATTAAGTGATTTTATATTACTTAGATTTCTGAGAGTGTGAAACCGTCACACGGCCCCCAAGCACCTCTGAACTTAATGAAATATACAAAAATATCAAGAAATCACACAAACAATTAAGGAATATAGGTAACGGATTTATAGGCCACAAAAATCAAGATATGATTGGAGAAAAAGGGTCATACTTGAGAGCCTGGAGAGGCTTCATCGGAAATGAAGCTAATGAATTTTCCAAATCTCGACTATCATCTACCTCATCCTGAACAAAGAGAAGAAAAGAAGCATACATACCACCATCATGAAAACGACAAGCGTAGAAAAGAAGCATAAATTAAAATAAAATAAGTACTTCTTTACTTCAAGATGATTCACAGGAGAAAACCAGAAAGAAAGTGCACCTAAGAAGCTATACCTCTGGATGGAGTTCATCAGTCCTTCGAGAAGATGCTCCCTCAACTGATGAACCATCACTAGCTCCATCCCCTTCTGCCAGACCAGTCTGACCACAGGCATTTGATGTGTCATCATCAGGAATCTGTAGAGATTTCATTGGTAATACATATATATAAAAAAAGAGTACCTACTTCAATTTATTATATGAAACTGCATGATAAACTGTAGTACATACCATGGCAGCTTGATTTTTCAGATCCTCAAGGTTAAAGTTCCAGGCACTGATTCCCCTCATGTACTCTTGCTATGAAACCAGATATCAAATCTGTAAGTGTTTCTCTAGATAATATATGAAACACAATAACCTTATCATGAGCTACACATGCATATTTTCATCTCATCTACACTTACCAATTACCTCCGATATTAGGGAGGGGAAGGAGGTGCGTCTATGGAACCGGGGGGGGGGGGGGGGGTCGCGGAGCATGCATTAGTGATCATCACAGTAGGATACTATGATACAAGAAAACAAACACTAAACTCTATATACTATAGAGGTGATCATGCACATAAGTATTTGACAATACAGATACCCCTTAACTCTAACTAGTCATTCCATGTAAAAACAATTTCGTGAAGTACAGCCCAATGGGTTGATATTTGATGCTTAAAACAGACAGATTAGTTACCTGGGATAAATGCTCCTTGTCCTCATAAAGTTGCTTGTCCTGCACAAGTAGGTCGGCTTCTTTTGCCTGCAATAGCAATAACATTGGAGTATTTAGATATCAAAATATAAGGAGCCTAACTGTATTACGTATTTAAAACATTGATGAAATTCAGGACATTATAAGTTTATGTCAAATATGCATAAGACCTTAAGCATCCTGTACCGATCAGCCAGAGGTGAAAGACCATCAGCAACTGCGCGCGCCAAATACTCCGCTGAGCGAGCATGTTTGAAGAAATGGTGTTTCAAAAGCTTTTCTGATGAAGGGCGCTTCTTAGGATCTTTGACCAAGCAAGCGGCCACCAATTCCTTGAAAGACTGAAAATTTTACAAAAGGTTAGTGCAATACAAAAAAATTTCTAGTCAATGATGTTTAACTTAACAAGTCAAACCTTGGAGAATTTCTTATCTCTTTCATAGTCTAGGCCTGGAGGTGCATTTTGTAGGGTCATAAGCAGAACCTGCACATAGAAGGGCAGAATTATCACATGATATACTTTCCAGCAAAACTTCAAAGAATTTCTTCTCATGGCAGCATAAATAAAACAAACCTTCATAGGCGGATACTTAGAAAATGGTGCATGCCCATGAGCAAGTTCAAGAGCTGTTATCCCAAATGACCATATATCAGCTCTGTTTAAATTGTTAAGATTTTAGAAAAAGTGAAAACTGAAAGATCTGAGGAAAAAGCGAGACTGTCTGGATAAGCTTCTCACTTAAAATCATATCCATGCAACTGCTGCATAACCTCAGGAGCCATCCTGACACAAGGTACATTTTAAACATTATTGTAGATTGAAAAATGAGTTTCAACATTTGGAGAAGTTACCATCGCCTCAGGGCAGAGAACCTACCAGCATGGGGTCCCAACAAAAGTGTTTCTAGAGCGTTGACGATCGCCAGCATCAAACATACAAGCAGCTACCCCAAAGTCCGCTAACTTCACAGATCCATCAGAATCAATTAAAATATTTCCAGCCTGCATAGACGACGAACTTGGAGTGAACTTTCTGGAATTTCGTTTTAAATGCATGAATTTTGAAGTCTTGAAGCAGTTAGTAAGACACAAACCAACCCTTCATATATGTGAATGTGTCGTAACGAAATGAGGAATCTCTTTAGCAACACTGAAAATTAGTTGATTTAGAATTCGGATGCTACCAAAAGAATATTATTATGAGTACCTTCACATCTCTATGAATGTGACCATGGGAGTGAAGATAAACAAGAGCTTTAAGGACCTCCCGCAATAATGTTGCTATGACAGCCTCTTCAAAGCCATCTGGATATGAAGACTTCATTATGTGAAGACAAGATCCTCCCGACAAGTATGGCATCACAACCCAAAGACTTTGACCTGTAGTAAAAGAGCAATGGGCTCGTACCACATTTGGATGATCAATCAAGGTCATTGTCTGTACTTCCCGACGTATTCCATCCTACTCAAGTGCAAAGAACGCTTATTAGTATGACGACAGGTTCACTAAATTTGTTCAAAGTCATAGATATTTTTTTCAAGGACATAACTGGTACAATCAACAATGAAACAAGGACGCTATGGTTAGTAGCAGTTGATGTGAACATTATTGCAATTAATGACCATCTTTCCACGTCATTGTAGGCATTTTTCAGAAAAACTATTGGGAAGATGGCGATATATTCACAGCTTAGAACAACACTTTAGCTTTGAAAATTATGTATATGAAGAAAGCTAATAGAGCAAAAATACACCTATATGGAAATCATTGATGAACAAGCTCTTCAAGGACAAAGCTTACCAAATCATTGTTACACTTCTCCAGATCTAGAACCTTGATCGCAACTATCTCCTTAAGTGGAACACATAGAGCCCTGAATACAGTTGCACTGACACCATCTCCAACTTCCTCGTATAACTGATAGTCATCCGCATTAACAGGGTACATTCTTTCTGATCCACAACTCGCTATCTCTTCCTATATCAGCATGTGCAAACTCCATATTTCATCAACACAAAGAGGTGGTAGACGAAAGGCATATTGATCCCAATAATATGAAGATGTTCCCAACAGATTAGCATGTTCCCTTGCATACAAAGATTGTGCTTTGTAGCTTCATAAGATTCTGTCTTCTACTAGATGTTCGCCAAGTTCGAAGTCTTATACGTACTATAACATAAGGTTGGGGGGGGGGGGGGGGGGGGGGACAGCTCACTTTCAAGACTGGTTCGAAATGTATATGTATTCACACTTCCAACGAGTTTGTAGAGAGAGAAATTGATCACCGTTGTAATCTTGTATCAGCAAATATAGTAATGAGGCCGAGAACTGCTACAGTGGGCAATTGGGCAGGCATTAGTTGATGAGAAATATTCTGATGAAACTAGTCAAGTTTAGGAATACATAATTACCTCTCTCAATTACTCCCAAAGATTCGATGGAAACGAGAGTTATTTTTCAAAACAGGTGTCCTCGAACTTCCCTTATGCTCTTCCTAATCTCTGCTCTTGACACAAAGCACAGAACAGTCAAATTATTTATTTTTATGTCTACCATAAACTTCATCATTACCTTAAATTTTCCTAAAGTGTATCGAAAGGGTGTAAAGTAGGATTTTTTTACATTAAGTCACAAAATGTAAGATCTTTAATTAGCTTTTTGGCCAAGGGAAATTTTTTAACATCGTAATATTACTTAGAGAAAGATAGCACAATCTTATTCGACTACAAGTATACTCCTTCCATTTCAAAACAATTGTATAGTTTCAAATTTTGATGGTTACTTTTTAATTATTTGAAATCAAATATTTCTCTATATGTTGTATAGTATTTGTAACTATCTTGGGCAAAAGGCATTGCTCATCACACACGTTTGCACTATGTTCCAGTTCATAACACACATTTCAAAATGTTCATCACTCAAGTTTTAATAAAGGGGAAAAGTGGTACAACTGTGACAAAATCCGTTAAGTTGTTATTTTTTGTCACATGACCATTCTGAAGGTATTTTCATAATTTCCACTATTAAAAAAATAAAAATGTAAACCTCCTTCAAAGGCATTGTTCATCACACACATTTACACTAGGTTTCCAATGTATTAAACACATATCAATATGTTCTTGTTCATCACACTTGTTTTAGTAATGGGCAAAAATGGTCCACCCGTGACGTTACCATTAAGTTGTTACTTTTTTTTTGTCACGTGATCACTCTAAGCAATGTTTTCGTAATTTCCATCATTAAAAAAATGAAAATCTAAAATTGCCTTCTTTTCTAACTCCTCATTAGTGAAACGTGAATGATGAACAAGGACATTTTGAAATGTGTGTGATGAACTAGAATATTGGTGCAAATGTATGCAATAAACAATGAATTTTAAGAAGGATATTTGGCTTTTTCTTTACTTTTAAAATTTTAACAATTGAAATTACAAAAATACCCGTACTGACCAAAAAATAATAACTTAAGGGAGTCCGTCACGGTTGGACCACTTTTGTCTATTATTGAAACGTGAATGATGAACATAGACATTATAAAACATGTGATAAACTGGAACCCATGTGCAAACATATGTGATGAGCAGTGCCTTCTGCCCATATATTTTTATCAAAAAATAGTATTTATTAACTACTTCCCTATTAACACGATAATTTGGATTCAAATTATGGGTATCAGTTACACTCGCAAATTCTGTTCATTTTACAATTGAAAAATCAAAATAGACTACTCTAGTAAAAAATAACCAATTTAAATATCAATTGACACCCACAAATTCTAGGGTAGTGACATCATAACCCCGCCCCTAACTAGTGATAGGTATCAAAAAAGTAGATTAGATACATAAATTGCACCGAAAGATCACATTTTACAACAAAGATACTATCACATAGGCAAAATATGCAAGAGGGTGATCAAACTAGGACAATCTTTTAGGATAGAAAGACTCCAAAAGAGTATATCTCATTTTTGGGATAGTATAAAGAGCACAAACGAAAATAGATAACAAGATCAAATACATAATTTGCAACAAAACATCGCATGTTTACGACAAACATACTATCACATATAAAGAATATGCAAGAGGGTGATCGAAAGAACACAATTCTATAGATATGGGCAGTATAAAAGAACACATTATATAAAATAGAAGAGTAGATCAAATACATCATATTCATTAAAAGATTACATTCTAATTTTACAGCAAAGATAATATCACATAGACAAAATAAGACATGGTGATCAAAAGAGCGAAACCTTTTGAGGATGGAGGGTGCATATTTCGATCTTGAATAGTATTGCATCAAATAAAATAAAAAAGTAGATCAAATACATAATTTGCAACAAGTAACACATTTTTAAAATAAAAATACTACCACATGAACATGAGGCTGATCAAAACAAGACAATCTTCCTGGGAATAAGGAGTAAGATTCTTGGATAGTATAAAAGAACTCATAAAATAAAATAGAAAAATATATCAAATGTAATTTGCAACAAAAGAACATATTTTTACAACAAAAATACTATCACAGACACAAATTATCAGAAGGAAGATCAAAACAAGAAACTTGTCGGGATGAAGTATATTTCAATCTTGCAATAATATATATAAATGGTGAACACAACACAAGAAATAAAATAAAATAAGTAGATCAAATACACAATACAATCATTTCACATATGCAAAAATATGCAAGAGTGATCAAAACAATAAAACCTTTTATGGTCCGTTTGGATTGAAGTGAACCTAACTGAATCTAAATGAAGTCTCAAGATCACCTCGTCTTGGACCAATCTTTTGTATTCAACTATAGCTTAATCAAGGTGATAAGCTCCATTCATCTAGATTCAACCCATTTTCAGTAACCCGAAGTCGGGTGTCCAACTTGTATTTTTAGTTATACATTACATCATTTCACCTCAATAAATTAAATAGTATCCAAACAACATTTTAACACAATCGGCTAAACTCACCTCAATTACCCTCAGTACTACCTTAATAATTTTAAGTGTTAACTTCATCCCGATCCAAACAGACCATTCGGGGTAGAGGGTGCACAATTCAAGCTTGCCAAAGGGGTGTGCTTAAAACAGGAGAAGGTTTTACTCACACCAAGTATATTTCGGATGGAAAGATTATTTTCAATTTTTGGCAGAGTACAAAATAACAAATATATAAAAGATACATAATCTGCAATAAAAAACAACATTTATACAATCAAAATACTATCATATATATAGAATATGCAGAGGGGAAGTAACAAAACCTGAGATTTGAGTCAGAAATGAATGAAAATGGCATTCAAACTGGATTTCTGATTGGATCAAAGAACATCAAGAGAGTCGACGACGTCGTATGAAGGTCTGGAGATTGAAGAAAAAAGAGGGACTTTTCTGAGGGAGTCATTAATTTATCATCCTCGTAACTAGTGGATGCGACTGAGTTTTAGTGGCGAAAATTACTATTCTGTCCCCCTATTTGAAAGTGTATTAACTGAGGGGCTTAAGTTGGGGGTAAAATTATAATTTTACACCTCTGAGAGAGAAATTTTTCTATGCTAACTATGGAGCTCACACATGGGCAATTTAGTAAATATACCAACCATAAACTATATCCCTTCTTTCACGCGCACCTACCATCTCCCACGCCCCATTATTCCGTAACCGCTCCAAAATTCCCTCCCAAAATCCCTACGGACACTGAGCTTCATCATAATCCTTCATCGGCATCCAACACAAAAATTCGGAGCTTCAGCATAATCTCAGGAAAGTTTGAATTTTTTTTTTTAAAATCCCCCAAATATGTTATAGAAATCATACAAACCCTACAAAACCCCAGAAAATTGATTGTGGAGTCCACGAAATTCTCAAAATCCCTCCAAATTTCATCGACATTCTTCAAAAGCATTTCAAACCGGAGAAGCAACAAATCACGACCATGTCATCAACATCTTCGCCTACGGCTTCTTCATCTGAAGGTATTGTGAAATTGATTGTGATAGTTCGATTTTTTTCACCCGTATTTAAAATTATCGAAGTATATGAAGCTAAACACATAAAACTGGTATTTTGTTAAGATTGTGTATACTTTAGTCCTAATTACGTTGGTAGTTGTTGTCAAGATATAATTTTGATGGTGGTTCTTTAAATATTTGTGTAGCAAAACACATATGCCTCGTATTTTGTTAAGGTTGTTTATACTTTAGTAACAAGTATGATGTTTGTGTTTGGCAAAATTGAATTTCTAAGGAGGTTCGTGTTATAATACAGTATCAAAATCACATTGATTGGGGTTTGTTAGTGAAAGTGAATTGTGTTGGTAGAATTTTTTAAACTTCAAATTTGTTGGTTATTGATGTTAAAATTGAACCCGGAGCATAACAAATTGATGCAATGCTGGTATTAGTTTGCAATGTGGTAATCCCCTGTTCTAGAACACTCTGGTATAACACTGTAATTGCTACATACTGTTGAGTGACTTGATAAAATATGGAATTAGTATGATGCATTAGGTTCTGACTAATCTTTGTTCTAACAAGCAGAACTTCAGGAACTACGCACAAAAAGAAGGCATGATCTGGCCGCTGAAGATGTCGTTCTACCAAAGAAAAACAGCGACAAGGGACGCATCCGCATAAAGAGTAAGATTGGAAAGGTATTTGCAATGGCTTCTGATGCGAAGTCTGATAGCAAAAGATTTCCAGAAAGGGAAAAGCATTTAAGATTATGTGGTTTCGGGGCTATACTGGAGATCTGTAATTGGAAAGGGATTTGCTCGATCTTTGTGAAATGGGTAATGGAAAACTGGGAAGTCAGTCATGGTCCTCAGATTCGACTGTCCAACAGCGAGGTGTTGAAGATAAAGGAAGAAGACGTACACCGGGTGTACCATCTTCCACGAGGGGATAAGGCAATAGACTTATATGAGTGCAGTAACGAAGCTATAGCAAAGTTAAAAAAAGAGTTGCGGATAAAGGATAAGGGCACCAAGTTTTCAAAGACAGTTCATTTTCGGGAACTGGAATTTGGGTTGAAAACACTAAAAGGACCACGTGAATGGACGAAATGCGCAATCATGTACATCATTTACTGTTTGCTATGTCCACTGAATAGCAATGAAGTGGACCTAAGGTATGCTGGGGTCTTGGATGATTTACACAGTGTCGGCAAGTACAATTGGTGTCGGCATGTGCTAGAGCATACGACCAAGGGGATCACAAAGACAAACCAGCTGAATCCAATGGCGGACTTCCACTTCCTACTGGTACGATTAAATTGGTATTTGTGTTTATTACTTGACTGATAGAATTGTAACAAGAAGTTTGGATATGAATACACAGATCAATTGTCTTGAAAGAATGGGAAATCATTGTAGACTCTTAGCTGGGCAGTACATGGGGCCATCGTTACGTGGATGGGATCACAACGCCGAAATGAATAAGATCGGAACATTGGCTGATATTGTCGGACTGTCAAAGGTGATATCTGTCGGTGTCACAAAGGAAATCAACCCCGAGAACTTTGGACTCTTTCCGGTAGCTGATCCAGACACAATCGAAATGGGAGAGGTAAAGTATAGCATACATGCGTCAAGGTTTACCAAAATGGGATAATTTGTTCATATCATATATTAACATGTTTAAACAACAATTATGCCTTGGTATGTAATTCTGTGTAAGTTTTTCTATTATGTTTATACCTTATATTAATACATACTGTTATGAGGCTGTGCTGAATTATGTTGGTAATAGTTTGTGTATATGTAACCTTGTTTTATTGAACTTACATTAGGAATAAAATGATAATACACTTATGCCTTCACTATCCCTCATAGGGTATACTGACATTGTGTTGTCAAACTGTGTACAGATTCCAGTATATTTGACAATATTGACAAAGCATTATGAGATGTATGGTTCAATGATTGACAAACTGACCAAGAGATTGGAAGCATTTGAAGAGGAATCACGAAGGGTCCGAAAGGTTGTGGCAGCTCCGAAAGTCATCACAATAACCAAAAGGAAAACTGCCTTAGATGCATCTGATGACGAGAATGCTATAGAACATAAGAAGAGGAGAAAGGGTAAGACCACTGCAATGGATTCGGGTGCTGAGGGTCATGCAAACCCCATTCCAACAGATCAAAGGGACGCGAGTATGAGCTCGCAAATCAAGGGAAATCACGAAACCCCGAATGAAGTGCAAAACATTGAGGAGAGTGCACCTATACGAGTTTCCGATCCAGATCTGATATCTGTAGTAGCTGACATACCAGAGAAGGAGCCATCAGATGATGTTCACAATGAGAGGTATTGAACTTGTACCGAACTCTGGGATAAATAGAAAATTATGCCACACAACATTAAACATTCCATGTACGTCTTTCATATTGGGTTTTTTTTTTTGGGTGGAAGGTACTTCCGGACAAAGAAGTTCCTCAAGACGACTACAAAAACTGAAGGCATCAAAGCACTGCTTCAGAAAAGGGACGACGTACCTAGCAAGCACACGTAGGGTATCTTATTCCATGTTTTGAAACTCTGTAATTTGCTAAAATTGACTATGTAAGAAGGAGTACTTCCAGAACTATACTACTTTAGACTTATGGTATGTAATAGGCAGTAACTAACATGCATGGTGTTTATGTTGTATCCAAGGTAAATTCGCTAATGGTATCAAACGTATTCATGTTTTCATAATTATTTTTATTATTCTGTAATATTTTTTACGAGTGATTATTGTTCAATGATGCAGATTACTATCGGACATTGAACAAAAAACATGCATGAAAACCCCCTCCAATGCCATCGAAAGCGATGATGAATTTACGTTCCAAACGGCAGAGATGTCCTCACAAGAGTTGGGCACACCCGAGGTCATTTATAGGTTTGTGCACAATACCCCAACAGACATTATACTTCCATAACATTAACATTTCGGCAATATCCAACAACTACAACGTTCGCATACCATAAATAACTAACGTGTGCTAAAACATCAGTTGCAGAAAAACAGGGACTCCAATCAACAAAGGGCTGAGTTCAGAAGCGGAATCCCCAGCAAAGAATCTTGAACCCTTATTTGACGATGCCTTCGATGACCCTCAATTTGTTGATGAAGTTGTGAAGACTCTTGTTAATGCTGAAAATGATACTGCTACTACCACCAGCACCTCGAACGAAGTAATTGCAGGCATAGATGCCTACGAGGGTAGAGAACGGCGCGATGGCAAACCATCAAGATACCTTCGCAGCCCCTATGATCTATGTGGGAACGATCAAAAGGTCGATGAAGAAACAATGATGTTTGCGGGTTATGCGTGGGATCACAAGCTTGAACCGTAAGTACTACTTCTAATACACCAATGCCATATTACATTATTAACACAATGTGCAATTACTGTTTAACTTATTTGAATATATATACCGTGTATACAGTGATGAACAATTGTACAAGTCCATGGGTAAAGGACTCTTCCAACTTGAGAGGACCGCGCTGTTTACGCTTGAAAAAAGCGAATGGGTTGATTCCCGCGTGATAGATGCATGGGCGAACATCCTCAACCACAGGGAGGACGCGCGAAGCAGGAAAAGACTTTACACAAGGGTGGTCCACAATAGAGTACGTACACGAATAGTCTGACTCCTTTAATTTATAGTTCCAGTAGTGGGCATCCTGATGGTATGGATCAGAATTCCATAACCAATATAGAAGCGCATTACTATCGCATGGGTTTTTTCCCTGCTTGCAGAGTGTGCTACGCGGAGTGGACATGGCAAACTCATCCGACTTGAGGACAGACGAACAGGCAGCCCAAGACTTCACGGTACGATTAGCGAATTTTGAAAAATTACTAACAATAATGAAATACGAATAATATTAGAAGAGACAACAATGCACAGGCCTTGATAGTATATTGCATACCACTTTGATACTCCTGCAGTAAAATCTGGAAAACAGACGGAGTAAACACCTGCGCAGCTTCACTCATCAGAGCAGAATTACTAAAAGGATTAATTGGAGTAGTGTCTTGCATATAATAATCTCTAGACTTCTCATTGAATCGGATATCATTCACCAGTCTTTGGAAGCGTCTCATCAGCTCAGAAACATGCAGATCGTTGGTAAGGAAGAAACGTGAAAAAGCATTGAGCTGCTCGCTCAACTGCGTCGTGGTCTTCCCAGCCGTGAAGTGATTCTTGACCCACACTGACGACCATTGCTCACGGAAGGTATATATAAACGACAACCAAGAATTCTCGGAAGTTGGCTTTCCGTCAAAACAGGCTTCCAACATTTGTTGCCAAACAAACTCGAATTCCTCCTCCGAGTCCACGTATTTAACCAAGTGATAAAAAAATTTAAAAAAGTAGAGTCAGCACGTGAACCCAACCGTTTCCTGGCATTTTGTTCTATATGCCATGAGCAAAGCCCGTGGAATACACCTGGAAATACAGCACGTATGGCAAGAGCAATCGCCGGAGCTTGATCCGTCATGATTGTCTGTGGCAACTTCTTATTCATGCATTCCAAAAAGGTCTGGAACACCCATTTGAAAGAGTCGCCGGTCTCATCATACATAAGTGCAGCCCCAAATATAGTTGTACACTTATGGTGATTGAAACCAACAAACATGCCTACACCAACAAGAGTCAAAATTCAATACCAGTACGCATGCAAATGAGGGATAAAACAGTACACTACCCAAACCATTGGTCCCCCGCAGTAGGTACAATTACAATTACATATATATACACAACTAATATGACGACCCTCCTCCGGCAGTATGGACGAATCGAAAACAGTAAACAAATGCATGGCATTTAGACATATATAGACACAAAGATGTAAACTATAGAATAATGTAAGTAATTATGAGGCATTATTACTAACCTAAAGGTCTGGCAGTGTCATTTGTCCTGTACGTCGTATCGAAACTGACAAAGTCACCAAACTTAGCATAATCTGAAATCATTACCGCATCTGCCCAGAACACGGTTTTGATCCTTCTCTCTTCATCAACCTCTATGTTGTAAAAGAACCCGGGTTTACTGTTTGATTGATCCTTCAGCCATTTGTGCATGACCATGGCATCCCCAGCAAACATTTGTTTCCGCTTAACGCTGCTAACATAGTTCCACAAATCCTTCTTCGTAAATCCCATATCGTCACTGCTCCCATACGTGTCACGTAAAGCGTCGAATGTTGCCCGAACTGGAATTCCATTGTTCATATGAAGGTCCACCATCGCCTTGTGCTCAGGGTTTAACTTCCTAAAAGTACGAATTAGACAAACTTTGTCTTCGTCAATCATTGGATGGTTGTGCTCATCCTTCCACTAAAAAATAGTGTATCCACGCTTCACCCAGTCAATCTTCAAGCTCAAATGGGCTATACAATTAGTCCTACGATCAGCCCTCTGCTTTTTCGCAGGACCTGGTTTATCATTAATGTCTTTCAACCCTTCTTTACAACACACTAAATATATATAATGTATGTAGTCAGTATTAGAATTCCTGTGATTTCGTTTGGGCATTTATCAATCCGAACACCAAACCCTTTTGATCTCCGTACCTAGCATAAAAACTCTTGGCATCTTCCTTCCCTTCAAAAACTAAATCTTTGTACGAATCTAGATCGGTAGGGGAGGGTAACAAATCTGTAACAACATCAAATAACAATTATCCTACCTAATTCCTCTATGAAACAATACATGGTATAATACAGAAGCAATTATATACCTAACAACATGAATTACTGGTATAATATACAAATCCATTTGACCCTCTCTAGCTATAGTATTTTAATAACAAACCAGAACCAGATTTCATGGTTTCATACATTTACAAATTCAACACCATGACGACTAGAAGTACGACAGACATACAAAGAAAAAGTGCAATTACATCGTACACAAAAGCCTTACCACCATGCCAACTAGAAGCCGTTGAAATAGATAATTCCCTATCGGTATTAGGCTCATTTTTTCCAGACCTGTATGATTTAGTTAAAAAGACCATAAACAACTATTGACAACTGCGAAAAAAATAAACAAACGAAAGCATTGTGAGCACACTTCAAAACTAAAGAACTTACATGGTGCTTCAATGCTTTTTTCATCCATAACTTCTTCCATTCCCAATATCTTAAAATCACTATTGCTAATAGAAGAATGAGGGATAGTTGCTTCAGAGTTATGCGGGATTGTTTTACAAAAAATAACAAAAAATAACTGCAAAAACAAAGGAACAAAATCTGGAACTGCCTACACATACGCACCCTCTCAAAGGGATTTGAAAACTGTTTCCGTTTTTAAGGGGCGCGTGTGCCGTAACCGCGCGTCAAACTAATAATAAAAAAAAATTCCCATCCTACCCTTATCCATTTCTAACCGTACGATCAAAACCAACCAAAATAATTGCCATCGCATGGTGCAGATTGAAAGTTAGCATGTGCTTACACCAACTAAGTAAGCATACAAGAAAAAACACCTGAGAAGCACTGTGTGTATAATGTTGTCCGGATAAACGTCTATAGCCTTTCCTACTACTATATTTTTTTGTAAATTAACGATGAGGTGAGTTTCGAATCATAATCTTCTGATCACTAGTAAGAGTTTTTTCTATTAAGATTGTCTCCTTTGTGACTATTACATGTTTCCAAAGAAAAGGAACACAATTAAAATTATCAATAACAATGTCTTTCAAAAATTCAAAAACACCATATATACTAGTAGACAACCAAACAACTGTGCAACATTGGTGACTTCATCCTGAAGAACAACATTTTAATCTCAACCAGCTTAATTTTATGGAACTGTCTAGGCCAAACTCACAAAATTATCCATATACACTAGAAATACAAAAAGTATGAAAATTAAGATCTCTGAGGAACATTGAGTTAATCGAATAGCCTAGTGGGAAAAGCTCTTGCTAGAGATCAAAAGGTCTGGGTTCAAAACTCACATCATCGCTAATTACAAAAAAAAAGTACGTGAAAAGAAAATGTAGGCATTAATGTAGTTAGAATATCTCGTTATCAGGATAGATAAAACTGTATCCTTCAATAATTGTTGCTCTTTTTCCTTAGGCAAAAATGTTGAGAAGTCATTTAGGTTTTTTTTGTCATTAGAATTATCAAATATTTTTAGTTGAGGTTTTTTTTTGTTATTGGAAATATCAAATATTTTTAGTTGAGGTTTTGTACAATTTCTACGTACGACATTGATAATAAATTAGAAAAAAAATAGTGTTGATAATAAATTTTGTCGTATTCAAAATTAAATTAAAGGATTTTATTAGTACGAAGTACATTTTTAATATGCTTGCAAAAAGTATTCACATTCAAGCCTTTCCATGAAAACTAAAAAATGTTTGATCAGAGTGAATTGGATGTAGTATTAATGGGGGTGGGATATATCGTATCTGTAGAGAAATAGCAAATATATGTGGAGAGGAGTTTGTAATTCTACATCTCGAATGTGCCTTTTCGCTTAAATTTTAAATTATCAAGCATTCAATAATATAGTTGTTGGATATTACATAAGAGTGTATTCAATTGCGTATTTGAAGGTACTAAAATCGTTTCAAAACCAGGATTATTCTAGATTTAATAATATGATAATCAATGTGATATGGTGTATATCTTCTAAAGCGGAATATGGAGGAGACTTTGTCGTATTCAAAATTGAATACCACTGAGATAGTCCACACCAAAGAACGCTTCCCGAATGGCCGGTTTGGTAATCTAGAATAGTTTCTGAAGTGTAACGAAGAAAATGTTTTCTTCTCCTAAAAGAGGGGTCTTCCATGTGAAGGGTGACGAGGAGCTGAGATTTTGATTATCTAATCCAAATGGTACATCATTTTAGTTGCATGCAAACCATGTATTTAGGGGTTTAGAGATAGAGTTTCGAAGAGATAAAATCTCTCCTAAAACTTATCATGATGCCCAAAGATTTAAATGAGATTGAAGAATTCGAGTTTCACTTGTGATACCAAATTATATTTAATATTGGAGTACCAAATGGCAATTTAGAAATTCATCATACCAAATACATTAACCGCCTAAACATAAAAACAAAACCCACCCCACATCAAACTATTCTTCAAAGTTGTTTCTCCAAACCAAAACCCTTCTCACTCACGTTTCGTTCTCCAAAACCAAACCCAAACCCAACACCTTCTCATTCTCCACCGGACGGTTCTACTCCTCAAGCCAAAACCAGATTTAATTCTCAAAAGTTCGAATTACCAACGTGATTGAAGGTAAAACAAAAACTTTTTATCGGTTGCCTTTTCAAATGGAAAACAATTATTCTAAAAAGGTTGTGGGTAATTTAGATTGTATTTTCATGGGTTATTTTGTGTGAAATTTTGAGATTAGTTTTGCTTTTCTATTGTGGTAATGTTTGAACAATTTCGTGGATAATTTTTTTGACATTATGGGTACAATCGTTATGGTGAATTAACCACTTTGAAATAGTATTCTGGTTACAATTCCTAACCACAATATCAATGTCATTTATCTTCAATTATATTAGTCAAACATATTACCCACGAAATTGTCCAAACATTACCACAATAGAAAAACAAAACTAACCTCAAAATTTCACACAAAATAACCCATGAAAATACAATCGAAATTACCCACAACCTATTAGAATAATTGTTTCGATTTGAAAAAGCAACCAATAAAAAGGTTTTGTTGTTACCTTCAATCACGTTGGTAATTCGAGCTTTTGAGAATTAATTCTGGTTTTGGCGTGAGGAGAAGAACCGTCCGATGGAGATCGAAAATGAGAAGAGTTCGGGTTTAGTTTTGGTTTTGGAAAAAGAAACGTGAGTAGAAGGGTTTTGGTTGGAGACACAACTTTGGAGAAGAGTTGATGTGGTGGATGTGTTTTTTATTTTTGTATTTGGTATTGGTGAATTCTCTATATGTCATTTGGTACTCCAATACCAAATATAATTTGGTATCTCCAGTCAAGCTCATTTTTATTCATCTCTATTTTGTCATTAAAAATATTTTTCAATGGCAAATGTTTTGAAAAAATGTTAACAATTTGTTGTTTGTGTGCATAAAAACCACGTGAGTGACAAAAATATATATAGTGACATGAGTGATCGAGTATACAAAATGATAGTAAGGTGATCGACCAAGTTTTTTAGCAGAGGTGAGTGATGTTGGGTGCCTATATTTCCAAGGCATAAATTTCCAAGGCACGATTCTGTTTTATCCTTTTCGAACGATGAAAGTATCACAAGAAAATATAAACTCACGTGTGAAAGTATCACAAGAAATATAAATTATTGATGATTTCACACGTTCAGATTTAAACTCATATTAGTTAAGGTGAACCAAACGTGTGAAATCATCATTAGAATTGCATTCCAATGATGATTCCACAACTTCGTTTCAACTTAAATTAATATCA